>PVIA01000392.1:0-462854 GCA_004024845.1 Tonatia bakeri
GTGCTGCTATGAACATGGGGGTGCAAAGGTTCTTTTGGATTGGTGTTTTAGGATTCTTAGGATATAGTCCCAGCAGTGGAGTTGCTGGGTCGAATGGCAGATCCATTTTTAATTTTCTGAGGAAGTTCCATACTGTTTTCCACAGTGGTTGTACCAGTCTGCAGTCCCACCAACAGTGCACTAGTGTCCCCTTTTCTCCTCCACACCCTCTCCAACACTTGTTATTTGTTGTTTTGCTTATGTTGGCCATTCTGACTGGTGTGAAGTGGTACCTCATTGCAACACTGTAAAATCTTTAACAGGAAATAAATATATGTACCACATTGTATCCTGGAAGAAATTGATTTTGAAATCAGACACATAATGGCACGTTCACATCCACAAAATATGGTCATCATTATAAATAGCGTAAACAAATAAAATTTAACTTCATGGGTGTTTTTTATGGAGCATACATTTAATTCACAGTCCCATACTAGCTGTTTCTAAGATCACAGAATAATGTTTAAAAAACCAGAATAACAGCAGTTGAAAACCATACATTGCACTGTTAATATTCTGATGTGCTAAATAAAGTATCACTCTGGGTAATATGGAAATTTCCATTATTTGTGTGTCTGTGCTTAATGCAGATTTTACAGGCATGGTGAGCATTGAATGGTAGCCACATTACTTAGTAACTTACTAGAGTCCTTAATATTTAAAAATGGATTGCTCTAGTTTGTAAAATACCAAGTTTAATTGACCTTTTAATAAATTAGTTGTACTAGTAAATAACCCTTGACCACCATGAAAAAAAAAAATGAAAATCTAAGAAATTCTAAGTCATTGCCTCATAGACCCAAGAAAAGGTCTTGGCATTTGGTGACTGCTTTTAGTCTGTCAGGGTGATCCCAGGATCTACACATGGAAAGAGTACAATACTATAGTAATGAAGTATCAGTATTCTTATCAGTGGAAACTTTTCCAGTAGACATCATTACTAAATGAACTTTGAGAGATGGTTGTTTAAATGCAAGGCCAGAATTATAACATACCCATATTTCAGGGAGTCTGTTGATAATGTAATTAGCACAAAGAGATGGAATGAATTAGGGCAAGACCCAACCCATTTTAAATCCTCTGAAAGCAAAGTTCTTTGAACTTTGAAGATTGATCTGGGTGTAGAAGAAGTAAAATACAAACTTTTTCATCACATGTGGTGGTTGCTATCTAGGTCTTGCTTATTCAGGACTTCCACACTGCTAAGTAGGAATTCATTCTAGGAACAAGGCAGAGAACCTCCAGGAATGAAAGGGAAGGAAAGAAGCCTCTTCCTCGAATGCCTCTGTAGGTCTCCTATATGAAACTTTCTTCATCTTCTCGTGGTAGCATTTCTGATCGTATGGACTGGTTTTCATTACCAGAGATATTACCTAGTTAATTTTATATCTGAATAAAATGTTTCTGTTTACCTGTGAAAGAAAAAAATGTGGCTTTAAGTCTGCTCAGAATAAAGAGTCTATAGTTCAAGGCCAATAATAATGTGTAATTTGGTAGTTAAATAAAACCAAATGTAATGAATTGCAACAATGAACCTCGTTGACCACATTGCTTTTTTTTTGCTTGATCTTAGGGTTTTGACCCACCACATCAAAGTGACACAAGAACTATTTACATAGCCAACAGGTTTCCTCAGAATGGCCTTTACACACCTCAGAAATTTATAGATAACCGGATCATTTCATCCAAGGTAAGAATAAACACTTTTATTAAAAGTATGGATAAGTACCGTTTTGTTTTGAAAAGGCATTTGTGTATCCTAGTACACATTTATAGCCTTAAAAATTCAAGGAAATGGTCAGTTAGAATTATCTTAAGCAAAATGTGTGAACTGTTAAATGAAAGGAGTTGCCAGGCGCTAATAGTAGGTAGCCAACATACTAGAAATTAACCTTGGTTGCAAATAAAATAATGAACTAATATTTATGCTGTGTGCCTGGCACTGTATTAGATACTTCTCATATCATTTAATCCCTACAACAACTCTGAGATAGCTTGACAAAGTGTTATACTCATTTTGTATCATTTTTGTCCATTGAGATGCTGGGAAGTAATTTACTGGGGGTTGCGCACTGCACTAGTAGCTGATGAGATTGGAGTTTGAACCCAGTTCTGTGCAACTTTAGAGCCTGCCTTTCTCCAGCTTTATCACTCTTCTGTAAACTTTTTATAGTTCCAAATACTGCTTTACTCTTACATGTTCTTCCTTGTTTAATTTTTAGGATGTCTTAGTTTATTTTGAAACTTGAAGATGACAGAGTAATGCTGTCCAGTAGACGTTTCTGTCATGATGGAACTGTTTTCCACACTAATATAATAGCCACTAGCCATATGGGGCTGTTTAGGCCTTGAAATGTGGCTAATGCAACTGAAGAACTTAATTTTTATTTATTTTCAATTAAAGTCAATAACCACATACAACTACTGTTTACCTTGTTGCGTAGTGCAGATATAGAGCTTGTGAATCAGAGAAATTAAGGGTAAAGTTCTGCTTTTAGACCATAACTGTTGCTTAATAGACCACCTTAAGAAGCATTTTTGCCCTAGCTGGCATAGCTCAGTGGATTGAGCGCAGGCTGTGAACCAAAGCATTGCAGGTTCAATTCCCAGTCAGGACACATGCCTGGGTTGCAGGCCACAGCCCCTAGCAACCGCACATTGATGTTTCTCCCCCTCCCCCTCCCCTCTCCCTTCCCTCTCTATAAATAAATAAATAAATAAATAAATAAAATGTTTAAAATTTTTTTTAATTTAAAAAAAAGAAGCATTTTTGTGTTGCTCCTTTCTTCCCTTCTAGAGTGACTAATAATTTTCTTTCTAATCCTGATCTCATCCTTCCCAAGGTTGTTTTCTTTGAACAGTGGTTCCTTTGCTCTACCCTTTTTTTTCCCAGTCTTCACGTTATTTGCTTGTACAGCACACACATTAGTGATATCTCTCATTAGTGGTTCTAAAGCAGCGAACAGAAAGGAAGTAATAGAGGAGCTTTAGATTAATGACATCGTTTTTAGTAATAAAAGTCCTTCTTGAGAATTTTAATATTTTTAAAGAAACTTTAAGTATAATTTACGTACATTAAATTCCCCAATTGTAAGTGTACGATTTGATGAATTTTGACAGATGTGTGACATCATGTGACCACCACCACACTCAAGATGTGGAATGTTCACCACTCTGAAAACCGGGAGCCAGTCCCCTTCTCCCTTACCTCTAGCAGTGGCAGCCACTGGTCTGCTTTCTGAAACTAGTTTTGTCTTTTCTAAATTTCATGTAAATGCAGTCATACAGTATGAATCTTTTGTCTGACTTGTTTTCACTTAATACTCTTGAGACTCAACTTTGTCATGGGCAAGTATCAGTGTCAGTAGTTCATTCTGTTCTAGTGCATAGTGCAGCTGTCAGTCTGGGTTTTGGTTATTGTTTGTTCTGAATTTGTGTGTGCGTGCGTGCGTGCGTGCGTGTGTGTGTGTGTGTGTGTGTGGTTCCTTCACTACCAGTATTTTCTCATTACATTTTTATCTACTTTTCCAGCCCTGAACTCTGATCTCTGTCATATTTTGTTCAGGGTGTAGTTTCTCCCTTCGTTTGCTGCCTGTGCTCTGAGAGTTTGGATAGTGTCTCCAGGCTAAGAATCCATGGTGCACAATTCATACTCCTTCCATTTGCAGTTTTTAAAAAATTAAACCCTCTTTCAGTTTCTGTTTATATTTTGGGTACTTTCCAGATTTTTAAATAATTTTTCTAAATCTAGTTTTTGTAATTCTTATCTGCTAGAACTCCTCTTGCATGTCCTGGAAAACTTTTGGGATTAAATGTCTTTGTATGACTGTTTTCATATGCAGTAGTATCAGGTTTAATGTTTTTGACTGCTGTTTCAAAAATGCGGATATTGAATTAAACATTTCCTTGAGTACTCTTTCATTATTCCCTTATTATTACTTCCTTCTTATTCCACTACTGCTTTCTTAAACCACTTGCAAGCCGTATTACCTGCTATTTCATAAACTTATGTTGAACTTCCTCACCACTGTATCTTTGCTATGATTTTGTGTTGATAACCACAATTTTTAAAAATATACTTTGTTTTTGTAGAAAAGTAGAATTCATGTTTTTTTACCACAATTTCAAGAATGTAGACATTTATACAGTGTAAATTGTTTTTCTGACCATAAATGAGGCTTGCTTCTGTTACTGCCTTTTTACTACCTTTTATTCCACCATTATTCCCTTAAACTCCTCCAGACAGCATTACTTTTTAGCCCACAAAGCCATAGTGAACTTTCCTTTTCTTCACTTTTGTTCATACTGTCCTTCCTTCCTGAAGTGTTCTCCCTGTGTTTGCCCTGTATTTTCAGCCTGTGGATGTTCTTCTCTTAAAGCCCATGTCAAGTATGACCTTCTTTATTAACGGTTTCTTTCTCAGTGACTGCTTTTCCTTTTAATTCTTTGTGTTCAGCTATTGCTTCATTTATTTTATCTTTGAATTGCAGCTATTGCTATTTGTTTTTAATCTATATTTAATAGTGAATTTATCACTTCCTCCTATAAAGTGTGTTTCACACATTGTAGATGCATGATATCTGTTGGTTTAATTTAATTTATCATAGTAACTTCCTTATTTTAAATTTAAACTTCTTTGTAAAACATTTAATTTTATATCTGTGTTTTGGTTTTCTTGCTAATGTTAGACCATACGAGAAAAAAAGGTCAATTATACAATCATATACATAATTGCAGAGAAGTTATACTTCTTATGCATTTTTCTTAACTATTATTAGATAATTTACAATTTTAAAACCATAATAATTTTCTTAGAGTATTTTCATATTGTTTACTATCATTTTACCAGCTTCCTTCTATATATGACAGGGCAAGCACAGAATTTAGACTCATTCAGTCTGTTGGTGTGTTTGTATTTTAGAAAACCTGCAGACAACTAACTATTCCTAACATTTATAAGCTAGTTTTCATAAGCAATTTTTATTTATTCTGAGTTTTTTCATTGCATAATTGAACTATCCAAAGAACATATCCTGAACCCAATTACCTTATTGCCAATTTATGTAGTTGCTCTTTTCAAGATTCTGGAAGACAAAATATATTGTCACTGTTAACAATTTGAATAGACTGATGCTGTGGCTGGTAGTAAATACTTAAATAAACTTAAGTGATGTAAGTCTCGTTCTTATAAAGCTTGTGCATTTGATTTGATGATTGGGAAGTTACATGGATACTCTGACCCCTGTAGAGACAACTGTGTTTTTACTCTAGTTATGGTCAGCCGAAGGTGATTTGAGTCAGAGTTACCATTTCATATGTAGGTATTGAACAGTAACTTCTTTTGGTTCCAGGAAGGACCTACCTATTTTCTCTCTAGCAGTTAATTCCTAATCCCAGAATCTGGAGCCACTGGTTCGACTATAGGAAAATAGGTTTCAGGTATCTGAGATTAGGACTGAAAAATACAATTTCACCTAGGAAAGAAAGGTTGTTAGGTATTGTACAACTCTTTATATACCCTTGAGTCAAATAGGCATTTGTGGGCTCTTCTGGGAACCCAGCCATATTTATAAGGTTGTTCACATGGGAAAGAAAGTTTCAAATCTTAAACCAACTGATTAAGAAGTGAATTTTTGCCCTGGCTGACGTAGCTCAGTGGATTGAGCGCGGGCTGCGAACCAAAGCATCGCAGGTTCGATTCCCAGTCAGGGCACATGCCTGGGTTGCAGGCCATGGCCTCCAGCAGCCGCACATTGATGTTTCTCTCTCTCTCTTTCCTTCCTTCCCTCTCTAAAAATAAATACATAAAATCTTTAAAAGAAAAAAAAAGTAAAAAAAAAGAAGTGAATTTTTCACATACAGAATTTTAGAAATTAGAACCATCTTACATCACACCAGAGAAAATTAGGTAAAATGTTTCTTTAAATATATTGAATAGTCAGTAATCATTAAGGCTTCACTGCCTGACATCAGGCCAGTTAGCTGAAAGAGAAAAATGATTTCTACCATGTTTATCTTCTATCCTATTCAAGGTTTGATCTCTAGCTGTGTGCCAAGTAGTAGTATAGGTGCTGGATAGATCCATAAATGAAACAATACTCCTATCCTCAGATCTTACACTCAACTGGGAGAATGTATACAGGGTAAAGTAACAGTGCTATAAACTGTTTTCCTGTTTATAAATGAAGTTGGTTGTGAGTAGTGAGTGACACGAGTGAAATTTGTGCTGTATTTGTACCCTCCCCTATGAGTTAATTAATAATATACCAGACACATAGCAATTGATATGAGCCAGGTTCTGTCTTAAGTGCTTTGTAAATTTATTAGTTCATTTAATCTTTACAACAATATTATTATAAAATACAACATGATGATTATTGCCCTCCTTTTATAGAGGTAAAAAGTGGGGCACAGAGAGGTTAAGTCCAGGGTCTTTAGTGACCTTGAATTAGGATGTAGACCCCAGCAGTTTAACCCACTACTGTCTATATTCTTAACCATCATACCTTACTGTTTTACTTTAAAAACTGACATTGTGGCAGTTTTTCATGTTCTGTATGAGATTTTCTTGGTAGGTATTCCATTGATCGCTTACCTAAAGTATTTTTTAAATCTTTTTCACATTCTGGATTATTTTTCCATATTCTGTACTTAGCAAAAAATAATTGAATAATTATACCATTTCTTGTATTTCTGACAATGAGCTATATAAAAATATAAAACAGATTGTACCTGGTATACACATTTCTATCAGTATTTATCTTTAGCATTATGTTTAGTTTTGTGCAGTAATCAAAGTGCAAAATTATTAAAATATAAATATGGTTGACTATGGATGGTGGGCACACAGTACAGCCATGTATCATAGAAGTGTAGACTTGAAACCTACATAATCTTATTAACCAATAATACTGTAAAATTTTTTTTACAAAAATGTTGCTTTAGATCTGCTATCTCTAGCTTCTAAAAAATCAAGAATGTAGTAGTAAAATTTCTAGGTTCCAGTTTATCTCATTTTTAAAAATTATATCAAAATTGCCAGTAAATAGTAAAAGAAAGAAAAAAGAATAAAATAAAAGTCCTGACTCTAAAACCCCAGTAGTTTCAGTAGCATTAGGAGTTTCATGAGTACTCACTTCACCAAACCAATGCTAAAATTGGAACAATGCAAACATGATTAACATGGCCCCTCTGCATGAATGACATGCATATTCATGAAGCATTCTGTGTGTTTTACAAACTTTAGAAAGAAACAAATCCAATACATCTTAATCATTAAAAAAAGTTATATGAATTTGCCTAAGAGCTTAGTAAATCTGATGTTACTTTTCTTATATCCATATAGTATATATTATTTTTAAATATTAATTTGTTGTCTCCTCTCTTTTTTTTTTAGTATACTGTATGGAATTTTGTTCCAAAGAACTTATTTGAACAGTTCAGAAGAGTGGCAAACTTTTATTTTCTTATTATATTTTTGGTTCAGGTAAGCTTTATCTCTCAGTACATTGTTAAATTTTATAGATAAGATTTCTAAAAATGTATCTTCAGGGAAAAGTTACATTGTATTCTAAATCATTTGATTTTGGAACTGTATTTTTTTTCCTATAGAGCTTCCCCACTGTATTCAGTGAATTACAGTGATTTAACCACATCCCAATTGCTAAAAACTAGCAATTTTAAGATTAATTCTGTTTTGTTTTGTTATTGATGTGCTGGGATGCTGATAACCATAATCAAAGCCAAGAAAATGACATCATCTTTCAGATGTTCCAGAACATAAATAGTGTGTCTTTTAATTTACAGCATATGTTTTTGGCACATTTCTGTCTGTGGAACCATCTTGGTACAGAGTAAATTTTTCTTTTTTTATGTCAGCTTTACTTTGATTTTTAAAAAACTTAAAAAACAGATCTTTGAGAATCACCATGAAAATAGATTTTTATCCAGGAGACCATTTTCTTAACTTGAATCTGTATTCATTATAGGCTGTTTAACAGTTTCTTAATTTCACGTTTGCTTTTTTCTAATATCAGAATATCAAGAAAAGAGCTATGAAACATGAGTATGAGTCAAGATTTAAAAATAGTTATTGTCATTTTCTTTTAAAAAGATTATTTTTTCTTATAATACTTTAGCAATCTCTTTCAGTGTGGCATTGAATTTTTGTATGAACTCTGAACTTTTCTCTCAGTAGAATCTGGGATTTCAAAAGAAAAAGAATGCTTGGCAAGTTATAACTTTAAAGCTTAAAGAAACATTTACTTTTTTCAAAAAAAAATGTTTTCCTTCATGAACAGAGAAGAAACTTCTGTTTTTTTTTTAAATCAATAGACCTTCAGCTTGGTTTTCTCAGAAAAGTGAGAAATTCATACTAACCATGTCCACATAGCATGCATTTGTGAAATTACCAGCTAAGATCAAGAATTCAGCTTGTCTATGCAATAGAACAAATGTAATTGGCCTCTGTGGCATAAAGGAGCATTAATAAATCATAGATCCATGTTGTAACTAGCCAAACATAATTGCTGCAAAAATATTTTTATTTACTCCTGCAGTTTATTGAAATCTCAGTTGTATGATTTAGCTAATCACTTCAGCATTGTTTTCTAAACTGTACCCCCTCTGGCTCTGCTAGATTTAATAAAATCTCTGATGGAATAAAAACCCTTTCCTTAGTCCCATTCTTTGTTCTGTCTCCCTAAGTGGTGAGTTTATTCTGAATCCCAGAGTAAACATTGCTGACAGACTTTTCAGCATTTATCAGGATGGGCAAATAAATGTGAAATAAGAGTCTGAGCAGCTGTAGCTGCGCTTCCAGGCCAGTGTTGTGGGAGACCTGAAGTTCTCTACGTGAAGAAGGGAGAGTTGTGACTGAGTCCACTCGAACAGTATTTCTGGGCCTGCACGTAACGGCCAACAAAGTGAACTTGCACAACTGAACTAAACTATTCTGTAGTCACTACATGGTATATCCCTCCTGTTATTGTTTACTGTGGACTGTGGTGCACATTTTATATAGTGTTTGTTCTCAGACTCCCCAGTACATCTGAGAGCTAAGATGTTAATAGTGTGATGTGTACAATATAAAATTATAATACTCTGCATTTTTTTTTAAATCTAGCTTATGATTGATACACCTACCAGTCCAATTACCAGTGGACTTCCATTATTCTTTGTAATAACAGTAACTGCCATAAAACAGGTATGAAATGCTTTCTATTCTTGTTTCCCCCGGGTCATTTGTAAGTTGCTAAGTATGTCCAGTCCAAAGTAACATTCATTGATGTGAAAGAAATTTCCGTAAGAAAGCAGCAATTTTTTTTTTGGTTTCATGTATGGTAAAATTAAACTAAATTAAGCCACACTATTGTATTTCCGGTGACCCTTAGTATGATTACCATTGTTAAAATATGTTGTTCTCTTGACACACTTAGGAAGCATCTAAAAGTAAGCATTTTACATGTACAAATTAAATTATATATGAAACATTAATATTATAGTCATCTTTGTAGAATTTGGCAATAGTTGAAAGAAATGCAGTTCAGAAGGGAAATGTTTATGGGGAATAGAGCATGTACTTCTAGTCTAAACATTTTGAATAAAAATTGTATAGTGCTTTCCTACTTTTTACCACTTTCTCTGAAGTTGATTTTCATGTAAAGTTGTACTCTAGGGGAAATAGCTTCAACCAAGTCTTGAATTGGTATTAAAATCTAGGTATGGAAAAACAGTGTTATTGGATGAACATGCCAAGTAAGAAATAAAGAAATTTGTAGAAATGTTATCACTACCACTACTCAAAAAATCTTGGCAGAGACTCAATTATACAGAGATGGTTCTTTCCACCGGAAAGAGATTTCATTGAGTTTTTTTATGTAAATATGATAAATTTTGATTTTTATAAGGTTTAGGGATAAGGTTTAAATTGCAATGGAAATAAAATTGACAAACATCTTGTAATTCTGTGATGTCGTATATTTTAATAATTACATTATGTGTATAATGTGTCAGAATAGCACTTTACTGCTCTCAGTGTTTGATTTCTCTTTCTTCCCTGTTCTTTTGGAAACTGTGTTAGTCAGTAAGCATCCAGATCACTTCTTACACTTAACATACATACCTGGTTTTGCAGATGCCATTTATTTCATCACAGTAACACATATTTGTCCCTTGGATCTATTTTCCATATATAGTTTCCTCTTAGGTGATTTCATTCCAGTGCAGTGGCTTAAAGGGCCATTTACATGTTGATGGTTCTCAAATGTGTATATATCCTGAAATCCTGAAACTATTCCCTGAACTCTGACACAATATACAACTGTTCGTGCAACGTTTTCACTTGGATAGCTGATGCTTTTCCCGGCTACCTTGTGGCCAGAATGTTTATTTGAATGTTAACCATTTGTTTAGCTCTATATGAATTTATGAATCCACTGACCATTTTTTAAAGATTTTATTTTTTTTAGACGGGGGCAAAGGAGGGAGAAAGAGAGGGAGGGAAACGTAAATGTGTGGTTGCCCCTCACACACACCCCCACTGGGCACCTGGCCTGCAACCCAGGCAACTGACCTGACTGGGAATTGAACCAGCGACCCTTCACAGGCCAGCACTCAATCCACTGAACCACTCTGGCCAGGGCTACTGAGTATTTTTTTAAAGCAATATAAAATGTTGCAATACTTCTTTCCCTGGTTTCCCAATATATATTTAGCCAAGTATAGACTGGGTTTATTTGGAATGTGATGCCGTTAACCAAGTTGAAAAAAATGCTGGTGAATTTAATGTCTGCAAAATAGGAGAGTTTAAAATAATAGTAATAATAACTATTATTATTATTGACATCCTGTTTCCTTCCAACATGGGTTAAGTAAAAACACGTAATATCTAAAAGTAAGACACAGGAGGATTATACCTCAAACCTTTATTAGCATGGTTATTAAAGTTAAATACTAAATTTATATAGACCTTTTTGACAACTAAAGCAAAAGAAGAAATATGAAAGGTCATATGATTTTTTAAAAAAATTATTGATTTGACACAGAGAGAAAGAAACATTGATATGTTGTACCACTTATTTATGCATTCGTTGGTTGATTTTTGTATTACCCTGACCAGGGATCAAATGCCCAATCTTGGTGTATTGGAACAACATTCTAACCAACCGAACTACCTGGCCAGGGCCGCATAATTTAAATATTTTAAGAATGCTTTGCCAAAAGTTTTCTCCCTGAAAAAATAATGGCCTTCAAGCAATTTTTAATATTTGCTTCATATCTTACAATGTTATAATATTTTTAGGGAATAGATGCACGTATTTAAGAAAATAGAAGCAGTATGAAGTAGCATGCAGTAAAAGTCGCTTCTACTTCCAGCCCTGTCTCCTGGCTCTTCTCCCTGAGCCAGTTGTCCAGCCAGCCACAGGACACAACACATTTGTGCCTTACTTTTATCACTTCATGCTGTCAGATACTTTGTTATCTTGTGCTGTACCTCTGAGTTAATGGATTTTCTCTAAAAAAAAAACACACAAGAAATGCTACCTCTTAACATTTAATCAAAGTGTTCTTTGTGAAATGCATGTCTATTTCCCTTTATAATGATGATCCACATAACCTACTATATTTTTAGAAGTACAAATAATAATGTTACTGACCTAGTGTTTAAGAAATTGGAATAATTCAACCTCAGTTTTAAAATCTGTTTATTTTTTCTATTTATTGTATGTAATAATGCTGTATGGATTTATATTTTGATGTTTAAAATATCACTTGTATAGAAGCAATAGAACTTACTGATTGAATAGGTGCCAGGAAAAGGTAGGAGTCAAAAATGACTCTCCAGATTTCTAGTATGAGCAACTCAGTAGATGATGATGTCATTTGTCAAGATGGGAAACACTGAACATGCAACAGATTTAGAGAATAACATCATCAATTTAGTTTTGAAATGTTTAATACATTTTTATGAGACATCAAAATGTAGATGTTAAGAATGTATTTGGGTATTCGAGTTTAGAGTTTAAAAGGAAGATATGAACTGGAGGTATAAATTTCAGAAATTTTTGAAGGCACAGATGTAGAAGAATCTTGTAGTGAGAAAGTGATGGGTCAAAACAGGGCCCATAAAGATGACCTAAAAGGAAGCTCCCGTGAGGAAATTGAAAAGTAACAAAGAGATGGTATAAAAAAACAGGAACGTGTGTGTGATGAAAACCAAGAGAAGAGACTGTTTCTAGTATGATTGAGTGTCAAATTCCTATGAGTATATGCTTCAATATAGCTTAGTATAATTCTGGTGAGTGAAATGTTTTGGGACAGTTTTTATGTTTCTTTTTGTTGTTTAATTAAAGTATCTTCTAAAACATTCAGACTGGTAGGAGGGGTGGAAGTAGGCAGCTGGGGCAGAGAGGACTTGCAGCTAGGTGCTGGCTGGACAACTGGCCAGTCCCACATTTGCATGTGGATCAACCTGGGAGCGAGACTGACCATGCAACCCAGGGTTCCAGTGGAGGGAAATAAAGCCTCAAAAACCTCTGGCTATAATATAAAAATCTGTGGGGGTTGCTGCAGTGCGAGAAACTCCCAACCTCACAGGAGAGTTCGTTGGAGATACCCACAGGGTACTAGAATATACACAAACCCATCTACCCGGGAACCAGAAGGGCCCAGTTTGCTTGTGGGAAGTGGGGGAAGTGAAAGAAAGCCAGCCAAGAGCTGAGCAAGTGGCATTGTTCCCTCTCTGACCCCTCCCCCACATACAGCACCACTACCCAGGGATGTGGGTTGCCCTGCTCTGGCGAATACCTAAGACTCCGCCCCTTACAACATAAGAGTTGTGCTAGGACGAAGAAATATGGCCCAAATGAAGGAAGAGGTCAAAGCTCCAAAAGTAGAACTAAGTGGTGAAGAGATAGCCAAGATACAGACTTCAAAACATTGGTAATCAGGGTGCCTTCACTTTTTCCTCTATTTGGGGACCATACTCAACCACAAATGATTAAGTATGGTCACAAAATAGAGGAGAAAGGGAAGGCTGTGCAAAGAAAATAAAGAAAAATATACAGGGAACCAACAGTAACAGGAAGGAAAACTGGGACTCCAATCAGCTATTTGGAACAGAAGGAAGAAATAAACACTCAACCAGAACAGAATGAAGAAACAAGAATTCAAAAAAATGAGGAGAGGCTTGGGAACCTCCAGGACAACTTTAAATGTTCCAATATCTCAATCATAGGGGTGCCAGCAGAAGAGGAAGAGCAAGAAATTGAAAACTTACTTGAAAAAATAATGAAGGAGAACTTCCCCAATTTGGCAAAGGAAATAGACTTCTAAGAAGTCCAGGAAGCTCAAAGAAGTTGGACCCAAGGAAGCATACACCAAGGAATATCATAATTACATTGCCCAAGATTAAAGATAGGGAAGAGAATCTTAAAAGCAGCAAGAGAAAGGGAGACAGTTACCTACAAAGGAGTTCCCTTAAGACTGTTAGCTGATTTCTCAAAAGAAACCTTGCAGGAAAGAAGGGGCTGGAAAGAAATATTTAAAGTCATGAAAAGCAAGGACCTACATCCAAGATGGCTCTATCCAGCAAAGCTCTCATTTAGAATAGAAGGGCAGATGAAGTGCTTCCCAGATAAGGTCAAATTAAAAAAGTTCATCACCAAGCCCTTATTACATGAAATGTTAAAGGGATTATCTAAGAAAAGAAGATAAAAAATATGAACAATAAAATGACAAACTCACAACTATCAACAACTGAACCTAAATAAACAAAAACAAGCTAAGCAAACAACTAGAACAGGGACAGAATCACAGAAATGGAGATCACATGGAGTATTATCAGCGGGGAAAGGGGAAAGAATGGGGGAAAAGTACAGGGAGTAAGAAGCATAAATGGTAGGTAGAAAATAGACAGGGGGATGCTAAGAATAGTACAGGAAATGGAGAAACCAAAGAACTTACATGTACGACCCATGGACATGAACTAAGGGGTAGGGAATGCTGGTGAGAGGGGTGGGGAATCAAGGGGAGAAAAAAGTGGGACAACTGTAATAGCATAATCAACAAAATGTACTTTAAAAAATTTAAAAAAAATTTTAAAGTATCTTCTAATTCTACTAAAGAAGGCACTTACTTATTTTTTATATTGGCAGGGATATGAAGATTGGTTACGACATAACTCAGATAATGAAGTAAATGGAGCTCCTGTTTATGTTGTTCGAAGTGGTGGCCTTGTAAAGACTAGATCAAAAAACATTCGGGTATGTACTTAGTAAATAATGGCTATCAAGTATATTTTGGTGTCACAAAATCTAATCTGATTATATTTTCATTAAAAGCCTACTTCCCTACATTAAAATATTGGGATAGACCACTTGGGTAGAACCCAATAAAATAAGCCCATGCCTTTTAAAATCAGTATATTCACTCTCCCCAAAATTCTTCATAGGTGGGTGATATTGTTCGAATAGCCAAAGATGAAATTTTCCCTGCAGATTTGGTGCTTCTGTCCTCAGATCGACTTGATGGTTCTTGTCACATTACAACGGCTAGTTTGGATGGAGAAACTAACCTGAAGGTTTGTACATATATACACATCAGTGTTCTTGGTGAACAAAATGTCTTTGTATTGTAGTGATAGGTAATTTTCTTTGGTTAAGGTAATGAAGTTTGACCTGGCAAATTCTTTTAAATTACTAGAATTTTCAAGAATTTTTAACTTTTTTTTAATAGTGTTATTTGTCTATTTCAAGTATAGCCTTACATGGTTTAGTCAAGTTAAAGAAAAATGCCAAGTGTTTTTAGGAAAAATAAAATATATTAATATTTTGGTGCTTTTTTAGATGAGGGGGATTTGAAATAGATGGAGATTTGTAAAGTACAGCATAGGGAATATAGTCAATGATATTGTAATAATTATATTGGGTGTTAGATTGGTTCTAGATTTATCAGGGTGATCACTTCATAAGTTATATAAATGTCTAATCATGCAGTTGTACATGTGAAACCAGTATAATACTGTACGTCGACTATAATAGAAAAAATTATTTTTTTAAAAAAGATGATATATAGGGTCCCATTTGAGTCTTGAAACTTCCACTTAATCCTCGTTTTAGACACACGTGGCAGTCCCAGAGACAGCAGTATTACAGACGGTCGCCAGTTTGGACACTCTCGTAGCTGTGGTAGAGTGTCAGCAACCAGAAGCCGACTTGTACAGGTACGGCGTGACATTCAGCATAGTCATCCTAAGTCCTGTCACAGATCTCACTTTTATAATTATAAACATACCGTGGAATCTTCAGCTAACTGAAGCGATTATTAAGGGGAAGGAAGTGGAGAGATCAGTTCAGGGGGAAGAGGCTAAAAGCAGAATTTGCCAGAATTCTAATCCAAAGTGTTAATTCAGAAGCAGTGCTTGCATTCAAATGTTCTTTTTTATTACCTTTTACTTCTATATGAACTGGCTTTATAACTATAAAAGTAGTTATAGGAGAAGTAAAATTATTTCTTTAAAAGAAAGTAATTGTGTGTGTGTGTGTGTGTATACTCCATGAAGGCAAGGGCTATATAATATGTCTTTGTGGTCACTTGGAACTAACTCCTTTTAACAATATAATTTACTAAATGCAATGTAAGTCATCTTTCAGTGATATGCTAATTATTGCGGGATGTGAAATAGAAACAACTTTTTATTATTAAAGTGAAATATTAAACTCATTTTTACTGAGTAACCAGTGGTAGAATACAAATTAACAACCACATTGTAGAATTCACCTTCAGCTTATCAAATGATATGTCTCCCTCTATTGGTTGAAGTGTTCCCATCTTATCATTAGTCATTGGCTTTTCCATAATCTCTTAACATAATTTGTTTGGGATCTATATACTGTTTATAATGGAGTTTTCTCTATGTGATGTGAAATTTACAGTTTCACCACAGTCAAACGAGGTATAGAGTTTTCTAATTAACTCTAAAAATTTAGGGTTCTATTCTTTAAGAGCATTAAAACTATGAGATTTAACTGTGAAGAATTTAGTACTTTAACATTTCTATATTCCTGTTATTCCCTTGTCTCAAACAGTGGTGTTATAAAAAAAATGTTAAAAACTAGAAAGTGGAGCATTAAGCAGGCATAAGATTAATGTGAGCTGATGTGTTGATGGATGGTTTTTATATTATCTTGGAAAATGTGGGAAAAGTTGAACTTTTTTTAATAGTAAGTAATTCACTGTTAAATATAAGGTGTTCCTTTTTATTTTCTCTTTTCCTCTTCCTCACTGAAAGTATATATTTTGTTTTAAATAGAAATGTAACTACTAAAGAACACTTATGTAATGGAAAGATAACTCATAATTAAATGTATTGTTGTTTTTATTTATTCATTCAACAAATTGTTGTTGAGCACTGATGTACTGATTATGGTAGGTAAGAAATAAGATAAGTCAGTGTGGAGGATACCAGCCAGCAGTGTCCATCCCTGTTGTAGATGCTTGTCGAAACACAAGAAAAACATACACAGGGACAACTGAGTCCTGTGGGGAAATAGGGACAAAACGGCCACTCCCTCTAGTGGAGAGCACCCTGTTTTCCCACTCAAGCAGGTTTTTATTAAGAATACAGACACAGATTGTGGATTATAGTCTGGCAGGGAAGATCAAAAAGGTATAGGTATTTTCAAAGGGTCTGACAGAACTCTCGCTGAGATTCTGGGCTGAGAGTTTGTGTTTTATCACATGAAAAGTCTATAGGACCTAAAAGGCCAGTCTCGTTTCCTGCCCGTGCCTTCATATTCTAATTCAATAGCATCCTCCAGCAAGCAGATCTCACAGGATCTTGCATATTCTATGTCCCAGGCCTGATTGCCCCGGGGGTCTGCCGACTCTGGTCTGGACTGCACCGCCCCTGTTATTTCTGCAGGCCTGAGTCGGGCAGAGGAGACAAAAGCAGCCAAAAGACTTGGATTTCTCACAACTAAGAACAAGGACTCAGGCTTCAACAAAGCCGAGGGGGCAAGGGTTGATGTCCATCACCCCTTCATTTCCACAGCCCCTGAGTCTCTTCCCTGAGGCCTCCATGTGATCATGCCTGTCTTAGGCGATTCCCTCCATGGGAAATCTTACCTGTCATTGGCTAACTGATCAAGCATTGGAGTCCAGGCACAGAACAGGCAGCGTTCATGCCAGGGAAATAAGTTTTGTCTCCTTAATGGCTCCTGGTTCAGAGGTCTCTCACTCAGCCTAAGTCACGGGGGTGAGGGGTGGTTACAGCTTCCTGAGACCAGGCAGGCAGGCCCCAACAAGTCAGCATGGATTCTATCCTTGAGAAACTCAGCTGTAAAAATGTTATGTATATAAAATTACATTTTTTCACTTTTCCATATGCTGCTTATAATGGCAATATTGAAAGCATTTTAAGTATCCGCCTAGGAGAGTGCTTAAGTGGGCGTATGGTACGGATATAAGAGGGAAATATATAAATTATAAAAAATGTTTTCAGAGAACTTAATGACATAGAAATATACTGAAATATAATGTTAAATAAGATACAGAGTTATAGCTTTAATATGATCCCAATTATATTTGTTAAATGTGTATTTTATGTATTTGATAGGTAGTTTAGGATAGAACAATAGGTAGGTGCAGAGAGAAAGAAAAACCTGGAGGAATTACATTCAGCTGTTTTTTATTTACTTTTTTTTTCTCCATATTTTCTAATATTTCTTCCAAGAATATGGATTGCTTTTCTAATTTTAGAAAACTGTTTTCCATTTTACTATACAATATTCTTAATCTTTTTTTTTTTTTTTTTTTTTTTTTTTTTTTTTTTTTTATTTTCAGAGAGGGGAAGGGAGGGAGAAAGAGAGGGCAAGAAACATTGATGGGTGAGAGAAACATCAATCATTTGCTTCTTGCACACCTCGAACCAGGGACCTGGCCGGCAACCCAGGCAGATGCCCTGTCTGGGAATCGAACCTGCAACCTTTAAGTTTTCAGGCAGGCCAATCCAGTGAGCCATACCAGCCAGGGCCTTAATAATAATTTCTAGTGACTGCATAATCGTGTAAGTGTAGTAGAACCTGGCCATTAACTAATCTTTCAATATCTAACTCTTCCATTGTTTTGCTATTACAAATAATGTGTGGTGCCTTATTACAAATAACTTCAATTCAGAATTTAGTGGCTGGATAGTTCATCGCTTCTCTTCTGGATACAATTGATTCACTTGCCTCCCAGGATACTGCCCTCTCTTGGTTTTTCTCCTTTTAGTCTCTTACTGATTTTTCCTCTTCTCCCTGACTTCTAATGTTAGAATGCCCTAGGACAGGACTGTCCTTGGTCCTCTTCCCTTCCCTACTTATACTTTTTTACTGTGTACACTCCGTTGATGACTTCATCCAAGGTGATGGCTTTAAAGACCATCTACATGCTAATTCCCAGATTCATATCTTGATTCCACACTTTCCCAGACTTCACACTCTCATATCCAACTTCATGTTCTACAACTCTACTTACATTTAGTAGAACTCTAAATTAGTCATGTTGTGAACAGAGCTTCTGCTCTTCCCTACAAATCTTTTTATCTGAACAGTCTTTCCTGTCTCAGTTGAAGACAGTCCCTCCTTCCAGTTCTGCAGGCCAGAACCCCTGGAGTCAGCCTCAGCCATGACTCCCTACATCCCCTCTCTGCTAATGCCTCCTAACCCCCTCTCCCACATCTCATCCCAACCCATCAGGACATTATTGGTTTACTTTCAAAATACACCCAAAATTTAATCATCTTTCACTAATTTCACTGCTACTAATTTGGTGTGAGCCGGCGTCATCTCCTACCTGGCTTACTGCTATCAGGGGCATTCTTAGCAGATTTTCTGTTTCAGCCCTCCTTTGCCTTGCAGTCTGTTCTCACGAAAGCAGCCAGATCATTTTAAAATATGAGAGATATCATGTCATTCCTCTGCTAAAACCCTGCAATGACTTTTCCATCTTACTGAGTCAAAAACCCATGTACTTTAATAATGACTTATAAGACCTTACTGAATGATTGCCCCTATCCCCAACCTTTCCTCTCTGACCTAATTTCTGTCTACTCTCCCTCTTGCTCACACATCACCTACACTGGCCTCCTTATTTTCCCTTGAACATATAGATTCACTGCCACCTTTTCACTGGCTGTTTCTTGTCTTAACTCCTTTACCACCTTCTAGTCTATACTTAAATCACCTCAGTGAGGCCAGCTTTGAATATTTAATACTGCAACCTAATTCTTCTTACCCTGTTCTGCTTTTTCTTTTTATAACACATAGTAATACCTCTTTGTATATTATGTAATTTATTTGTTTACTGTTTATTATCTCTCCAACTACAGTGTAAACTGAATGGCAGGCATCTGTGTGTATTTTATTCACTGATGTATCCCAAGCACTTAGAACAGATCTAGCATATAGGAGGCCTTACTGTGTATTTGTTGACAAGGGAAAAAACAAATATCTTTATGTACTTATATTTATGCAGTTTAATTTTTCCTTTTATTGAATTGTTTGTGATATAGGCAAGCAAATTTGTGTGTATAGTTCCCTTTACTATTGAATTGATATACTTGAACAGTACTAGGTACGTTGTAGACACTCAATAAATATTGAATGACTGGATGAATGATAGAGTTCCAAAATACTCCTCAGAGGGTGCGCAAACATTTTTATTGCCTATTCATCCCTCCGTCAGACATTGAGTGCCTCCAGTAATTGAGGCACAGGTACTGGACATTGAGAATGCTGTGCTCACTAGACAGCATGTACACTGAAGCCGAGAATACGATGGTAACGAAACAGTGGTAGTTCTTGCTTCCTACAGTCTGTAATCTAATACTATATTCCTGCAGAACAGACATCCAGGAATCCAGTAGAATTCCTGGATTCTACTGGAAGAATCCAGTAATTCCTGAAGAAAAGGAATTACTAGATTAAAGTGCTAATAGAGTTTGGCCTTTTGTAAACATACTGACACTTTATCAAAAGCATTGGACTAATTTTTATTGCCATGAGCAAAGTGTAAGTTTATGGGGGGGTATTGTTTCAGAATTATACTAGTATTAAATATAGTTTATGTTAATTTTATAGGTAATAGTTTAATAATTTTAAAACTTTGGTTTTTATTTGATTTTTATTAGAAAGGCTAAACATTTTTGTTTATTAATTCTTCTCCCTTGAGCATTGTTGAATCTTCCCTAATTGCCTGTTGATTAATTGGGATTACATTGTATTTTTTAAAGCACTTTAATAGCTTATTGAGAGCGGATGGAGTATGATAAGAGATGCTCATTGCCGGACAGCGGGGGGAAACGAAACCGGGGGAGCCTTCTGTCTGGGAGCAGCGTCCCACAGGCAGCTCACAGCCCTCTCCGTTTTCTGTTGCCTTGGCTCCTTTACCCTTGAGTTTTTCATTCTTTCCACCTCGTAATTTCTTAGGCTCTGACTTAGCATTTCCACTTCTAGGAACTTTTTCATAACAAAATAATGAAATTCTACTATTTCTAGGGACTTACCTTAATTAAAACGTGAAAAGTTATGTACACAGGTTTTTCAGGGCTGCATTGTTTAGACCAGAGATTTTCAGCTGGTGTGCTTCAAGAATTTTTAAAACATGCAATACCTGACTACTTACTTAGGGGCACTGACCTCTTTTCCCTTAGATTGTCAAATAAAAAATGACTACAGCCAGTTAAACAATAGCTGTCAGTATGAATTAATCAAATTTAAACCTATTTTTTGTCAGATCAGCAAAAAATGTATTTTTTGGTATGCTGCAGAATTTTAGTAGTTTATGCAATGAAAAGTTGAAAATCACTGGTTTAGACGATACGTAGGTTGGAAAAACATAAGCTCCCATCAGTAGTGAGTTATTTAAATGTATTATACAGTAACCCGAAAATGCAATATTATGTTCAGCCATGAAAAATAATGGTGTGGCTCAGTGGGTTGTGTGTCATCTCCAAACCAAAGGGCCCGTGGGTCAGGGCACATGCTTGGGATGCTGGCCAGGTCCCCGGTTGGGGGCATGGGAGAGGCAACCAATCAATGTTTCTCCTACACATTGATGTTTCTCTCCCTCTCTTTTTCTCTTCCCCTCTCTCTAAAAATAAATAAGTAAAAGTAAAATCTTTTTAAAAATAATGGTGTAGATCTGTGTTTTTGACAGGACAAATTAAAAGGGGGGATGGAATGTTATCAACACTATTTCTGGTATGACTTATCTTTTGTATTTTAAAAGATACATGTTTATCTATATGTGTGTGGAAAGAGCCTGGAAAATGTATTCCAAAATAATAGCAGTGTTTGTATTGAGTAGTGGGGTTACCTGTGGTAGTATTTATTTCCCTGTTAATATCTTCTTTATCTGAATCATTTTATATCAAAAAGAGAATAATAAAACTATTTTTGCTTGGAAGCTAATAAAAGTATGACTTTGGAGAAAGGGCTAAGGAAAGTACAAGATGAGCTAATCCAGCATGGAACTGGCATGAACCAAGAAGGAGTGCCTTAGAATCAGGGATACAGGACAGATAAGTGAGGGAAAACAGGAATTCTCTGGTTGGAGTCGTGCTCAGGAAAATCAAGAGTGGTCTTCATCATCTCTGAAGGACGCCCAGAGAGACTCCAGATGAACCAGTGCCTCACATCTAAGTCCGAAGTTGAGGTTGCAAACAAGATTACATAAAATCCATTAAATGGAGACTTTAAAAAATGAAACAAAATATAATGCTCTTCCGTGATACAGGCAGTTAAAGGAAGCAGAAGTAAGAGATTTGCAAGAAACAATGAAGCCAAAGGGACAGAGCATCTGTGATCTGGAAATAGAAGCAATAATAGGGGACATTTGATAGGGAATGCTTAATACTGCCTTGCCTAGTTAAGTGATTAACACGATACTCTGCTAGCAGGTGCTTCAACTCAAAATTTACTTCTCACTGTAGTAGAAAGTAATTGTTCATTTGAATTGACTTTGTGCTATGGAGCTGTTTTGGTAGTAGAAGTTGGGATTGAAAGGCCAGGTCATGAAAATTTCATTGATAATTCTAGAAGTTCTGGAGTCCACTGATAAGTTTTTGCTTACTACTCTGTCGCCACCACTTAACTCACACGTGGTAGTTGTTCAGTGAGTGTTTGTTGGACGGAGAAATGCATGAATAAGTGAATGATTCTGATCACAAGAAGGAATCTTATTTAGTAAACTGATGAAATATGTGAGCATTCATTAATGGCTAAATAATGTATACATCTTTGTGTAGTAATTACAAATTCTCATGATGATGAAACTAATAATAGTAATATAGCATTTTAAGATTTTATTTATTTTTAGAGAAAGGGATAGAGAGGGAGAAAGAGAGGGCAAGAAACATCCATGTGTGAGAGAGAAATGTCAATAAGTTGCCTCCTGCACGTGCCGCAGCTGGGGACCAGCCTGCAGCTCAAGCATGCGCCTGACTGGCAATCGAACCAGCAGCCTTTCCCTTTGCAGGACAACGAGCCATGCTCAACCAAATGAGCCATGCTGGCTGAGGCAATAATATAATGTAAATCACCTTTTTGAAAACACTTTTTCATTTATTACCTTATTCATAGCTGTAGCGGAGTGGTAAGAATATTACAATTTTTAAAGCTTAATGACTATTTTATAAGTTCTAACGTGATTATTGGACCATTTATATATGTAAAAGGTTGGTTTGGTGTCACATACAAGAATAGTGCCAAAAGTATCTAAAGTTTTCCACCTGTTGATGTCATAAGTAATTTGTCATTGTTTTTTGTTTGTTTGTTTTGTAACATGCTGAATTCTTTGATAGATTCATGGGACGAATGATAATAACTCAACAAATGGAAGAAATTGTAAGGTAAGAATAAATTCACATTGTGGGAGAGACTAAAATCAAGTTACATGTATATTAGGTGAACAAGCTGCACATAATGGAAAAGGTTCATTTAAAAGCACTTAGCACTTTATTTTCTAGTAATTGTAGCATCAGCAAGTGAGGATGAAGCAAGTTTCATGAAATATGAAAATAATTTAGTAAGATTATTTGTATACTTGTATTTTTTAATGTTTTTTTTTTAAATAATTAATTTATTTTTATTTTTAGAAAGGGGAAGGGAAGGAGAAAGAGAGGGAGAGAAGTATCAATGTGTGGTTGCCTCTCACACTGGAGGCCTGGCCGGAGACCCAGGCATGTGCCCTGACTGGAAACGGAACCAGAGACCCTTTGGTTCTCAGTTCATGCTCAGTCCACTGAGCTACACCAACCAGGGCATTTGTATTTCTTTTTCTAATAATATCAGGTAGTAACTAACATAAAAGGAAGCAGACATTCTTAATCAAATTCTCACCTACCACATTTAAAATCTAGAATACAAAAAATGTTTTATGTAAAGTTTAACAAGCATGAATGTTTCGGTCCTACTCATTTCAAAATCATTTAGTACAAACTAGAGTATTTAGTGGCCAATTCAGAACCTCTTAGTTACTCTTCTAATTGGTTATTTTGTGTGGCTGGTTGTTTTGGTTTGTTTTCCCTCAATATTCAGGTTAATTTCTGGCTACTACATGAAGGGCCTTGGGGTCATTTCAGAGATTTGCTAACAGGGTGAGATTACATTGTCCAGAAGCCAAATTTAAAGTAAATCTTGGAATCATCCCTTGAACTTCTAAATCAGATTAGCATTTTACCTTTTTATTAGAGACATGTTTAATTAAATTGGCTGCTTGAAATAAAATGCTGATATGAAAAGTTGAGTATTTTTGGGGGGTGGGAGGGCTTGATTGGGTGGGAGGTGGGGTGGGTGGGAGGACTTGAATGGGAGTAAGGGGGTGAAAATTGTACTTGAACATTCATTTAAATAAAAAAAAGGGAAAAAAAAAAGAAAAGTTGAGTATTTTTTAAATGAATTCCTCAAAAAAAATGAATTCCTCAAGACAAGCCACCAAAAATATGTATCAGCACTGATTCACTTTTTTTTTTTTAAAGATCTTATTTATTTATTTTAGAGAGGGAAGGGAGGGAGAAAGAGAGAGAGAGAAATATTAATGTGCGGTTGCTGGCGTCCGTGGCCTGCAACCCAGGCATGTGCCCTGACTGGGAATCGAACCTGCGACGCTTTGGTTCACAGCCCGCGCTCAGCCCACTGAGCTGTGCCAGCCAGGGCGTGATTCACTTTTTTATAAACATTAGCACAAGAGCATGTTTTAATGAACTCTGTCACAAAGTATTTTGAAGTGTAGGGCCCCTGCTTAAATAACTATGACTAGGTTTTTATTTTGATATCTGCAACGACTTAATGAGATAGATGTGTGGATATATAGTCTGAATTGCATTAGATATTGTGGCTAATAAAAGGAAAGACCAATTATGTTCCCTCAGCCCCTAGGATGGTTAAAAAAATGAGCCATGTTCTTTGTTGAAGCAACCAGAGTGTGCTGATGAATTACCTTTTCATTTGAAGCTTTCTGTCAATATATCCCAGTTGTA
Organism: Tonatia bakeri; assembly: GCA_004024845.1. Taxonomy (NCBI): domain Eukaryota; kingdom Metazoa; phylum Chordata; class Mammalia; order Chiroptera; family Phyllostomidae; genus Tonatia; species Tonatia bakeri. The sequence continues at coordinate 24,566 of PVIA01000392.1, forward strand.
TACGCTGCTGTGAGCTCAGAGTTTTTCTATTTGTTAAAGAGTCAACACCAAGTGAAAAAGAGCTATTTTGTGGCTCCTGGTTAATTGATTTTGGAATATCTGTGTAGTGTGCTCCGAATACGACTAGCTATTAAAACCATACTTGTTAAACATGTCCCAAATATCTGGTTTTCCTTGGTTTGTCGGATTTCTTTTTAGAGTGTGTGGGTTTGCAGACATCTTCAGAATTGGTCCCGATTCTGTTTGATTTGGATGAGTTTATAGGTATGTTTCAGAAAAGAATGAGGGACGTCAACAAAATTTAAGGCTTTTTAACTTACCCGTAACAGAGTCTTTAGCTATCACTAAAAAAGTACAATTTCCTTTCTAGTTACTTCTAAGTTCATATCTCCTTTATGGAGAGAAATTTCAACAGCAAGAAGACCTGTGCTCCAAGAAGTGTGCAGTGCAAGTAGTCAAGTTGTAGCGTCAGTCGTGCCTAGAAAAGAACTAACTCACTCACTACCTGATGTTCTATAATCCGGAGTAATTTTAAGTGTACAGAACTCGTGCATCTATACACAAATCACACTACAATTTATGTCAATAATGCATTTAATTCTCTATTTCCTTCAAAAACTGTTTATTGCCTTTGCTCAAAATTTCTACTGTTAAATGTTTTTAAATCATTGCTTAACCTTTTGCTGCATTTTGTGTTTAAAATTTTTGGAACTGGTCTGGTGGCTTTGTGAATTTATTTACGAGCATAATTTATTTCGGAGCCACTCATCTTAAAGTGCCTGAAATGTTAAGCAGGTGTTTTTGTTTGGGTGACTAATATTGTGATCGACCTAGCTAATAGCTAAGATTTTGCTTTTGTATAAAAGTAGTGTTGTAACCATAACTCAACTACTTTCTGTGGAAAATGAAGTTTTAGAATTCAATTAAAATTTTAATATAGTTAATGCTTTTTTTCCCCCTTAGACCTCTGGGACCAGAGAGTCTCTTGCTTCGTGGAGCCAGATTAAAAAACACAAAAGAGATTTTTGGTTTGTATATTTTGAAAATGTTTAATTATAGATTCATGCTGATGCTTTATATGAAGTATTTTCAAAAGCATAGCATTTGTGGTCTTTTGGCTGGGTAACTTATTACTTAGTTAAATGTTGCCTGTGATAATTTTCTTATAAAGTTTGTGTTAATACAATTTTGGTTGTATTTTTTGTTAATAATCCTGTTTTTTGAGTAATAGACTAGAACCTTGCTCTTATATTTTCTTTGTCGATGCTTGTGAAACTTGAGTGCTAAGAAGATAATTCTGGCATTCATGGTGGATGGGCATCAGTATAGTCTGGCATCATGGCATAGTAAACCACCTGTATAATTAATTCCATTGTGATTATTCTTTGATTGGATGGATAAAATTGCTGACTCATTCATTCATCAACAAATTCTTATCAGTATGACTATATCAGGTGGATCAAAAGGATGCATAGTGCTCTTGCATTGGAGATCTATTAATTAATTAATTAAAAATTAATTATACTAACCAGCTTGTTATTTGCTGAATGTTTACAGCTTTTGAGGTCCATCCTCATTCTGTTCTTTCATCTATCTTATCTCTCACAATTAGGTTTTCTGAGTAAAAAAATCCATATACTTTTTTAAAAAATGGAAAATGAGTGTTGGTGAGGATATGGAGAAAGTGGAATCCTCATACATTGCTAATGGGAATGTAAATGTTGCAGCTGCGGTAGAAAACAGTTCAGCATTTCCTCGATAAATTAAATGTAGAATTACCATGTGACCAAGTGATTCTACTCCTAGATATATACCCAAAAGAACTGAAAAGTTGTTGAAGCAAAGACATGTACAGGAATGCTCATAATGGCACTATTTACAATAGTCAGAGCATAGAAACTACCCACATGTTCATAAACTAATGAATATATAAACAAAATGTAGGATATCCACATATGGAACATTATTTACTTTAGAAAAATGAATTACTGATGCATGACACCACATGGGTAACATTGACAACATTGTGCTGAGTGAAAGAAGTCTGACACAAAAGGCCACATATTGTATGATCCCGTTTATTTGAAGACCCCGAAGAGGCAAACTCATAAGAGACAGAAAGTAGATTAATGGGCTGGGTAGTGGAGGGGAATGGGGAATGCTTTTCAATAAGTGCGGGGTTTTCTTTGGGGGTGATGACAGTGTTGTCAAGTCGGGTAATGAGGATAGTTGCACAACACTGCAATATACTAAGTGCCACTGAATTGTACATTTTTAAATGGTTAAAATGGTGACTTGTATGTTACATATATTTTACCATAATCTGAAAAGAGGAAACCATAATAAATGGCAGAAGCTAGAGAAACCTCCAATATCAATGCTTTTAAACCCTGTCATGTAATGCTGTATTTCAACACATTTCTCTAGCAGTAAGAACTTTTCATACTCTTATGTACTTAAACAATCATTAAAATAAAAAAAAAAAAAGGAACTTTTCATACTCTTAAAAGTTTTGTATTTGAATGACTTCAGTTGGGTCTGCTCTTGTTTTACCTCAGTACCACCTCTATTATATCATTCAAGCTGATTCCTATAACTTTGGTTCCCTTTGCATTTGAATTGTAATTCTGCCTTTAAGGAATAATTCTAATGGTGAAAATTCCAGGGCAAATCTTAATCAAGAGAGCATGATGAATCCTATACTGTTTCTCAAATCTTACTACTTACAAATGAGCATAAACATTTATTATCTGTTTCTAGGCATTTTGCTAATTTGTCATACAAACCTCAACAATTCTGAAGGTTTTTGTTTCCTTTTTGTTTTTTGTTTTTCATTTAGAGGTGGGGTAATTGAGACTAGAGAGATTAAATAACTTGCCCAAGGGCACTGAACTAGTAAGTGGCAGAGCTAATGTTCACACCAAGATCTGCTCTAGCAAAGTTTTTTATAAGGCTGGTCTTACCTAATTTCATTCACTCCCCAGCTTTAGTCCCACTGTTACTGTCCTGATTCATCTCAAGTGTCATTCACATGTGCACAGATTTTTCAGATGACCCTTTCCTTGTGTTTATTTACTCTGATAGATTTCCATAGTATCTTTCAGTGCTAATGAAATTATGTCTAGACTCCAGATTCTGACATTCAGCGTTTTTCACACTCCAGTCCCAGTCTGTTGTCCCAACTTAACTGGAAGTGCTTTTCCATGTCTGTCTTTGTTGACACTGTTTCCTCTAGCTATAATGGCCTTCCCTGCCATTTTCTTTTTCCAAATCCTTCTGCTCCATCAATTCCAACTCAGATAGTATCCCTTTCATTCATGTATCTCAGTTATAACTCAGGAACAGAAACTCCAGGAGGCCTTCCTCAACCAGCAGTTTGAGCAGTTGGAGTTCCTTAAAATGAAATTGGAAAGCCTTTTTAAATTCCAAAAAAGGAAAGCCTAATTGTAACAGCTGTCAGAAAATGATTTTCTTAGATGCTTTCATGCTGGTGAGTACATTTCTCTTGTGAAGCATGCTAGGGGGTTATTTTAAAGAACTATTTTGTTTTGTTTGCAGGTGTTGCTGTATACACTGGAATGGAAACAAAGATGGCATTAAATTATAAGAGCAAGTCACAGAAACGATCTGCAGTAGAAAAGTAAGAAAACTATTTTCATTTATTTGCACATAAATATAGCTATGGATGTGCATATTATGTATAAAATACTTTGTTTATAAAAATATTTGATACATATATAATGTCAAGTCAACACAAGGTGGTATCCTTGAGGATAAGGGTAGTTTCTTCTATCTTTGTATATGTGTAGCATTTTATACAATGTTTAGCATATAGTTAAATGCTAAATTATGGCTTTAAAATAAATATTAGCCAGTAATAATGGAATCACTTGATCAGATTAATCATCCTGCTGGTAACAATTATAAATCCTAGACAAAATATTTTTAAAAATAACTGTTTGAAAGCTTTGGAGAGTAATAACAGCAACAAAAAAGACAGAAACTGGCAAGGAATCTACTCTTGAAAGATGGCATCAACACGGGGAAAAATTTAAAAATGTAGCTTTTTGCCTGAGGGCACTCTCCAATTCCTGTACTGCATAGAGTATCAGAGAGCCAGATTCTTTACAGACAGTTTGGAGAAAATTATGTGCGGAGGGGGCCACAGAAGGAAGTGAACTCTGAAACCTACACGTAAATTATGTCTAAAACCTTGCCTGGCCATTAGACCTGCACATGTGCAGGAGAGGCCCCAGTGGGCTCGGCAACACAACAGTGTGTATCAGCAAGCTGAAAGATCTGAACAGAGTATTCTGTTGCTGCCTGTTGAAGTGCAGACCGTGTCTGGTGTCTAAGCTTTGACAAGTACATATTTTGGATATTAACCCCTTGTTGGAGCAGGTATCTTCTCCCTTTGGTTGGTAATCTTTTTGTTTTGTTAGCAGTTCTTTTGCTGCACAGAAACTTTTTAGTTTGATATAGTCCCATTCATTTCTTTTTGCCTTTACTTCCCTTGCCTTTGGGGTCAAATTCATAAAATCTTCTCTAAGGTCAAGGCCTATAAGTTTAGTTACTATTTATTCTTCCATGTAACTCATTGTTTCAGATCTTATATTTTGGTCTTGGATCCGTTTTGAATTAATTTTTGTACATGGGGACACACTGTAGTCTTGTTTCATTCTTTTGCATGTGGCTTTCCAGTTTTCCCAGCACTATCTGTTGGAGAGGCTTTCTTGTCTCCATTGTATATTTTTGGCTCCTTTATAAAAAATTATTGCCCATATACATATGGTTTTATTTCTGGGTTCTCAATTCTGTTCCATTGAGTGTGTGTATAGTCTAGTATTAGCAAAAAGGAATGAAATAACCCGAGTTGAGAAATAGACCTATTCGTATATGGTCAACTAATTTGCAACCAAAACATCAAGTAAATTTAATGAGGAAAATGATGGTCTTTTCAACAAATGATATAACAACAATTGGATATCCATGGGGGGAAATAATACACCTCAGATTCTAACTCACACCATATACCAAAATGGTTAGATGTTTAGATGAAAAGATAAACATCTTTTTCAAGATAAATCATCTAAACATAAAAGCTAACACTATAGAAGTTTAGAAGAAAACTTAGGAAGATACATTTATAACCTGGAGATAAGTCAATGTTTCTTAGGGTGCACAAAGCAATAACCATTAAAGAAAACTATAAACGTCCATGAAATTAAAACTTTTGCTCATCAGACTGTTCATTTAAGGAAAGGAACAAGCAAGCTATCAACTAGGAGACAATATCCACAAAACATCCGATAAAGGAATTGTACCCAGAATGTATAACAATTTGTAAAAACTTCTATAAATCCACTAAAAAGAAAAACAGCCTAATGAAGAAAATGTGTAAAAGATGAAGCAGGTACTTCACAAAGAAAGTATACAAATGGCCAATAAGCACATAAAAGAATGTCCGGCATCATTAATCATGAGAGAAATACCATCTAAAACTACAGATAGCAGTACACACTTACTGGAAATGCTGAAAATTAAAAAGACTAATAGTTCTAAGTATTGGCAAGGATATGGAGTGACTGGATCTCTTCTAAGTCTATGGGTCAAAGAGGAAATCTCAAAGAAAACTGTTAAAAATATCTAGAAGTCAGTGAAAATAGTTTGTTAAATTTTCTAGGATGCAGCTAAAGTAAAACAGAACCAATAGGTTACATATAGGAGGAGATTATTATAGGAATTGACTCAGAGGATTATGTAGGCCATAAGGCCCAACAACCTGCCATATGCAAGCTAGAGAACCAAGGAAAGCTGATGATATAATTCAGTGTGAGTCGAAGGCCAGAAAACCATGGGGCCAGGTATAACCTGGAGTCCATAGCCCTGAGAACCAGGAACTCTGATGGCCCAGATGAAAGAGAGAATTTGCTCTACTTCCCCTTTTCTGTTCCATTTGGCCCCTCAGTGGATTAGATGATGCCTGCCTACCTTGGTGAGGACGTATCACTTTGTTAAGTCTACTGAATCAAAGATGAATCTGTTCTAGAAACACCCTCACAGACATACTCATGAATAGTGTTTTACTAGCTGTGTGGGCCTCCCTTAGCTCAGTCAAGCTGGCGCATAAAGTTGATTGTCACTGCCCTGGCTGGTGTGGCTCAGTTGGAGTGTCCTCCCTTAAAGCAAAAGGTCACAGGTTCAGTTCCTGGTCAGGGCACATGGGTGGGTTGTGTGTCCCTGGTCAGGGCGCATATGAGTACAAAAGGCAACCTCCGATTGTTTCTCTCCCTCTCTCTCTCCCTCCCCTCCCTTCCCTTCTCTCTAAAGTCAATAAGTATGTCTTCAGGTGAGGATTTAAAAAAAAATTTAATTGTCACAGTACTAAATGTGTATATTAGAAAAGAAATACCAATGACAGAAACCAAAATTAAAAACAATACTGTTTGCAGTCGTTCACCAAAAAAATACCTAAATGTACATCTAACAAAATGCAGGATCTGAATGCTGAAAATTATAAAATGCTGGTGAAAGAAACAAAGACCTAATATTAATCTTGTCTAGTATTGTAATGTTTAGCTAGCCCAATGAAAAGAAGAGAGATTCTATAGTCAGTTCCTGACCTGTGTGATTTTGGGGAAATTTACAGAATGATGTTTGGGCTTTGGTCTTCATTGAGAAGGATGTAATCTCTTCCTCACAGAGTTTTTATAAAGATTAGACAAATTAATAGATGTGATAAAAGTTTTACAAATCTTAATGCTATCTAAATGTTAGTTATTTTTATACTTAAAATTATTAAGTCCTGAAAATATAAAAAATCTTAGAGTAATTACACACACAAAAAAAACTGTCAGTTACTATTAGTGTTTTGAACAGTAATATAGCTATTATAGGCTTATAATTTTAGGTATTGGTTATTTTATTGCTAGTTATTAGATTCTATTGAATGGTCATTTCTTAAAAACAAAGACTCTGTCCTTTAAATAGCTGCTATAATATCATATATTTTAATATCTTGTTTAATGTCAGTATTACTTTCCAAGCCGTATGTAGTAACGCATAATTGGTATGTTTTATATTCTCTTATTCTCATTTCAGGTCAATGAATACATTTTTGATAATTTATCTAATAATCCTTATTTCTGAAGCCATCATCAGTACTATCTTGAAATATACGTGGCAAGCTGAAGAAAAATGGGATGAACCTTGGTATAACCAAAAAACAGAACATCAGAGAAATAGTAGTAAGGTATTTTATGGTGTTCTTCACTCTGCTGTAAAGGAAACTATTGTCTAGTGAGTTCTTTGGTAGTGACCTCTGCTAGGAGTGACCACTGTGACCTTCCTAAAACCATTACCACTGAAGGGTAACAAAGGAACATTGCACACCTGAAATCAACACAAAATATTGAAAGTAAACTGTAAATGAAAATAAAAAGGAACAAAGTAAGTGAAATTAAAGGACATTGCAGAAGAAGAGTACCAGCCTGTTTGTACTAGCATACTTTTTGCATTTTAGGATGTAAGCAATTATGTTTTCTGCGGTGTGACTTGAATAGTTACAATAAATAATAAAAATTTAAATAGTCTGTATTGACATTCCACTTGAATATTACAAATTTAGTTTTTTATTCTGTGTACTATAAGTGAAATAAAGAATAAATTGATTTATTTTTAGTTCTGTCAGAATTATTCAAGGAATGTTACTGTCAATCAATTGATGGTATGAAGTAATAACACAAATCATGTCCAGAGTTTTAAACTGATTAAATATAGACTACCAACAGAATTCAACCTACAGTTTTGGGAACTAGTCCTCCAAATTTCACTTCAGATTAAAATAGAAATATTGAAATACAGGTTCAAATCTCAGACCACACAGCAGATAATCACATTTGCAGTTCCTTTCCCAGAATGCATGTTAACACTTGGTTTTACTGTGCCATTGAGATAAGCTGTTCCTGTGTGACCTGGAATTCTAAGAATTTTAAATTCTAGCAGTTCTAGCCTGGCAGCTACTTTTTAATTTTTTTAAATTACAGTCAATTTTTAGTTATCTGTAATTTTGAAGAGTAGAAGTAGAATGGTAAGCATATTCCAGAGATTATAATTAAAAATTTGCCAAAAGCAGCCCTGGCTGGCGTAGCTCAGTGGATTGAGCACGGGCTGCGAACCAAAGCATTGCAGGTTCGATTCCCAGTCAGGGCACGGCCCCAGCAACTGCACATTGATGTTTCTTTCTCTCTCTTTCTCCCTCCCTTCCCTCTCTAAAAATAAATAAATAAAATCTTAAAAAAAAAAAAAGAATTGCCTTTAAAAAAAAATTTGCCAAAAGCAGTTTCAGTCACACCGGGCTTTTTGTTACCTTCGGAAAAGTAAGAAATTAAGTAATATGAGTTTAACTTTTTTTCCCTTTTCCTTTGTTTAAGAGTCTAATGAACAATAAAACTACCAAGGAAATGTGTTAAAAATAATTCAAAAAATGAAATTTAATTCATGACACTATTCTGCTTCAAAATATAGTTAATAGTTTGTTTAGACATGCAACTTTCTGATAATTTTCTACAATAATGGTGGAGATATTCTCATATTTTCACTTATCAAACAATCATGTTTTTCCTCTAGATTCTGAGATTTATTTCAGACTTCCTTGCCTTTTTGGTACTCTACAATTTCATCATTCCAATTTCATTGTATGTGACAGTAGAAATGCAGAAATTCCTTGGATCATTTTTTATTGGTTGGGATCTTGATCTCTACCATGAAGAATCAGATCAGAAAGCTCAAGTCAATACTTCAGATCTGAATGAAGAGCTTGGACAGGTAAATGATCCTTTTAATTTATTTTTCTGATGTTATTTTTATCAAAACAATACATGTCCAAAGAACTAGTAAAAAAAGAAAACACTACAAGGCTTATACCAAAAAACAGCCCTACTTTGCTCCATACCTAATTTTGTTTACCATTTTTAAATTTTAAAGCTGTTTCTTCCATTATCTGGTACCCTATTTCTATATAGTATTCCTTTTAGATTTTTACATTTTAGAAATTATTTACTATGTAACATAAAGACAAAACTCTCACACTACTTCTTTCACACACATACCCTGACACATACCCATTTTGCCTCCCCACAGACCCCCCCAAAATATTGTTAATATTTGGGATTCACTAAATACCCATTTATTGGCATTATCTTGACTGTTTTTGTATTACTAATTTTGGAAATAGACTTAAGGAAATAGAGACCTACTGTTTTTGTTTAACATAGTACTATGAACACAAAGGTTTGGGGTTTTTTTGTTTGTTTTCTATCTCTAGGTGGAGTATGTGTTTACAGATAAAACTGGCACACTAACAGAAAATGAGATGCAGTTTCGGGAATGTTCAATTAACGGCATAAAATACCAAGAAATTAATGGCAGACTTGTATCCGAAGGACCAACACCAGACTCTGCAGAAGGAAGCTTAAGTTATGTTAGTAGTTTTTCCCATCTGAACAACTTACCCCATATTACATCCAGTTCTTCTTTTAGAGCCAGCCCGGAAAGTGAAACTGAACTGGTAAGCAAGTTCAAGTTAATAAATAGGAATGTCATTGGAAATGGTAGTCTTTGTATGAGTGTAGCAAGAAATACATATTTGTAATGTATATCCTTTGATTTAATACTGAGAACTTATAGTCAGAACCCATTTTAAGTTGTCACTTCATATGTGTTTGCCTCAGTTCTCCTGGTATTTAAATGGAACTAAGTTAAGGAAAGTCCTTACTGCCTTGAAGTGAAGAAGACTTTGCTGGAAAATAGAGTTTAAATTTATTTAATACTTTGAGACCTCACTTCTCCAGCAAAAGAGGCTTCACTTTAACTTACAACTTGGTTATGCCTCCTAAAAAATTGGGAGTCATAAGCAAATGTGACACTTCACTCTTTAAAGCCAGAAGCAGACAGCTGTTCCTTAGGCAGTTCAAGATTGTAGCATTGTTATTTTAGATCTTAGGTCACCAGATTATTAACTGTATTTATTCGCATTTTTTAGATTTCTGTTTCTGGTTTCCTAAATGTCATTTGGGACTAGTATTTATGGTGTGAATATTAATTATGTTTCTACAGATTAAAGAACATGATCTCTTCTTTAAGGCAGTCAGTCTCTGTCACACTGTACAAATTAGCAATGTTCAAACTGATGGCATTGGCGATGGTCCCTGGCAGTCCAACCTTGCACCCTCCCAGCTGGAATACTATGCATCTTCACCGGATGAAAAGGCTCTAGTGGAAGCTGCTGCAAGGTAGGTTAGTCTCATTTCCAAATCAGCAGAAGAATACCTTTTAAGTAAAAATGTGAAAATATTAGAATATTAAATTGTCAGACAAAATTCATAAACACATAAAGATAGAATTGTAATTTAAATTTTTAAGGAGAATTTGAAATGTGTCATTAATTTTGTTAAGCTTGCAATATGATCTCTAAAAAATCTGGTTATTATCAAATATGAATAATACAAGTTGTGAGAATATATGTGTGTGTATTGTTCTGGACCTACTCTGATCCTTCATGTTCTTAAAAATAATGCTGTATTGAAAGGAAATATTTCAAAATACATCTTAAACTTATGTTTTAAATATTTTTATTCAAGCTAAGTTAGAATGATGTGTTGTGAAATATAAGATAATAATTCCTTAAATTTTTATATTTTCTCCTTTTAATTCCTAGAATGGGCATTGTATTTACTGGAAGTTCTGAAGAAACTATGGAAGTTAAAACACTTGGAAAACTGGAACGGTAATTTTTTTTCTGTATTGTAATTTTCTATATATTAAACATTTGGTATAGAACAGATACAGGTAAATTGGGCCCCACAGTCCAAATCTGCTCTACAGCCTGTTCTATACAGTCCACAAGTTACTACATTTTTAAAGGGTCGTAAAAAGAAGAAGAAGAATATGCAACAGCAACCACATATGTCATACAGAACTTCAAATACTTATTATCTGACCTTTTACAGAAAAAGTTTACTAACCCAGCACTAAAGTGATGTTATTATTACATTGTATCTCATCACAGTGATAACAGTATCTGTTCTGAATCTTTCATCTGTATTTTAGCTTAATGGTTCTTGAATTTATATGTTTATTTTTACACACTCCTAGGTAATGAGTTTCCTGAGTTTCTTGCTAATAAAGAAAAACTTTCTTACATTTTCTATTATCTTTTAAACATTAAGGGAAAGCTATCTTGTCTCCACTGTAATATAAATTTGACCATTCTTACTACATTTGGATCTTTCATGGTTTTATCAATTTCAGTCATCTCAGCTATAGCTGTGCGTTTTCAAAGTATGCTTTTACAAACTAGGTAGGGCTTACTCTTGGGCTACTTTCATGTGGGAGTCTGTCTGGCTCATTCTGTCAGCTTATAAACCATCATTCCAATCAGTATTTTTCAGCATTCTGTATGTACATCGTTGTATAAATTCATCCAGACTACTTCTCAATCCACACCTAACCCATCCACTCAGATTCTTTTACAGCTCCTTAGAAAGGCATTTGTTCCCTACCCATATAAATATGTTCTGTCCCAGGTTCAGAATCACTGCTGTCATGAGCTCTGTTACTCATGTGAGTGTGATATATTTCTCAGGTGTGTCTGAGCAGAAGAAAGAGTTGAGAATCAGTCACCTTTTTCAGTGAGAAAGACATGGAACTGGGCATATCTGGGCTTCAGTCCTTGCTCTGCCACTCACAAGTTTATTTGACTTCAGGCAAATTACTTGATCTGTCTGAGTTTAATAGTCCTCATTTGTAAAAAGAGCTAAGACCTACCTCCTCTGGTTCTCAGGGGAATTAAAGAGCATAGGAAAGTAAAGTACAGGGCATTTGGTAAGTGCTCAATAAATACTGCTTCCTTCTATTTCTATAACCGGCCATCTTGAAAATGTAGTTGAGATTAATTTTGTGTTCTAAATTAACCATTTTTATCTTTTTGTAGGTATTCTTTCTAAATATTTACTTAATGTTATTCAAAAGAGTAAAGTTTCATCTTACGTTTTTTTTCATTAGGTACAAACTGCTTCATGTTCTGGAATTTGATTCAGATCGTAGGAGAATGAGTGTAATTGTGCAGGCACCTTCAGGTAACCAACCTAAACTTTTATGAATTTTTATTTATCTAATATTAAGAGCTTGATAACTCACTTTTCTTTTTAGGTGAGAAGTTTTTATTTGCTAAAGGAGCTGAATCATCAATTCTCCCTAACTGTATAGGTGGAGAAATAGAAAAAACCAGAATTCATGTAGATGAATTTGCTTTGGTGAGTGCAAATTTCTATGATTTAAAAACTGTGAAAGATACATAAATACGTGTGTGTGTGTGTGTGTGTGTTTGAGAGATTTGGAGTTTTGTTTTTGCATTAATTTATCAAAAATTATAGAATTATGTGTTGGCTCCCTATTTGGTTAAAAATTAACTATAACCTGCTAAAATGTGTCTTCTCTTTGAACATATTGTACTCAGGGCACTTGTAGCTGCAGGGACCACTCAAATTACTATATAAAAAAGTGAAGAGAGTTATTAAAAGAAAACAGAGGAATTAAAGGATGTGGAGACACTGGAACCCTCATGCATTGGTGGTGGGAATTTAAATGATACAGCTACTTTAGAAAGTGGTTTGGCAGTTTCTCACACAACATGGAGTATAATACATGACCCAGCAATTCCACTCCTAGGTATACACCTGAAAGAACTGACAACATATGGCTACACAAAAATGTGTACACAGCTGTTCTCAGCAGCATTACCCCTAATGGCCAAAGAATGGAAGCACCCAAATGTCCATCATCTGATGAATGGATTAAACAGTGTGTCATATCCATATAGTGGACTGTTATTTGGCCATTGAAAGAAATAAAGTACTGATATGGCCTACAATATGGATGAACCTTGAGAAGATTACACTGAGTGAAAGAAGCTAGGCACAAAAGGCCACAGAGTCCATTAATATAGAAATAAGCAAACTCATAGTGGTTGCCAGAGTCGGGAGGAAGGGGAGAAGGGGTAATGTCTGCTGATGGATATGGGATTCCTTTGGCTGTGATGAAAATGTCCTGGAATTAATTACTAAAGATAATTATACAACTCTTTGAATTCACTGAAAACTACTGAAATATTCTTTTTAAAGGAATGAATTTTATGGTATATGAATTATGTCTCTCAATGAAAGAATGTAGGAGAATCTTTCAGAAACAAAGTATGCAGTTTTGGTAGAACAGGAAAATTATTAAGCAGCTCTCAGTCTTAGGACCTCATGATCTCTCGTTGCTGCATTTCTGTAAATGTATGCCATATACTCATCTCTGCTCGGCTGCTTCCTTCAACCTGTGGTCTCTTCCCATTCCTCCCAATATTTCTTTTTTCCCATATTTCGCAATATGTTCCCCTAATTGTTGATGACTTGATTCACCTGCCACACTGTGACATGCATAGAACAAAGACATGTTCCACCTAACTGTCGCATCAGTATTCAGAACAGTGCCAGCATGTAGTTGGCACCCAGTAAATGTTTGGTGTAGAATGAACTAATTAAGTTCATATGTTAATAAACCTCATAGTCCCTTAACTGTTATTTAAGAGAAACAGTTATAAAATTTACAGGTGTGGGTCATTTGTAAGTCAAGGAATGCCACTTTTTAGAAATCTGCTAAATAACGTTACATAATACTTTAAAATCTCCTTTTCTAAGTTCTGTTACTAGAACATTTAATTTGGGTTTTTCTAAGGAAAATATATAGCAAGAAAAGAAACTTTTAAAATAGACTTCTGGATTTAAATACTAGCTTTCACATATCAACACCATAAAAACTTGAACCCAGTAGGATCAGAAAATCCAATATATAATTTTAAATTTTGTGTAATTCCAGTTCACCAGTGAAGATGTAATGGTGCAATTTAAAATCATTCAGTCGCTCTAGAAAGTATTGTTTAGTAGTAGCCACCTTGCAGACTTCTTTATTTGCATTGCAAATATGTCATACCATAAACCCTCAGGAAATTATGGTTCACTCTGCTTAAAAAATTCTTTTGAAGTAGGTGGAGAGGATTTGTAATGGTTAAAACAGGAAAGCAGAACCTGGGGCTTGACAGTTGTGAAGGTACCATTGTGGGACTCCCTGGATTTCCAGGTTTAGTAACCACAGAAAAGATAATCTTGTGATCCTGTCTGTTCTCTAATATTCTATAATTCAATGACCTTAATTGTTTTTGAGAACATTTTAAGAGCTCATCAGAAATTGAAAGACTTATGATAATATATTTTCCATAACTCATATCACTAGGACTTTGTGACACTTTCTATCATTCGATGATAGTACTTTTTTAATTATTTGTAATTGACTTCTGGTAATAGGGTCTTCAGTTTTATTTCAGTGACTTCTTGATTCTGTATTAGTTGTTTTCATTTAATTTTTCTGTTTCAGAAGGGGCTAAGAACTCTGTGCATGGCCTATAGACAGTTGACATCTAAAGAGTATGAGGTCATGGACAGACGCCTGTTTGAAGCCAGGACTGCCTTGCAGCAACGGGAAGAGAAATTGGCAAATGTCTTCCAGTTCATCGAGAAAGACCTGATATTACTTGGAGCTACAGCAGTAGAAGACAGGCAAGTATCAGATAAATGGGCAATATCATTTTTCTCTCATAAGAATTTTTTTAGCTGTTTCTGATTTATACATAAGTTTCACTTACATACTGTAATAACTTAATATATTTAAAATCAAAATAGAGAGTTAAAGCCTTTTCTTCCAGTTGAGTACATATAATTTTTCTCCTAGCCAAGTCTCTGAACTAGATGAAAGATGTATAATTTTGCCTGTAGATGGAATTTCAGCATGCCCCTCAGTGTGTGTCATACAAAGACTTTAAGCACCTGCTTAATTCTCCAGCCTCACCGTCCCCCACTGCATCCTTCCACGTCATACTTTAGTAGTTCCAAGCTGACTGTAGTTCTCTGAACAACAGCTGAGTTAAAACTATTCTATTTTATGGCTTTGTTCCTTGGCAAGGCTACCCATTTTTGGATACCTAGTTATAAAGTATATTTCAAATATTATTCCACTCCAGTAAGACCTTTCCTTACTTCTAACAGGATTTAAAAGGCTCTTTCTGTGAAGTCTCTGTATTTTGTAGATCTGATTTGTCCTTATGGTGGTATATTAAAATTATTTGTTTAAAGATTTTCTTCTCTATTAGCCTGTGAATTCCTTGAGGTCCATTTATTCCCTGTCTTTTTTCCCAGTATCAGTCTCAATGTATGTTGTAATTTCTTGAGTTAAATTATGTGAATTAAATTGAACTCTAGGAATTCTGTTATGTTTTTCTCTGCCTCTTAGATCTATGGGTATTCACAGTCTAATTTTTGAACTACTGATCTGAGAGATTTCCTTGTCAAAAAGAAAAATCTTATAATTTGACATGTAAGACTTTCTTATAAAATAGTTTATGTAGATCATATACTTAACCTGGTTCTGTTAAAATCATCTTTGAAAATATACTCTTAAAATATGAGGTTGGAAATTTTTTTATGTTACATAGATGATCACTGATTTGGTTATTTCTGTTTCTTAATGGGAAAAAAGTTCAGTTATAGTACTGAACTGAATGTTACTATAACAATTCCTAGGTCAAGAAGTCTAGAATTTACCTTACTTATACTATTTGATTTATACTTAAAATACAATCAGAAAAGTATTTCTTCCTGCTAATTCTGTTTCTTTTATTTTCAGACTACAAGATAAAGTTCGAGAAACTATTGAAGCATTGAGAATGGCTGGTATCAAAGTGTGGGTACTCACTGGAGATAAGCATGAAACAGCTGTTAGTGTGAGTTTATCGTGTGGACACTTCCACAGAACCATGAACATCCTTGAACTTACAAACCAGAAATCGGACGGCGAATGTGCTGAGCGGCTGAGACAGCTCGCCAGAAGGTAAGAAATGATGATGTGACTCATTGAGGTTTGAGGAGTAAGCAAACTATGGCCCACTGCCTGTTTTTTATAGCCTACGAGCTCAAAATAATTTTTACATTATTTTATGGATGAAAAAGAATCTAAAAATAATACTTCATGTTGTGAAAATTATCATATTTTATTCATCAGGTATATTGGCCTATAGTTTTCTTTCTTTGTAGTGTCTTTATCTATGAACAAAGTTTGCCTGTTCATAGATAGAAGAAACTTTTACTGGAACACAGCCGCATTCGTTTGTTTACATGTCATCAGTGAAGGCTTTTGCCGTGTAGCAGATCAGTTGAGTAGTTGCAGCAGAGACCTTCTGAAGCACTTTTTTCCTTTCTCACTGTTGCTTGATACGCTCCAAGTCACAGTGACACGATTATACCTCTGTAGTGTCTTAGCGCCACACATATTGCCATAGGACAATTTACTATATTTTAGTTATCAGTATTTACTTATCAGCTCCAAACAAGAAAAATGGACTTTTAAAGCACAATGGAGTATTTATTATTTTATCAAATTAGATGCAGAGTATTGTATTATTCAGTTACACTTTAATATACTACCTGTTTAAAAAAACATTCAGAGTGAAATATAAAATCTCATTGCATATAGTTCTGTTGTATTAAAATGCAAAATCTCATTACAGAATCAGCTTTAAAAGATGGACATTTGCAGTTGATTTTGATGGGGAGCATTAAACCCCAGTTAAGCAAAATGTTACCCCCACCCCTGCAAAATGATTTTCATTTCTCCTTTGTAGACTTGTACTGCTTTTAAATTATACTCCATTATTTTTACATTTTATACTTAATTAAAATTTTTTTTGTCTTTTTCATTGTAAGTACCTACATAATATCCTCAGTTTAGCCTCTTGGCCCACAACACCTAACACTGAAAGATTTACTTCACGCCTTTTACACAGACATGTGCAGCTCCTCATCCAGTTCACACGACCAGATTGGGAAATCACTCTGCACTCTACTATTCAGAGACGATTTCATAAATATTTATACCCTAAATTCATTCTTTTTTCCCTAAATCTTCTTTTAAATATGCAGATCAGCTTTATTCAGAGCCCCCATCTAACGCAGTCTGACTTTTCCACAGTAAATTGAGGAGTGCTGCCATGTGAGGCTCAGTCAGGGTTGCTCCTGTGCAGAGATTCAGGGCCCTTCAGTTTCCCGCCGTCTGCAGTCCGGTGACGCCAGCGCAGCAAGAGATGCAGAGCGACCCTGCCACAGCCTCAGTGCGCACTCAGTGCCTTATTTACATTCGTTAGCACACACTGATGTGACAGCTTCGGATTTTCTTAACAAGTGTTTATGGGATGTTTTAAATAGACAGTACTATTCTCAGAGGATTATTTGCTTGAGTTCAAAAAGGTTATTGATCCAGGTAATTATACTACAGTTGAGGAGCATTTCGAACACCACTATGACTGCCTAAACATTTAAGTCCCACATGTCAAAGAGAACTTAAAACAAAATAATTCTTCAGGATCATTGACTAGGTATACAAGGGTGGGCAAAAGTAGGTTTATAGTTGTTTGCATAGAAAATGATGTAATAATTAACAAATAATAATACAAGAATAAACTGTTTTGTGTACTCACAATTGTAAACCTATGTTTGTGCACCCCTGTATTCCTACTGAAATATTCCTGACTATAAAAGTAATATCCATCTAAAAAAATGCTGGAAATGATAAAGAAAATTATGCTGGTTAGTAATATATTACAGTTATCTAAAGATAATTGTTATTTGTAGTTTTGAATATATTCTTTAAGTCAAATTATACTTTCAGTGAACCTTTTAAAATCATGGATATTATTCATTTCCTTTTTTGTACAGAAGCTATGATACAAAGTGAAGACTGTACTTTAAAATGAATCCTAGTCTTGGTATATGAGATTTTTATTTTATTTTATTTTATTTTAGAGATACCATCTTTTTGGTGGAATATATTTCCTGAGATAATCATATAAGTCAGTGTGATTTTGATTTTAGACTTTCAGGAAGTATGTATTCTAAAAATCTTGAAGGAGGTTAGCAACGGGGAGGGGGGAGGAAAGGGGGGGAAGATATGGAGAATAAGTAGCATAGATGGGGCAAGAATAATATGGGAAATGTAGAAGCTAAAGAACTTATGACACATGGACATAAACTAAAGGGGGGGAATGTGGGTGGGAAGAGGGTATGCAGGGTAGAGGGGAGTGAAGGGGGAAAATGGGACAACTGTAATAGCATAATCAATAAAATATATTAAAAAATAAAAATAAAAAATAAAAATCTTGAATAGAATAAAGAATTCCATACCTTTGAAAGCTTTAGTTTATGTATCTATTTTATCACAAATGCTTTGGTACCTCCTATCTAGACATTGGAAGACACGGTCATATAAGGTATTTATTTATATATTGCTGACTCTCGAAATACTTACATTATGGGAAAAACAGTAGTAAATATATTGTGATAGACCTATTACAACTGAATTATAACCAAGGCAAGAACAAAGTTGTGGGTGGACAGGAGAGGGAAGGTTAACCTAGACACAGTTCTGTGGAAGCACCTGTGACTGTGTTGCCTCCTAAGAAATACATTGTTAATTGGTCAGAGAGTAACACCAAGAAGCAAATTATATGCATATTCCCAGAGCTGAGAGGCTCAAAGAACTGGTGGCAGTTATGACCAGAGAATGGAATAGATGGGAGAGGATATGGGAAGTACTGAAACATAAGACTACAGAGATGAGCAGATGCTACCTACTGTGTGCCAGACCTGTGAAGAGCTTTTCCACATTTCATAAATATTATCCCATAGACTATGAGATAATATGCTGATTTATGAAGCCTTTCCAGAGGAAACCCTAATTTCATGTGCCTTGGGAAGATTCTCTAGAAAAACTGGTCTGCTCTGTCCCACATTTGCCTGCTCCCTCTGAGCACCCTCTGCTCAGAGAGTGCTTAGGCTGAACATACTGGAAGAAGAACCAGTTGCTAAGTAAAGTTTGCCCAGTAGGGAGTCTCTGCAGGTACTGATTTCATATATTGGAGAATTAATTTAAAAAGGAAAATACATTTTTTAGAAGTTTACGTTGTAAAAGTGAATTGTTTACTAACTAGTTGCAGTGCAACACGGTGATTAGGCATACTGAAACATTTTAACTTACAAAAGTTTTGTTAATGTTACAAGTCTCAAATCTAGCGATATATTGTTTAGTTTTTATAGATTATTGCTCATTTAATACTTTTCTCACTTATTTAAAAATGGAAATACATAGCCACTGTGGAAAAATAGTATGGAGGTTTCTCAAAAAATTAAAAACAGAACTACCATATGATCCAGCAATCCCTTTCCTTTCCTTTCCTTCTCACCCGAGGACATACCCATTGATTTCAGAGATGGGGGAAGGGAGGGCGAGAAGCAGCCATAGGTTGCCTCTCAAGTGGGGTCTGAACCCACAACTTAGGCATGTGCTCTGACCAGGAATCAAACCCCTGAGCTTTCTGTCTACAGAAGGGTGCTTTAATCAACTGAGCCACACCAGCTGGGCCAGCAGTCCCACTTCTGGGCATATATCCAGAGGAAATGAAATCACTGTCTTGAAGACATCTGTACCCCCATGTTTTACTGCAGCATTACTCACAATAGGCAAGAATAGAAACAACCGAAGTGTTCACTGGTGTGTGAATGGGTAAGAAAGTGTGGTGTGTGTATATACAAGGGTCGGCAAGAGTAGGTTAATAATAAATAAACATACAAAAATAAACTTTTCCTGTACTCACAACTGTAAACCTACTTTTGACCACCCCTGTATACAAAAAAAGACATTCAGCCATAAAAAGAAGGAAATCTTGCCTTTTGTGACAAAATGGTTGGGTCTTGAGGGCATTACCTTAAGTGAAATAAGTCAGAGAAAGATAAATACTTGTATGTGGAATCTAAAAAAGCCAAACTTACAGAAATAGAGAGTAGAATGGTAGTTGCCAGGGGCTGGGATGTGGGGAAGTGGGGAAATGGGGAAATGATGGTCAGAGGGTACAGACTTCCAGCTTATACAGGAGATGAATAAGTTCTGGGGATCTGATGTACAGCTGGTGATGGTAATTAACAGTGCTGGATCATATTTTGGAAAATTGTTAGGAGAGTAAGGAGATCATAAACGTTATCACCACTCACAGAAAAAGGTAATTGCATGAAGGATGGAGGTGTTAACTAATCTTATGGTAATTACTTCATAATAATGTGAATTAAACTTATATGTGCTATGTGTCCCATCTCAGTAAAGCTGGGGGGGAAGAAAATTGAAATGGAGGGATATCTCCTAGTAGCAGTGCGTGCTGCTGCATCCTGAACCCAGTGGTGAGCTGCAGCGCACTGCACCGCACTTGTGGGGTGGATGGAGCGCGGTGCTACTTTGACTGCTGGCCTTCAGCAACATAAAGGAGCTCGCACCAGAATGTGAATTTGTGCACTGCTCTTTCATCAAGAAATTTTCCTGTGAAAGGAGAGTGGGGACAAACAGTGGAACAAAATAGTGTGCTCAGTAATGTAGGTGATTTACATACTAGTGCAAGCTTCTTACCTTTTCCCGGCAACACATAGTTTTTCCCAGCTGCCAGTAATCAGCCCATGCTTTGAGTAGTACTCACTAACACGTGCCCACAAGGGAAGCGTTATCCGTGTTTCACCATAGAGAATCTCTCAAGTCCCAGTCCATTGTAGGAATTAACATCAAGAACAGTTATGATTCCTTTGTTTGCTTCCTATTTACACATAATTTAGGTCATGAATTTTCCTGAATATTTTTTATTTAAATTTTTAAATCAGGATTTACTAAATGAAACTAATAATGTTTTTATTTTTCTAAGACTTTATACTCACAATTTGGGAGAATATACTCTCATATGTTACAATTCATATTTAGAAAACGGTTATTTAACTATCAGTTCATTGTGAAATTGAATATTATGTTTTATTCATAATATCAGTCGCTCTCTGTTCTACTTGATCTTAATTTCAAGATAATACAACTCAGTTTGTTTCTGACATATTAGTTTTGTAATAATAAAGTCTGTGGATGAATCGTCCATCTTTCAGTAAGAATCTTTTGTTCACTGAGTATTCATATGACTTCAAAGTGTCTTACAGAGGATATAATTATTTTCTGTTTTAGAATTGCAGAGGATCATGTGATTCAGCATGGGCTGGTGGTGGATGGGACCAGTCTCTCTCTTGCACTCAGGGAGCATGAAAAACTATTTATGGATGTTTGCAGAAATTGTTCAGCTGTGTTGTGTTGTCGTATGGCACCACTGCAGAAAGCCAAGGTATGTTTGTGTTATTAAAAGTTCCATAAGGGTGTATAGATCTAAAAAGTATCCTTTAAGGTTAATGCCTTATCTACTTCCATTTGGTGGCATGCAGTATGTGAATCCTATTAGGAGTTAGTCATTTCTCATGTTATGAATTTTAACCATGTACATTAGACCATTTGAACTGTCAGAGTGAATATAAAACTTTTAGCTGTTCATAATGACCTAGAACGACTGTGATGGGTAGCAGTTCGTGATTTTCCTGAGACACAGATTTGAACTGTGTAATTAGTTTCACAAGTAGTTACTTACCTATTGAGGGAGCCTGTGAGACTTAAGTTCACATGCACCTTCAAGTGATTCTGTTGATCTCTGCTCATTCTTGCATTCTGGTGAAGTGTTAATTCTCTTTGTTAAAAATAGCTATTAAGTGCCTGGCTGGTGTGGCTTGGTTGGTTGGAATGTCTTCCCATGCACCGAAAGGTTGCAGGTTCAATTCCTGGTCAGGGCATGCATATCTAGGTTGCAGGTTCAGTCCCCAGTTGAGGTGTGTGCAGGAGGCAGTCAGTGAATGTTTCTCACACATTGATGGTCCTCTCTGTCTGTCTGTCTGTCTCTCTCTCTCCTGTCTTCTCTCTCTCTGGAATCAATAAATATAGATGTATATAAAAAATAGGGGGAAAATGACTGGTAAGTAATAAATAGAACTTTAATAGGAAGTTGAAAAGGCAATTAATTTGTGTTATAAGGCTATATACAGAAAATACTTAAATTTCAACTATGATTCCAGTGAAAGCCTCAGCATATATTTTTTTGTAACTCCAGGTTTATAATTTGAGGTCTTAGGCCATACCCTCATAAACAGTATCCTTGCAGTATTCTTTGAAACGCACATGTAAACACTGATTTTTTTCCACATATAAGTCTAATAAATTAGACATTCAATTTTTCTTGGCTCCATGGAATTTTGTTACAATGCCTATATTATTATAAATTTATGCAAAGCTTTTTATAAATTTAAGCTGTATTTAAAGATTCTTGCTTCCCATAATAAAATCTAAGGTAATACTGTTTTCCAATGGCATCTTAGTGGAGACATCCCTCCAAACTTGAACCCCAGAACACATTATTGTCTAATATAAAATTGTTTTCCATTTTAGCAGAATCATTGTGGATAAATGACTTTATATAAATCTAAGAAAGCTGAAATTTTATTATAATTAACTAATTAGTTGTATGTGTTTCAGGTAATAAGACTGATAAAAATATCACCTGAGAAACCTATAACACTGGCTGTCGGTGATGGTGCTAATGATGTAAGCATGATACAAGAAGCTCATGTTGGCATAGGTGATTGATTTTCTTTTTTCCCTGAGCTTTAATATTGGTATAATTATTTGGGGATCTTGAATTTTCCTTTTGTAGACTAAAGTGCAATATCAAATACATGAATAAAAACTGAATGAAACATGGTGATATATTTCAGTGTATCCCCATCAGAAGCCTGTTACAATCAATTCAATATTTAGAATATTTTAATTCCAGATTTTCAAGGACATAAATACCACTTTAGTGAATTCACTTCTTTATAATTCTTAATAATAAAGTAACTTTATTTTAACTCCAAAATTTATTGAATTACATAGAGTTGCCCTCGTGGTTTTAAATCTTCATTTTTGAATATTTTTGATGTTTGTCAATCTAAAGATTGTGCAGCTCATTTTAAAGACAATTTTAGAGACAGTAAATTATACCAGACTGTAATAAAATATAAAATTTCAAATAGACTTCTAATTTATAAATTTCATCCTGATTTTCTAGTCTAGAATTTTCATTAGATTCAGAATACTAGTATTTTATTTATATTTGTTATCGATCATTTTTTATTTAAACCATATTCTGATCTGTCTTCCTCAATAATTTTATTATATAAATACAGAAGTAAAGAGAAAAGTATGGGTTTTCTCTTTTCCTTTATTTTTATTGTTGACACTATTACAAATGTCCCAATTTTCTTCCCCTTTACCCACCTCTACCCCCACAGCCACCCCCCTCCCCTGGCCATCACTACACTGTTGTCTGTGTTTATTAGGTATGCATGTATGTTCGTATTTATCAAATAAAATTATGTACTTATTTCAGATGATACTATATTTTTAAAAGCATGTTTTGTTTGAATTACGCATGAAAATTTTAAAACAGTCAACCATGCTCATTTGCGCTAGACTCAAATTACTCAATTTCAGTAATTTTCGTGTTCGGTGAAGTTAAAGGTGTTTTGTAGCATCCTCTCCATTAGAAATCTGTTAGCTCGGACTTCGAGCTTTTTAGTGTAATTGATGTTCTCACTATATTCTGGACTTCTGGTATTATTTTCATATTTTATATTATGTTCTGACTCTTTGAAAATTGATGCTACATGCTTAGTATATTGTAACTTCGTATTAGACTATTAGATTACATATTTGATTTATGTAATCAAACTTTTGGGAACCTGCTATCTGCTGTATATTAGGACGTGGTGATCCTAAGTCTAGGTTCAACTGCTATGATTAACATATTCACAGATATATCATGAAGATTACGCTAATCAGTTATCAATGAACTTGCCTTTTTGTCCCCTTTATTGCAGGCATCATGGGTAAAGAAGGAAGACAAGCTGCGAGAAACAGTGACTATGCAATAGCTAGGTTTAAGTTTCTCTCCAAGTTGCTTTTTGTTCATGGTCATTTTTATTACATTAGAATAGCTACCCTTGTACAGTATTTTTTTTATAAGGTGAGTTGAGTTTCATGGAGCTATTTTAGAATTAATTATTGACAGTGATGTGAGCCTTTAATTTAAAGAATGTTATTGCCATGCAAGCTATTCTGAAAAATTGGTTCCACAAGTAAAAATAACAGTTTATGGGATATGCTTCAATTACTAGTCATGCATTTAATTTGTACTGACAGAAAGCTGATCAGTGGTTGCCTGATGTCAAAGGTGCAGGTTATAGAATTAACTGAAAAGGATATATTGAGAACTTTGTGCAACAGAAAACTTACCTAGTTTGATTGGGGTGGTTGTTACACAAGTGTATAAATTTGTCAAAACAAAAAAAAGCTGGACACATTTTATTCTATGCAAATTAGAACTTGATCAGTTTTATTTCTTTGATGTTACTTTGTTTTGAACGAGTAATACTCACGTTTTGTTTTGTTTTTAATTTTCTATCCTCACTCGAGGACATGCCCATTGATTTTAGGGAGAAAGGAAGGGAGGGAGAGAGAGAGGGAGAGAAACATCAGTATAGAAAGAAGAGAGAAACATTGATCTGTTGCCTCTCACATGCCCCCTGACCTGGGACCAAACCCACAACTTAGGCGTGTGCCCTGACCAGGAATTGAACCCACAACCTTGCAGTTTATCGGACTGCAGTTTATGTTACTCCCATAAACTGAGCCACATTGACCAGTGGTGAATCACTAACATGTTCTAATTTAACTTCAATATGATGTTTTCAAGCAGAGGTTCTAAATTTTTTTGTGCCACGAATGAATGTTTGGTAGTCTAGTGAGATGTATAAATTATTCAGTATAGGGCTTTTAGATACATAAAATAAAATACATAGCATTATAAGGGAACTAATTATGTTGAAGTACTACTGATCTGTCTCTGGACCCTTTTGGGGAAGGTGGGATTCTATGGAATCCATGTTAAGAGCCATTGAGTACCAAGACATTTAATACACCATTGTGTCCTCTATTGTATATATACATCTATAATTAGTAGCTGCCAGCCAATGAAAGAACACAGGCAGATTGAATATTGCTAATAAATGATGGTGGCAGGGTTTTTTCCTAGCTTATTATTATAGCTTGGCTGTGACATAAGTGTATTGAAATAAAAAGATGTTTTGATGGTTTCATTTATTCTGTTTTAAATTTTTTAGCATTTTAAAGCTATTTTAGTCCTAAAGTTGAAGTGAAACTTACTTCTTACACTGTATGTGAAAAGTATTGAATAATAATTAGAAAGTGTAAATTCAAAATTATGGTATTGCTTGGCAATGACATGAGTCAATGGTATTTTGTTCTGACATTTACAGTGCTACTTAGGATACTTTTAGACTTTTTAATAAAATGGGATTTCTGTTTTACCATTTTATATGAGCAAGTTCTTATGGGCAGATCTTCTCTTTTCCTTATTAACTGAGATTGTGTTTCTGGATCATTAGCCATTTTTAATTTTTTTTCTTTTAGACCTAGATATTTTAATTATTTCCATTTAATCTTGTTTTTCAGAATGTATGCTTTATCAC
The DNA here is from genome assembly GCA_004024845.1 of Tonatia bakeri. Lineage (NCBI taxonomy): Eukaryota > Metazoa > Chordata > Mammalia > Chiroptera > Phyllostomidae > Tonatia > Tonatia bakeri. The sequence goes on from PVIA01000392.1 coordinate 50,197, forward strand.
ACCCCAATTTTTATATCAGTTCTACTGTTTGTTTTCTCAACAAGTAAGTAAATAGAAGCTTTTGTTTTATACTTTTAGAACAAAGTATGTGTGTTCAGTCTTTGATAGATACTTGGGAATTTTTCATAGTTCTGCTGATAAGTAGATAAAACTTGTCTAGTGTATTTAATCAGTACAGCATTCATAATATTTATTTGTTCTCATTTTTAGTTTGAAATGAGTGTTAATATCAAAATATATTTTAATTCTTGATACTTTTTTAAAAATGGATATTAACTCTTAATAGCTTAATAGAGAATTTTGGTGACTTTTTTTAACTTGTGTATAATATTTCTATAAAATCCATAAGAAGCCAGGCCAGAAAACTATTTGGAGAGTCTCCTCATTGGTTTTTGGTTTTGGGTTTTGCTTTTTTGACTCATAAAATATTTTTAGATTGGAAGGAACTTTAGCAGTAGAGTCCAGGGATGACATAATCTGTAGTCTCAGACACTAGCTCTGCTTCATAGGGACCACCAGGAGTGCTGTATTGAAAGGGCTGTTGAAGCTCTAGGCCCAGTTCTTGATTAGCAGTAGCTGTAATGAGCACGTGTTGGTGGGTCTTCAGCTGTACACGTCACATATGTCTCATTCCTGATCTACTCTGTCTTACTTTATGAGAAAAGGAAAATACAGAGATTTGGTAACTTGCCCAAAATCTCATAGCTAAATTAATAACTAGACCATACTTGGACCTACCGCTTCTGACTAGAGCACCCTCTGAATGTGCCACACTGTACATTTCTAATTGATCAAGGTGTTTGTTCACATTTATTGAAATAACAAGAGTTTAGTTATCTTAGGTTTTTTTCTTGAGTTTTGTTTGTCCTTACTGTTTTCTCCAGTTTACAACCTGTAACTCCAAATTCTAAGTATCTGCTTAGGTGTTGATTGCCAATAACAGTGTTTGCTTACCTGAATGAAATAAAGAATGCTATAAGAACATATGACAAGGAGAACTACCTATTTTTATTAAGTTTCCAAGGAGTTTACAGTATCATTAAAGATAAAGTATTAATAATAAAGTCAATATGTGAAGCAGTGGCACAGTGCTAAGCAAATTAGTGTTAACAGTAGCACAGGTGACTGATAGAGGAGGCGGTCGTAAATGGTTCCGTTCCCGTGGTCACGCTTTAAAGGAAGTGTAGCACTCAGATGCGGAGACAGAACCACGAAAGCAAAACTAAATGTGTACATATCACAGGAGCAGTAATAGAAACGTGCAAAATTACATCACAGTGACCAGATTGTGGAAAATCTTGAAACTATAACTCCAGAATTATTTGACATAACAAAATATTCCAATTCCCACAAAGAATGCGAATCTACAAGCATTATATATTTATTTTTATGTCAGAACCAGATTGGGATTACTAAAAAAGATTTTGGTATAAATTGAAAAACTAAATAATTTTTATGTTTATTTTTGATATGCTCTTTGTTTTTATATGCCTAAGTGTAATAATAATACTATATGGTTTAAAATCTAAAAATTCCTACTGATTTCTTTTCCTAGACATTGTATGACAGCGTGTACCTGACTTTATACAACATCTGTTTTACTTCCCTACCTATTCTGATATATAGTCTGCTGGAACAGCATGTAGACCCTCATGTGTTACAGAACAAGCCCACCCTCTATCGGTAAGCGTTTTCCAGTAGTAGATGTCTATAACATTTCTGAATGCAAGTAGTATATATAGTTACCAGTTTTTAAAAGTACCTTAAAAATACATTAGATGGTGTCTTGGTGATTAATACTTTACTGAGGAAAGTACTTTACTTATTGTACGGTTTATACCATATTTTTTGGATCATAAGACCCACCTAGGTTTTAGAGGAGGAAAATAGGGAAAAAAATTTGAAGCAAAAAATGTAGTAAAATATTTAATAACATAAATAACATATTTCACCAATGTAAATGTAAACAGAACTCAACAGTAGCGTTAACAACCATTATTCCTCCCAAATTTGAGGAGGAAAATGTGTCTTATAGTCCGAAAAATAGGTAATTGTTGAACACAATTTTCCCAGTGTTTTTAGGAATGGACGCTTTCATCCTAGTAATGTATTGGGCAGTTGTATAATTTGTATTTATTGTTGCAAGCCAGTATTATTCCATTCCATGTGCATAAATTACCGTATTTTTGGACCATAAGATGCATCTAGGCTTTAGAGGAAGAAAATAGGGGGAAAAAATTTGAAGCAAAAAATGTGGTAAAATATTTAGTAACATAAATAACATAATATTTCACCAATGTAAATGTAAACAGAACTCAACAGCAGCATTAACAACCATTATTCCTCCCAAGTTGGGGGGGGTGCGTCTTATATTCCAAAAAAAATATGGTGAGTTATTCAGTGATTGGTTGTCTCTAGAGTTCCTAAAAAATTAGTTCATGGTCTAGCATTGCCAAATTTATGAGTAGTAGTCAATGTAAAAGGTAGGGCTGGAGACATTAATTCTCATCCATATTCCCTGAGTTAGTCCTGGTTCCACAGAACCAAGTAATCACAGGGACGTGGAGCTATTCCTCAGGACCAGCTTATGATTTCCATTCTTGCACAGGTATTCAGCTATCCAGAAATGGTAAGAATAGTCATGACTGTGACTGAGTGTTTACAACAGTATAACAATACAGATAATTCAACATTTTTACAATTAAACTGAAGTAATATGCTTATATCAAATTTCTTTATCAAATGGGAAAATGAATTTGTATTATGTGAACTATAAGCTGTTACACAGGTGTATGATTAATTACAAGTAGTATTAGGTTGGCCAAAAAAGTCTATTTCGTTTTTTTCCATAAAATAACAGATACAGTTTTCATTTTCACCAATAACTTTATTGATTTGACTATTTTGAGCATGTTGGCTGTCTACTGTGTGGTATAAAGATTGTTCTTTTTCTTTCTTTTCTTTTTTTAATTTTATTTTAAGATTGTTCTCAATTAATGTCATGATTTGATTGTTACCAACTTCAGTGGGCCTACCCAACTGCAGAGCATTGTCCAGTGGGAAACCTCCATCTAGAAACTTTGCAAACAACTTTTGACACATTCGGTCAATCACAATACCTTCTCCATACACTGCACAAATCTTTTTTTGCATTTCAGTTGTGTTTTTACCTTTTTTGAAATTAAAAAAAGCATACTACACTGAAAACGTTGCATATTTTCTTCCAACTTCGATATTAAAATGGCTACACAAAAATTCACCATTTGTGATTTTTTTTTCTTTAATACACAGTGGTGTGACAGCTGTCACAATACAACTCAACGAAACTGTTTTGAATGAAGTTAAAGACAACTAAGCTCTACTGGAGCCATCTTACGGAAAAAACAAATGAACTTTTTGGCCAACCAGTAGTTGGTAAATTGGGTTTTATTCTTTCTGCTAATATTTTCAAATTTTAAAAATCAAATCTTGTTTTTAATTACAAAATTGTAATAATTATTAATAGGTAAATAATAAATATGAATTATAATATGTTCCTCTTTTTCTTCTTTTTTTTTTTATTTTACAGAGACATTAGTAAAAACCGTCAACTAAGCATTAAAACTTTTCTTTATTGGACCATCCTGGGTTTCAGTCATGCCTTTATTTTCTTTTTTGGATCTTATTTTCTAATGGGGAATGATATATCTCTGCTTGGAAATGGCCAGGTAAAATATATACCTTTTTTTAAATTGTTTGTTAATAGTTTAATTTGGTTTTTAATAACTTTCCATTATAAAAAAAAGTGGAATTTAATTTAAATTATAAAATTGGAGATATGAAAATACAATTATAATAAAGTTTTAAACCTTTTACTTAATAAAATTTTATACAAATCAAAATTAAAACAAAAAGACAATATAGTTTAGTATTAAAATGAAACTCAAGGTACTAGGCAGTTTTTGCTTTCCAGAAACAAGTTAATACAAGGGAATGTCCATGCCCCTGTGTGCTGTTCACTTCAGGATTGTGTTTTAACAGTAGCTACTGTTGGTTTACTGCCTACTTTTGTGCTGAGTGCGGTACACGCCCCATATCCTAATCCTCACAATAATCCTGTTGGAGAGATACTGTGATTTACCTTTTTTAGATGAGAAATTAATATTTAATGTTTTATTTTTTGCTCTTTAATTGAATGAATTATTTTTTGGTATGCTTAGGAAGTGCTATGTGCACACTAGCAATTTTGAGGGTGTTGTAAGTTACCATTTAAAATGGCCACTTTCTGAAATATGAAATTGGGAAAGAGTGTGACATAGTACATTGTTACCGTGTCCTAATTGGAGTTCTTCTGTTGAGAGACTCTTGGCAGAACTGGCCTCTTTTTCTAAGCTTATCTAGATAGGAGGACAGGAAGCGACAGCAGTAGTGCTGTGGTGGACTGGAAATGCTTGTCACCTTTAGTTTCCCTTCTCCATTTGAAGTACTTAAGTTTTGCAAAATATATTTGGAGACACAGACATACAGGATTTACAAAGAGGTGGATATTAGGTTTTATCTGCTCTGCAAACATTCATTGAGGATCAACCATTCCCTTGAAACACCATACTAGGTTTTGGATATATGAGAGTAACGAGCTTAGAGTCTTGTGAGGAGTACAGAAAATGAGCAAATAAAATAATGAAATCTGCAAGTGCAGTGAAGGAAATAGGTCTCAATTATAAAGAAGCTTGAATCACAATTCAAGCCCTTTAGGACAAGGATGTCAAACTCATTTTCACGGGGGAACACATCAGCCTCAAGGTTGCCTTCAAAGGGCTGAATGTAATTTTAGGACTGTATAAATGTAACTACTCCTTAACAGTTAAGCAGGAACTCAGTGCTGCCACCAAGTAGAAACAAGGCACTGGGCTTGGTAAAACAAGGTGGAGGGCTGGGTTCAGCCCATGGGCCTTGTGTTTGCCACCTGTGCTTTGGGCTGTAGTGAAGGAACATATATTACTACCACTTCACTTTAGAGGACATATTTAGCCTAATTTAGACAGAAAGATGGGTGAATCTGGTTTGTGTTGAATTAAGGTTACAGCACTTCCCAAATAACTACCTTTTTATTGATTTTTTTTCTCTGTGCCAGGTGTATTATATGTGTTAGCTTATTGAATTGTAATAACCATGGATGTGGAAAATGTCATCTGTTACTTTTGTGTGTTAGACAATTAACTTCAAAGAGGTTGAGAAACTTGCCTCAGGAGGCAAAATCACCCACTTTGATAACCACTGCTTCAAATGGAGCAGTGGCCTAGGGCTCGGTGCTGTGTCATCTTTTCTTTATCTGTACACAGGGTGGACTCACTCTTCTTATGGTTTAAATACTGCTTATGTGCTGAAAACTCCCAAATGTACATCGCTGCCTATATCCTCATTCAAATAAGTAACTGCCGTCTCCATTTAGTCCCATAGGAATCTCAAACATAATACAACTAAAACAGGGTTGGTTTGGTTTTTTTGTCTTTTGCAAACCTGGTTCCTTTCCAGTTCTCTTTGTTCTAATATATGCTACCACCCTTTACCCAGCTGCTCAGGCAGAAGTCCTGGTGGTTATCCTTGCTTTCCCTTTTCTCACAGTCCATGTGCAGGCACATTGGCTCCAATGGTACACATATCCTACGTGTTTACACTTCTGTCCTTCTCCACACAGTTCAGATCATTGTCATTTCTTTCTTGGGTCATGACAACTAACTCCTCATTGCCCCTGCTCCTGTTCTCCCCCTTCCTGCTGTCTGTTCTCCACACGGCAGCCTACGTGATGTTTTAAAAGGGAAAATATGATCATATATACAAGGATCTCCTCAAAATCATTAGTGACATATCCTTTCAGATCTGCTGAAACATCACTGGCCTAAGAAGGCCTTTCTACTCACTCCTGTGTAACGCCATCTCTCTCACCTTTTATCACTTCCTGGATGTTTACTCTATGTTTATTTTTCTTCATAGCACTAGTCTCTACTTCAAGGTGTATATTTCTAGCTTTATCTGGTTATCTGTCCCCACTAGGTGTAAGCTCCAGGAGGGAGGGTAGTGACTTCATCTCATTTAACTTACTTATCCCAAACCCTACAATGGCAGTTGGCATATAAATGGGGTTGTTCAAAAAGTTCATTTAGTTTTTTCCGTGCAGTGACTCTTGTTGAGCCTAGTTGTCTTCAACATCATTCAAAACAGTTAGTTAGATCATATTGTGACAGTTGTCTTATCAGCATGCATTTATAAAGGCACGTCAAAATTGAATTTTTGTGCAGCCATTTTAATATTGAATATGGAAGAACATATGAAACATTTTCAGTGTGTTATTCTTTATTATTTCAAAAAAGGTAAAAACAAAACTGAAACACAGAGAAGGATGTGTACAGATTTCTGGTCCAGATGGAGGCGTAGGTAAACTTGCTTGACCTCCTCATGGAACCACAGAAAGAATTACACTGTACCTCAAAACAAGTGATGCCCAGAACCATCAGAAAATTGAGCTGTATGGAAGTCTGACAGCCAAGGGTTTAAAGAAGCCACATTCATCCAGAGGGGTAGGAGGGGCAGAGATGCAGAGATGCAGTATGGCATGGCAAGGCAGGGGCAGCAGGATGGATGGTCTCACATTGATGTGTGATGGATAAAAATCAGGAGGGATACCTCGGGAGTCAGCAATCCAGCCCCAGGCCATACTGCATAGCCGCAGTTACCAGTGCCAAGAAGATAAATCCCCATAATTTCTGGCTGTAAAAACCAGTGGTGGTTGGGCGGCAGAATAAACTGCTGGATTTTCAGGTGACTCTGTTTAAAGGACTTACAAGGACTTAGAATATATGCAAAACCACCCCCTCTGGGCAACAGCTGGAAGAGCGCCAGTCATACAGGGGGAATAAGCGAAGTAACTGGAAACAGAGTGAGTGCCAGGCAAACCTCCGGAAGCCAGGCCCTGCATTGTACCCTCTCCGAGCCCTTCCCCCACAAAGAACCATAAAGCGGTAAAGAGGGTTCCCCAATCCTGGTGGGTACCTAAAGCTCTGACCCACCCAGTTTATAGGTTCCTTTTCTACTAAGACAGGAGCCAAAGCGATTATACCTAACACACAGAAACAAACACAGAGAGGCTGCAAGATTGAGGAGACAGAGAAAGTATGGCCCAAATGAAAGAACAGAACAAAACTCCAGAAAAAGAACTAAATGAAACAGATAACCAACCTATCAGATGCAGAGTTCAAAACATTGGTGATCAGGATACCCAAAGAGCTCATTGAGTACAGCAATGACATAAAACCAACCCAGGAAGAAATGAAGGTTACACTAAGTAAAATAAAAAGTAGTGGGAACTAACAGTGGAGTGGATAAAGCTGGGATTCAAATCAACAATTTGGAACATAGAGAAGAAATAAGCATTCAACCCCAAGAGCAAGAAGAAAAAGGAATTCAAAAAAGTGAGGATAGTGTAAGGAGTCTCTGGGAAATCTCCAGACATAACCAACATCCAAATCATAGGGATGCCAGAAAGAGAAGAGGAAGACCAATAGATTGAAAACTTCTTTGAAAAAGTAGTGAAAGAAAACTTCCCTAATTTGGCGAAGGAAATAGACATACAAGTCCAGGAAGCACAGAGAGTCCCAAACAAGTTGTACCCAAATTGGACCACACCAGAACACATTATCTTTAACCTTTGGCATTTTAAAGAATCTTTGAAGCAGCAAAAGAAAAGAAAAGGGTTACCTACAAAGGAGTTCTCAGAAGACTCTCAGCTGATTTCTCAAAAGAAACTTTGCAGGCAGGACCAGGCTGTCTTACACATTGGAAAATGTTTAGCAGCACTCTGGCCTCTACCCGCTTGGAGCCAATAGCAGGAGATAGCCAACATACTCAAAATAATCCAAATCAGTATGTTATTGGTGAAAATGAAAAATGTGTCTTTTATTTTATGGAGAAAAACTAAATGTACTTTTTGGCCAACCCAGTAGGTACTCAGTTACTATTTATTGAATATACCAATGAATGTTTTTAATTTGGAATGCAAGTTTGGCTTAATTAAATAATTAAGTAACAAATTAAGTTAGAAGAAGTTGTACAGAAGACAGGCAGATCATGTTAGAAAGTGTTTTGAGCATCTGTCTCTTTTGAGGAAGGGCAGACTGGGTTTAGTATAGTCTAAACCTTACATGTTTTGGCAGGCCCTCTGTTAAGGAAAAAGACATAAAACTGCAAATACAAGCTTACATATACATGGAAATAACTGTGAGTTACATGAGTAGGTCCCACTTAACCCAAGCCAGTGTGGTAAGCCCAACTCAACTTCTCTCTAGCCAGATCTCCGAAATGCCCTCTGCCACCGCCATCACTAACTCAGAGGGAAGTCAGAATGGAAAGAGACCACAATGTTGATTGATTGCTGTTGAATACATTACTCTTGCTAAATTTACCAAAAAAAAAAAAAGTCCACGTGAAAGTGTTTTCTACACGTTCTCTGGGCTTTGAATGCAAGAGGGAGCCCTAACTAACCAACCTCTAATTCTGAGGAAGATTGCACATAGCAAACCCAGTCTCTGCCCAGTAAAACCAGATACTGAGGAATAGATGTGGCAGTTGTCACCACATCCAGGTGCTTCCCCCGCTGCATCTCAGATCTGCCCACGTGGCCCTGAAGGAAGAGACTGACACTCCTCCAAGAGCTCAGTTGAGTGAAACCCACCGATTTTCAGTATTTCTGGTTCATTTCTAGAGATGACTGAACTAGGGAAAGGGAGGGGTTCCATATGACTTCTTCATTCTTTTGACAAACTCCTCAAATACCCTTAAATAAAAGAATATTAATTGGTATTTTGTTATTGATGGTAACTATTGTTTATTGTTATTAGGCCCACTGTCCTTTTTATATACCCTAATTCTTATAAAAATCTGTAAGGTTTTTCTGTATTTTACAAATAAAAAAAGTGAGATACAGAGAGGTTAAGTGATTTATCAAGTACAAAGGGCCACCCCCAAAACCAGAATTATCTTCTGGAGGGCAGGCACCCTGTAGTACAGACTTCCACCACTAGGTGAATATTCTAGAAACCCATCTGTATTTATGTACTAGCCGGTGTTGTGAGGCTGCATTCAGTTTCAGCGAATTTTTTGAAGACTCACTTGCCTGTTTCATGAAGGGTGATTTGTGAGTGCACCTGCCCACACCATTCTAAGTGTTCAGCAGTTTTTGGCAAAAAAAATATCATGATCCACATGTTCCACCCTTTCTGTTCACCCAGTCTCACCCTGAGTGACTTTTTTATGATTCTCTGGGTAAAAAAGTCACCAAAGGGAAATGTTTTGCCGATGTGGAAGAGGTGAAACAAAGAACGGCCGAAGCATTAAAAGGCATCAAAATCAGTGAGTTCAAAACTGTTTTGAGCAGTGGGAAAAAGTCTTGATAGATGTATTATATCAAATGGAGAGTACTTTCAGGGTGACTGAAGTTTAAACATGTCAGTCAATATACAATGTTTTATAAATAAATTCTGGGGTTTTTTTGGTTCCCCCCCATAAGTGCTGTTAGAAATTTGTGATAATAAAATAGGCTTTTAAATAATTTTCAAGACAATGTGTTCGTATGACTTTTATGACTACTTTTATGACTTTTATGACTACTTTAAAACTAAATTGACATAAACTTCTGGTTGTGTTCTTATTTGTGGAACTTGAATCCAGACATTCTTTGGGGATTCTCTATTTTTAATAAACTGTGTAAGTTTTTGCTGTAAAGTCCAGGGAAATACTTTCTGACTAACATGCGGAGCATTTTTACAAGGAATCCTTTAAGGAGTGTTTCTGTCAGCTGTTATCTCTCCTTCAGGTTTTGGTTTTGTGTGTTAATGTTTCTCCTGCTCTGTCTATGCTGTGTCCAGAAATACAATGGCAAGTTATCCACTATAACTTCTGATTGGAATAGTTTCAGAAAATACTGGATTGACCAAAAAGTCTGTAAAATAAAAGACATTTTTCATTTTGACCAATAACTTTATTGATTTGGATATTTGAGTGTGTCGCCTATCTCCTGCTATTGGCTTCTAGTGGGGAGAGACTAGGGGGGCTGCTGAACATCTTCCAATGCACAAGACAGCTCCACAGCAAATAATTATTTGGCCAAAATATCATTAGTACCAAAAACTTTGCAAAACACTTTGGATACGTTTGATCAGTCATAGCACTTTCTTCATACACTGCACAAATCCTTTTTGTGTGTATGTTTCAATTGTGTTTTTACCTTTCTTGAAATAATAAAGCACAATATGCTGAAAATGTGTATTTTCTTCCATCTTCAGTATTAAAATGGCTGCACAGAAATCCACCAGTTTCTTTTTTTTTTAACTGCACACTGATAACAGCTGTCACAATACAGTCTAACAGATTGTTTTTGAATGACATTAGAGGCAGCTAAGCACTATGAGAGCCATGTATGGAAAAAATAAATAACTTTTTGGCCATTTCAGTAATTGCGATCGAACAGGGTGTTGTTACAATTTTTACTGTGTGACAGGCATAAAGCAGTTACTCTATCATTCTAAGTAAAAACAGTCTGTGCCACACAATTCCAAACCCACCTTGGCTTTTCAGTGTGGTAATACACAACGGTGACAATAATACTCATGATAATGCTTATGTTGTTTCTTCTTACACTCCCCTAACGTTACTGATCTCGTCACAGATTTGAAATGCAACTGGCTTAAGTAGTGCAAGTGGTTTTTAGTCAAGAGTAAAGTTACTTTTTGCCTTACATCTTACTTAGCATCATGGTGACACATAATGCAATAATGGTTGGTTCTTTCTGTCTAGATGTTTGGAAACTGGACATTTGGCACCTTGGTCTTCACGGTCATGGTTATTACAGTTACAGTAAAGGTATGATACAGAAATTAGACAGTGGACAAATTTTGTGTCTATAGAATTCATAGTTAAATTTCTTTAGTCATAGATAAATCCCTTCCCTTTTCCTTTTTTAAATCATAATTTCACTGATTGTTCTTTAATAATTTATTCTCATTTTTGTCAAAAATCTTAAGTTCATTATTTGGAAAGCCTCCATGATTTTTATGGTTAAATAAAGATTAATTCCACAGTAATCATCTCTGAAAATTTTGCTTCTCTTTATATAATACAAGACAATACAAGTTTCGGACAATAGAGTTGAGAATAAAGTAGTCATGAAATTTCAATGCTGTTTCCTCAGAGAAGAAAAATATTATAAACTTTAATTATTCAGTTTTCTACTATGATCCTTGCATTAATATTCATCTTCTTAGGGACTTTGCCATAGGAACCTTAGTCACTTATAATTAATTCATTAGTGATTTTCATCTTAGACATTAAAGACATTCTGTTATAAGGGTTTTTTGTTGTTGTCTTTTTTTTATTTTTTTAGATGGCTTTGGAAACTCATTTTTGGACCTGGATCAACCATTTTGTTACCTGGGGATCTATTATATTCTATTTTGTATTTTCTCTGTTTTATGGAGGGATTCTCTGGTGAGTGACTACATTGTAATTTTTTTTTAATTGATTTTAGAAAGAGAGGAAGGGAGGGAGGGAGGGAGGTGAGGGGGAGAAACAGAATCATGGATCTGTCGTTCCCGTACTTACGCATTCGTTGGTGAACTGTGGCCTGTGCCCTGATGGGGATGGAACCCGCAACCTTGGCATAGCCTGCTGACACTCCCACCAGCTGGGTTACCCAGCCAGGGCAATTGAATTTTATTTTTAACAATTAAAGTCTACGTTGTTTTATTCATTATTCAATTAATTGCTGATTTCAAATTTTGAGCATGATCCCAAATTTGTATTCCAGATTAAAATTGTAACTTTCAAATATCGTGTATTTACATGATGTCTTGATTTAAGAAATTGTCTTATCAGTTTCTACTTTATTAAGCCCACTTTCTTTCTTTCTAGGCCATTTTCAGGCTCCCAGAATATGTACTTTGTGTTTTTTCAGCTCCTATCAAGTGGTTCTGTTTGGTTTGCCATAATCCTCATGGTTATAACATGTCTGTTTCTTGATATTGTGAAGAAAGTATTTGACAGACAGCTCCATCCTACAAATACTGAAAAGGCCCAGGTAACCACTTTTATATACAGAATCTTTTACTTAGGGATTTTAACTGTGAATAGCTGTCAGTATAATTTTTTTATATTAGAAAATAGGAAATCCGATATTTCTGTATTAAGCATTTTGCAGTATATTACATTGTTATTACACCACTTCACGTTTTTAAGGATAGAACTGTCATGACCAGATAATAATAGTAAATAAGTTTTAAATAATATTGTCACAGCATTCTATCAGACATATGTAATTGGGATATATATTCATGTCTTTAGAAACATTAGAATTTGAGTAATACTCTTTCAGGTTATATTGTTTTACAAAAAAGTATAAAGTTCTTTAACCTAAATAATTTTTAAAGAATGGATTTTTATAAAATATATTTTCTCACCAAATATTTATTAATAAGTATTAACCTACAACAAATAGTAACAGTATGTTGCATAGTGTTTAAGAATATGGTCTTTAGGGCCTGATATAACAGTTCCCTAGTTCGAAAGTTATGTCTGCCACTTGGTAGTTCTCTGACAAAGTCTCTCTCAATACCTGCCTATTTCATTATCTTTGTAATGAGGATTGAATAAAATAAGCCCAAATACTTATTTGCTCAAGAAATGGTAGCTGTGTAGTTGAATGCACTTTCTATGTATATTTGACCTGTACACGAGCTAGAAGTATTATCTTAATTTGTCTTGAATTATCTTAGCATTGGATATGTATCCTCAAGAATACATTCTAATTAACTTTTATGCCCTAGTAAGCAGTGAGTTTATTATCATTTAGTTATGCCGAGTTTGAGAATTTTTCCCACATGTTTGCTACCTTACCTGCCAAGCAAATTTTGTTTAAATTTTGGAAAATTAGTTACATATTCTACAAATAGAATTGTGGTCCCTGAGTAGTGATTTAAGTTAGGCTTCCTAAATGGTGCATTGATTTTAATTCCAGTTGATCACGTCAACATTTCTTTAGCCTGTATTTGCTTTGGTAACTCAGTCCTAACCAATACACATTTTAACCCCACTGAATCATCGGCCTCTGAAGTCTGTCAAACTTAATTCAGATACTATTTTAACCATTTATAAAATATATGTCTTTAATCAAGTAATCTTCCTAAGGCTCAATTTCCTCCTCTGTAAAATCATAATAATTACTATTTTACATGATTCTTAGGCATAATGAATATAAAGCACCCAACCCTGACCCTGTATGTAGTTAAGTCCTCAGTAAAAACGTGATTATGATGAGGATGTTGTTCTGTGATACTGATCTTCAAGTAAGGCTAAAAAATTTGCATAATCTGATTACTCTGTCTGTGCATGTATGTATATCAGTATGGGAAAACTTCTGTTCTTCAATATGTAATTCTTAAATATATATCAGAAATGTGTATCTCTTTTTTAACCTTAAGAGAGAAATATTTTCAGTGACAGAATACTATTTTAATGCATTTTCTCTACCTTTATAAAGAATACACATTGGTCTCCCCCTCTTGGCCGATATAAAATTACATTTCACCAAAATATGTTAATGACATCACTTTGAAAGCTTTGCTCTTCATAAAAGTAAATAATTGGATTTATTTACATGTACCCTTAGAAATTCTATAATAGGCAGTGCATTTGCAAATTATGATGTGTTTTCATAGAGACTTCTTGATAATTTTTTTGATAGCCTCCTTCTAAAGAATCCATAGGAAATGTTTTGTACCTTAAGGGAACCCTTAGGCAAGAAAAGATTGAAAGTACTTATACATATTGTAGTTCTTTTACCATAGGTTAAAATTGGTTAAAAATAGAATGTGCAATAAAATCAATCATTTTGTCTGTGTGTGAAAGCTGACATAATCTCCCTTTTTGCCCCATTTTACTTTAAGTGACTTGACAGCTGTTCTGGTGTGGTCTAATCCAAAGAGGAAGTCTGTATTTCCACCCAGGAATCTTGTTCTGTTTTGTTTTTTTTTTTTCCCTTAACAGTATATGGTCATTCAGATCCCATGTGTGACATCATTCCTTCACTGCCTTATGCTTTCACCTCTGAGTTCAAATGATGAAGAAATGATTAGAAAGTTGTTAGGTACTTCATTGTTTACCAAAAGTAGCAAGAAAAATCATATCAAAAGAAGAGTTATCAGCATTTGTTTTGAACCTCGTTTTTCTCCAGAATAACAATGTGGTGTTAAGAGTGAAGAAAGCCAGCAGCCCTACAAATGTCGGTCATGTATATGTACCGTGTATGAGGTTTCCTACTCTGGTAGGAACAGATGTGTCTTTACAAAGCTTGTCCTGTGTCTGTCTCTTAGGTGATGAATGCAGCTCACTGACTTGTGTGTCCCATCCCTTTTCTGTCCACTTGTAGATGTACTCCAACACAGTTGCTTTAAGTGACGAGTTCATCGCACTGCAGCCATTGTCGAGGGCAAGGAATCAGCTGAGCAAACTTAGGTAGAGTAGGAGTAGAACCTTGTTAACTTCTGCATGCTAAAGGTCAATTAAACTGTTTAAAGATGGGCAGAGGCATGAATTCAGAGTGGAGCATTTTTGGTTACACAGCTCTGTCTCTGATTTGACCTTTATTAATATGTATGTTTAAACCTAAAAATGAAAAATCCGTTTCTTCATTGAGATGAAACTTCAGCGTAAAAACAGGACAGAGATCTATACCTTGTTATATATTTTCCACCTTAACTACCTTTTGTAGCACAATTCTAATGCTTCTGCTTGTCGTATTTATATTTAAGAATGTTCCTGCATGTTGAGTAATTTAAGCTACTGAAATTCATCATAAAATCTAAAGTTTTAAGTTTCCGTTAACTTGAAAATGAGAGTTGCCCATTTTTTATTTTGCCTTACTCTGTATTGTAAATTCATGTGCATATTTGTCTTTGTACATTGTGATAACTGCTGAAGCATTTCATATCCTTGCTACTGTTTAGTGCATCTATAAATTGAACATAAATTTTATATCTCTTATATATCCCTTTATCTCCACAGACAGATCCATTCTCTCATTTACCACAAAAAAAAAAACCCTGTAGTGTAGATATGTCTTTTGATGGAAGACAGGGAGCTTAAATCCTAAAACTGTTGATATTAAGATACCAAAACTGTATAATATTAATTTTGACTCCAGTTTGGTTTGAAGAAAAAAAGTAATATAACTAAAATATTTCTTTAGTTCTGGCACTCTTTAATTCTCATTCTATCAGTATTTTGTGGATTCTTAAGTGTATGTATACACACACACACACACACACACAATTCTTTTTTATCTGCAAGGTTTTTAATCTCTACATTTACTTGACCAAATAAATGGCTTTGACAAAGGTACCACTTAAATAACTTCTTATTAAATAACTCTGTGAGTTCATAATTCTGAGCTGTTCTAAAGTTTTACCAGACCTTTTGATTTTATTATTACCTTCAAGATTTTGAAATATTCTACTTTCAATTACAAAGGTGTAATAATTGTAGATGAATATACAAATGAGTGTTTAAGTGGTAGCCAACTAAAATTTATTTTTAAAACAAAAATTAAAATAAAAACAAACTTCACCTTGGTTGAGCCAAATATATGTACCATATTTTTATCTATGTGTGCCTTTCTGAAGAGTGGGCATTCATCACATTTTTGAGCATGTAATTATTTAACTCACAGGCAGTAGGAGAGCTCATTATATAAAGAACACTCTGGCAAACTCCCTTGTCAAGTGAAGATAACTTTTGCATTGAGAATAATTGTAATTTTTATGAAATCATATTTTTATAAATCATATTGGCTTAAATCAAGCTAAAAAAAGAATGAGGTAAGATCATAAACTAGAGATCTCAGGCTCCATAATGATGTAACAAAATTAGTAAGCTTGACATTCGTCTGTGAAAGAACACAGTGATAGCAGAATGTATTGGTCAAGTAGACTTTGCTGCAAGCCAGTCTCCAATCAAGTGTTCTAAGAAAGGAAGACGAGCCTTCTTGGGGAAACAACGGGCCTGAATGCGATTGCCACCCTTGGCAGTGCTCCCAATGTGTTCTATCAAATTAGTTCACCTCTCTGAGCCTCCAGGTTATTCACCTATCAGATGATCATTTTACATACTGTGATTTATTTACTTACTATCAGAGAAAAACAAAAAGAAGAAATACTGTGCTCAACCAAAGGCCAGGCAGAAATAACAATTGCTTAGATGAGCAGTGAGCGACCACTGGGTGGGCACGATGAACAAGAGCCTGCATACATCTGCCTGCTGGTGCATCCTGTGAATTTTGAATGCTGCATCTTGGTTTTGAACTGCACTGAACAGTATTCCTGGGTGTTATCCACAGTAGCCTAATTGTTTCCAGAGAGGAAAATTATGCAGATATCATGTATTTTAAAGAGCTTTCAGATCTTTAATCAGGGTAGTACCTCTTAAGAACCATTAACACAAAACTATTAGCAATTTTCTTTTGAAGAAAATACTTCCCTCTCCCCGGTATTATAGGTAAAGCTATTGTAAAAAGAAAAACTACCTTTACATAAACTTACTGTACTCTTAAAACCAAAGAATTCAACTACTTTATTTTTATATATGTAAGAAATTCATCATAGCATTTTTATAGAAATAATTATTAGTCCTAAGACTGAGAAAATACAGAGAAACTTTTTACAACAAGTAATTCAAGAACAGTTACAATTAGCGTGACTGTGGGCACATACTCCTTACATGGGTGTCCAACCACAGCCTGCAGGCCCACACATGGCCCAGGATGGCTATGAATGTAGCCCTACACAAAATCGTGAATTTACTTAAAACCTTTTTTTTTTTTTTTTGCTCATCAGTTTTCATTAGTGTGTGTGTATTTAATGTGTGGCCCAAGACAACCCTTCCAGTGTGGCCAGAGACACCAAAAGGTTGGACACCCCTGCAAGATCTGTAATACAAATACAGAAAAAGTAAAGAATAGAAATTTGTTTAAATCAGTTAACAGTAAAATATATACTTCAAATTAAGGGTTTGGTTAATGTTGTCAAATCAAGTCAAGCCCCCTTCACCTGCATGTTAACATTTGAAAGGCCCTGTGACCTGTCTACTCTGCTGAAGTCCAGTGGAGTAGAGAAGGGAGCATGAGAAGTGCAAAATGGGACAAACCTCTGCAATGAGAACCCTAAACAGTGGTGGCAAGGAATTTGTTTAATAGAAGAAATTTAATTTTATTGAAGGAAACCTGTTTTCAACGTGACTTTGTGCACTGGAAAATCATGGCTTTGTTTCGTGTGCTTTTCTGTGTGCCCCTTAAGAAGCTGCTGTTAGCTCTCTTCTGGGACAGTAAATGAATGTGGTGGTGTGCAAACATTCATTTGTACCTCTCGGATTGTGGACCCCAACTTACTGTTTTGATTCTAACCCTATATACAGTGAGAGTATTGTCTGTAATACGAGACTTGTTGCTTTTCTGTCCTTCCAGATGGAAGAAGATAAGGGTTCAGTCAGCTCAGCATATGAATTTGCTGAAAGCAAGCACAGAGGGGAGGACAGTAGGCACCTGCTAGCTGAGGCTTGCAGCCAGCAGGACAGTTCTTACGTGCACTAGGTAGTACTGCGCTGGACCTCCCTGGGGACATATCCGCTAAGTTCTCGTGTGGGGCATGCTGTGGGAGAACCGGCCTGATGTCTCTGTTTTTATCGTTCTGATTCCTTCATTGTTTCTCACATGTTGTTTTTCTTTACTTGTTTCCCCTTTTGTGATCTTTACGTTTTATATGTCCATCCTGTGTATTTCATTGGTCCTCCTTTGGAGTTACAGTGTTGAATCATACTTCATCTCAAAATCTTAGTAAGGTACTCACGCAACCTGTTGTGTTATATTCAAGAAGTTACTCCTTGTCACTTCGCCCTTTGAAAATGTCATGGTGGTTCTGTTATTTCTGAAGTCAGTTTCCCCACTTGAAATTGTAGTTTGCGTATCATTTTACACATCTTCATGTAGTTAGACAGTGAGTTACATATCTAAGTCTACCTCTTAAGTGAATGACCAAATAATGAGTATTTAGGCTTGGTACTGAGTAATTTCCTTTGACTGATACTGTACTCCCAGTTCTTTTCATAAACTGTCATAGTTACACCTTTGTAATAAATAAGTGTGACTTTATGAAGACTTGATTCATTCTCTTCTCGAGAAATAAACCCTGACAACCACTTCTAGATCTAATTGGAAGATGCAAAATATTTTGATTAGTAGTAATTATGGAGGATAAAAATTCTTAACCATTAATGCATTTTTACTTAGCCTGTTTACCATTTTGTATACTGTACAGCACGTCCTTGAACAACATCATTTTGCTCAGTGTCATTTCATTGTAACATTGAGATGCTATAGGAACTTAACTGTTGTTTATATCAATTACCCTATGGTAAAATTGGTTTCACATTTTTTTATCACTTAAAGTCTCATAACCAACTTGTCAATGACTTTAAATGAGGCCTTAACTGTGATTACTTGTCAAGAAGGTGTTACTGTCTCATCTGGGATAAACCCTTGCAAATGGTGAAACTGTAAACCACAGCTACTTGTAGGTTGTAAACCTTAACTCCTATAAATCAGACCATGGAACAGGT
The DNA here is from genome assembly GCA_004024845.1 of Tonatia bakeri. Lineage (NCBI taxonomy): Eukaryota > Metazoa > Chordata > Mammalia > Chiroptera > Phyllostomidae > Tonatia > Tonatia bakeri. Next base: position 68,887 of record PVIA01000392.1, read on the forward strand.
ATGATTATATGAAAAATCTGAATTATTCTGGAAGATTTTTTAAATTACATTTCTTTAATGAATTGCTTTAAATGGAAAATGTTGAAGATAATTAATCAACTCTCAGTTATTATTATTAGTTGAAAAGAAATTCCAAAAAGTTCCAAATTTTTATTTTGTTTTGGAATGCGAGTTCAAGTGGATATTTTATAAGACATGGATTTAGTATTCCTATGCTTTAATGTACCCATTAAAACGGGCAATACAGTTGAGAATTGGGTTCTTAGAATGCTTCTATTAAATAATAGCAGCCTTGTTAATGGTTACTTTTACAAAGTGAATTTTCTCATCCTCTGACATTTGGTTTCCCTTTCTATAAATAAGTCAGAAGAATTCTCAAACTAGGAATATGATCTTAGTAAAATTGTTTTGAGGATAATACCCTGATTTGTACGTTTTTTTTCTGCTTATCCGTGAATTTTAATTAGTTGGATGAAATACACCTTGAATATTTTTCTCTTCCTGTATTTTGCTTTTGGCATATATTTTGAGATAGAAGTTGCTTTTTTTTTTTTTTTTTATAAAGATTTTATTTATTTATCTTTAGAGAGGGAAGGGAGGGGGAGAGAGAGAGAGAGAGAGAGAAACATCAGTGTGCGGTTGCTGGGGGACATGGCCTGCAACCTAGGCATGTGCCCTGACTGGGAATCGAACCTGCGACACCTGGTTTGCAGCCCGCGCTCAATCCACTGAGCTACACCAGCCAGGGCCGAGATAGAAGTTGCTTTTTAAAAATAAGTGTTATATATAATACCCCCTTTTTTTCTGTCTTGAAATTCCATTTGTGCCTACACTCAAACCTTGGTCAGCCTGCCGAACCAGGCAGAAGGCTCTGCCGAGCCCCGCGTGTTGCCGTGGGCTGGGACCTCCCGGTCTCCTCCCTCTGCTCTCATCTTCTAGGCTTCCGTTCTGTCATCTTCGTTGTCTCAGGACTCTGTCTCCGGATGCCCTCTTTCAGGCTGTACCTGCCAACCATAGGAATAGCAGTAGGGTGCTGAGGATGCTGGGGCCTTTTCTCATTGTGGACCAAGGAGCTTAAGCCTCAGACCTGAAACCTGCCTACCAAAAACAGAATACATTTTAAACAGTTTTTAGTCAACTACAAATCACCTTCCTCTTCTGTGATGAAGACAACAGGTACTGCTTCATTTAGCAAAGCAGTGGCAGGAAACCTTAATGGCCTGTATTAAACAAATAGAATCAAACACTTAAAAGACTAATATTAATAAAAATGCCACCCATGGCAGAAACTAGAGTAAATATATAAATATGAATGACACTTTATAAAACTAGTGTTATTTTCAAATATGTGCTGACATATTGAGCAGCTTTTTCATCTGGATGTTGAAATAAAAAAATTAATATTGACATTATTTCTCTTTTTTTTAACATTTTCTTTTAATTCTGTTGTCTTTTTTTTTTAAGATTTTATTTATTTATTTTTGGAAGGGAGGGAGAAAGAGAGAGAGAGGGAAACATCAATGTGCAGTTGCTGGGGGCTGTGGCCTGCAGCCCAGGCATGTGCCCTGACTGGGAATCGAACCTGCGATGCTTTGGTTCACAGCCCGTGCTCAATCCACTGAGCTACGCCAGCCAGACGACATTATTTCTTCCAAATACTTATGCTATGACATGCTGTAAATGATTGATACTTAAGAAACAAAATTCTTAATATCAGCTGCACCGTGACTTAGTGTATTAATTAGTGCTATTTTGCTTTGCCTTCTCCATTAATATAGGGGTTTTATCATTAAAATTCCTTGTCATATAGCCCTGACAGGTGTGACTCAGTTCGGCACTATCCCTCGAAGTGAGGAGTCTCTGGTTCAGTTCCCGGTCAGGGTACATGCCTGGGTTGCGGGTTTGGACCCCGGTCAGGGTGCATACAGGAGGCAACTGATCAATGTTTCTCTCTCACATCAGTGTTTCCCTCTCTTTCTCCTTCCCTTCCCTCTCTCTCTCAAAAAAAAAATTCCTTGTCATACATTGTTACTTATGCAGTCACTTCATTAAAATAAAGTAGCCTGTCATTTTGAAACTAGGAATAAGCTGAATTATTAAAATAAGTTTACCTAAAACATACAATTATTGCACACTTATTTTCATAGTTAGATTTAGGTCACAGAGAAGGGGTAAAGGTATTTTATGACTATTTTTTAAACAAACATTCTTTTTTCACGATTATAGTTTAAGGCTTCTTTCCAGACATTTCCTTTCAGGCTATACCAGGTGCTCACTTTGGATATCAAGTATATAAAACAGTTTTAAGGGCAAAAGAACAAATATGGTAAATAGTTCAATAATTATTATCTAAACTTAAAAACATGTTTGATTTGATAAGTAAGATTTGGTAGGAGTGATTGAAAGATTTAGAAATATGTGACCATTTTTTAACATTTAGAAGATTTAAGGAAGATATTTTGTAGAAGTCTGTAATAGGAGAAACTTGTAAATGTTTATCATCATTGATATAAAAATAATGGAAATAAGAGCAGTGAGCCAGAATTGATTGCAAAAGGCAAGTTCTGTAAAGATGAACATTTTTTTAGTCATACATAGTCATGTTGAATCTCCACAGGTTGTTTTGCTTGGCAGCCCTTGTAGCTCTAAGTGACGCTGTGGTTCCCAGGAAGCAAGTGTGGTAGAGTGTGAGTCATTACAAATGAATCAGAATTTTTTTATAAATTATTTCCTTGTGCTATCAGATAAGATCTCACTTCTATTACCATAGTTTACTTTTTTCTTTTTTAGTATTTACAACTTGAAAAAAATTTTTTTTAAAAGAGACAAATGCTGATTCCCTGTCCTTACTTTGCCTTGCTTTGAGTGAAATGAGATCTGAATGTTCCACCCCATTCCCATCCGCAGTTATACTGGCAACTGTGGCTACGTGTGCTCGGGCTGGGCGCCCAGTCCCCAAATACAAGACCAGAGATGCGTATGGGAAAGCGGCAGAGCTTGGTTTGCTGGGGAAGTTATGGTGTCTTCTGTAGATAGCTATGCAGAAACACAATTCAGCATTTTCACAGCAGCAGGGATTTTCATTTATTTGTTTATTTATTTATTTTTCGCTTCAGGAAAAAAAGAAACATTTGCTTAGTTCACAAAGTGAACTACAGAAGTAATTCCTTTTTATTGTTTTTGATACTTCACAATGTCTGCCCTGTTGGGTCGCCCATGTGTTAACACCTGTCCTTAGGTTTTAAAGTGAAAGCGATGAACACAAAGCAAGATCAGCAGCTAAGCAGTGCTCTGCACGTTGGTGGATGCGCAGCAGCCACTGACCTGCGGACGGCGTCTTCAGGGAGTTCCCATCAGTTGGCTAAGCCCTGGCTGTATAGGCAGAGCACGTTGTTAAACCAACAAGAGCCAGCAAGCTCCTTGCTCTCTCTACTTTCTGGTCTAGTTCAGTGTCCCCAGGTAAATGTGGTGTAGGGCCAGTGAGTCGTTTTCTTGTTTTGTTGTTTTTAATTTCTAGTCCATCACAGACCAATGCTTGTATAAAATACAACAAAAATTAATGACTAGGAAATGAAATTTAAAAGATTTGTAAAATAAGCCCCAATTTTAAAATTACTTTTAAATTCAATAGTTACAAAGCATGCTGTCAAATTGCCTTAAAATTTTCTAATCTTATATTCTGAGACTGGAAACACTTATGTCCTCCTGAGCCAGTAACTGTTTTTGGACGGACACTGTTCCCATGGGTAATGCTTGTCGCATTGGTCTCTTTGCAAGGAGGAAGGAATAACAGCCACCCTCTCTTATCTCAGGCTAATGTACTGAATGCACATCATACTTTTGTGCCCATGTGCGGTTATTACTTACTCTTTTCACTTAGCCTGAATATTCTTTCTTTGCCATCTTCAGCCATTGAAATCCCATCCAGTCTTCAAAATGTATTTCAAATGCCATCTTTTCATCCAATCTTTTATGTCCTCCCACCATTATCAACAACAGCTGGGTTTGATCTTTCCTCTTTTTTGATATTTGTAGTCTGTCACATTCCATAATTATAAGAAGGCATTATAATGGCATGGGTAAGATGTTTGGGCTCTGGAATCAAACAAACCAAGATTCGAGCTCCAGCTGGGTAACCTTGAACAATTTCTTAACCTCTCTGTTGGCTCATCCATATAAGATGCATCTGAGTATGGTGCCTATCCCAAAAGGTTGTTAAAATTTTTAAATTAGATAATCCATGAGAAGCATCTTACATAGGAACTGGCACATACATAGGAAGCTTTTCATTACTATAACTGCCATTATTAGTTGTTCCTGGTTTATCTCCCATCCTTTATTAAGCACAGTGCCTTGCTTAATAAATATAGGTTGAATTTTTACGTGTTTGTGTCATTTAAGTGATGCAAACAAGCTGTGGAATAGAATCCAGAAAGAGAGTACTGGTAGTTGGAGAGGTGATGATGGTCTTCAGACTGAACTGGGTGTAGGGTCAGCATTCTGCCCCTCACTGGTACAGGCCCTGACACGTGCCCACGGCAGCAGTGCCCGGTTGACTGTAGAGATTGTAGGGGGGGCGCGCTGGGATGCAGAGCATGGAAGGCAGCCTCGAGTCAGCTTACCTAGGGCCTTAAAGGCCTCCCCAAGATGGTGTGCTTTCTCCTGTGAGTATTAGGTGGATCTGTAAAGTCCTGCTTCCTACAGAGGGTGATAAAATTTTGAGATGGAGGAAACCGGAGCCTAGGGACTCGAGGAGGAAACTGGGAGACTGATGAGATCCTGTTAACCTAAACCAGTATTTCCTAAAGTGTTCCTCTGAATATTTCCTCCCAACGTTGATTAACGTTCCCTTGGGACTTGGGGGTCTGTTGCTGTTTGAGAATTGTGCTATGTCTAGCTCTCCCCTTGGAGACTGACCATGCTTACTGACTTACTGACAGTCCTGTACTGAAAAAGTCTGTTTAGACTTCTGTCGAACTAGTGTTTCCTAGACTTAATTGGCTATAGAACTTTTTTCATGAAACATGCCTATAAACATCTCACAAAACACAGCTTAAAAAACCATACCAAAAACATTCCCAAACCAAGGGTATTGTAAAAAAAGAAGTAAAATTTGGCTAGTTCTCAGTGCTGACCAGATCCTAGGACATGGGTGCAGTCTGGCAGTTGCCAAACAGGAACTCCGTTGGCTTGCACTGCTTGGTATGGGGTGGAATTACTGTGAGCCAGGGGTTTGGCAGGACCTCCCCAAGTAATTAGGTTCAGAATGCCAGGTTCACATGCCATCACATCCATCTCTTCTGTCCATCGTGAGTGTCTCCACAAATGTCCTGTGTTGCCACACCTGCTCTACCCACCTGGTGATTCCCAACCTTGGCGAATTGCAACCATCTGATGAGTCTATTTTTTGTTGTTCTTCCTTTATTCTTTTGAAAGATTTATTATGCCATATGTTATGTATGTAAAGGAAAGTGAATGAAAATTAGTTTGCTTAAATGACAAACCTTGAAAAATTTAGGAGTACTCTTAACTACCAAAACCAGGGTTGGGATTCATTGAGGTATGTGTCATACCATTTTTGCCTTCATTGGACAAGATTAAAATTATTAGTAGTATGGCTTAAAGTTATCTTGCTGAGTTATTTATGCCTGGATCAATATAAATCTTGCATACTTTGAGAAATTAATACATTTTTAAATCTTAATACTAACTACTTAGTCACTTATGCTTGTACCATCAGTTACTTTTTTAAAAGTAAGATGAACTGATTGTGGGCATGGTTGGCACTTAATAGTTGCTCAGCAACTTAAGGTAAATTATGCACTTTTTTTTTCAAGGATAATTATGAAGGGAATATATGTAGTGCTTAGAACTGGTATATAGTAACACTATATAAAGTATTTGCTACTATTACTGTTGTTATTATCATAGTTGTTGAGGATTGAAGTTGTTACTTCCCAGCCTTCAAAATATTGGGTTGGCCAAAAAGTCTGTATGTTTTTTTTCCATAAAGCAAAAAGACACATTTTTCATTTTCGCCAGTACCTTTATTGATTTGGATATGGCCATCTCCCACATGGTATAATGATTGTTCTCAATTAATGTCTTGATTTGATTGCTACCCACTTCAGGGCTCTACCCAACTGTGGAGCATTGTCCAGGGAGAAATCTGTAGCATGAAAGTTTGCAAAGCACTTTCAACATATTTGATCAGTCACAGCATCTTCTCCATGCACTGTACAAATTTTTTTCCTGTTGCATTTTTACCTTTTTTGAAATAATAAAGCATAATATGCTGTAAATGTCACATATTTTCTTCCAACTTCAATATCAAAATGGCTTCACAAATATCCACTAATTTTGATAATTTTTATTTTTAAATGCATGCTGATATGAGAGCTGCCACAATACAGTCTAACAAAATTATTTCTAATGAAGTTAAAGATAGCTAAGCACTACTAGAGCCATCTTACAGAAAAAAAACAAATGTACTTTTTGGCTAACCCAATATTTCACACTTGATAAGTAGACATTTTTAATTGAAATTACAGAAACATTTCACCTACACAAAAACTCAGGAATTAGAATTCACTAGGTTTCTGAGTAGTTAATGTAAAGCATTTTGACCATAATAAGTTATTAAGATATTAGAATCCAAAATCTTTGCAGATTTAAATAATATCCAGCTAATTGTTATTATATAATTATTTTACTTAACATCATACTTAGGACACAGTGCTGTTTAAATATTTCTTGTAAGATTACTCTTAAATTAAGCCTTCCATACCATACATATCCATATTACAGCAAACAGGTTTATTATATATATATTACTTTTAGTTTTAAAGTGCTTGTTGTAATTTTTAAATGCTTTTTTGGAAGTCCGAATCTATAAATTACTAATTTTTTTCTGCTTCATTTTCTCCAGCTTACTGAAACAAATTCAAGTATCAAGTGCTTGGACTCCATGTGCTGTTTCTCAGAAGGAGAAACAGCGTGCGCATCTGTTGGAAGAATGCTGGAACGAGTAATAGGAAGATGTAGTCCGACCCATGTCAGCAGGTGTGAAATCTCTCTTAGTAGCCTTTGCTGCCGATGATGAGTGTCCTATAAACTGGAACAGACGAACATGCATCTCTAGATACCTAATAAATCAGCAGCTGGTTTTACCACCTGAAGCAGGATATATGCTGTGTATTAGCCCTCTTTGATGATAGATTTCACTTTGTGGCTTTGGGTGAGGGTTTCTTTCACTAACAAAGGAAGAGAAAGCACCTTTGAAGAGACTTGTCATCTAATGAACAAAAAATTTTTCTTCAAAATCATTCTAAAATGTGGTGAATAGGTAGGAGTATGTATATGATACTCTTAATTTTTATATAACTTTTATTATACCTATACTACTACTGTTTTATTTTCTATATATTTTTGGGGGTTTGTATTTACAAAATAATCTACACATAATAGTAAAATCAAAGGATTTTGCTTTTCTTTCTCTTCATCTGTATTTTCTAGTCAGTCATTTGAGACTTTGAAGTATTTCTAAACACAAAAGGCTGCTCTCCTACCCTTTTTATCTCTGTAATGAGGTTTTAAAATGAGTTGTGTATTTTAAGTTTTTACTAGGTATTTATGGTCTAATTAAAAATTGGTAAGCTAGAACAGGCTCTTTAAATATGATTTGTTAGAATCTTTGCATTTTTTGTCCCCTCTCAAATCTGTTTCTTAAAAGATTTACCAGAGCTTGCTTTTGTGTTTCTTAACAAACAGTACAATTCTGGGGTATATTCTACTTTAATTTCTTCATACATTTCCCCATTATTTAGGGGATGTTATTATTATTTAGGAGATATTAAGGAATAGAAATACCTTCACACTTTGATGTTCTTTAGATAAATGATACATTCTTAACAATCAGAGCGGCAGTGCACTGGCGTGCATGCAGGGTCACAGATGCGGGGTGGACAGTGATTTCCATTGTCCACGGCTACTGTGTGACAGTACCACTGTCTGTGTGTGTGCCGTGCCTTGGAACAGGCTGGAGAGTGCGCTGGGAGCAGGAAGTCAGCGGTGGAGGAAGAAGGACTCTTATCTGTTGATAAAAGAATTTTTAGTATTTGGTTAGCTTTGTGTTTTAAAAATGTTGAGTGTGATATCACTCACGTATGATAAAATTCAGATAACTTTTACTGGCGAACTTGTTAGTTCCCACTTTGCCTTGAGTTATGGCTATGTCTTTATGGTATAGTTGCCTTTGTAAATAGCATTTTTATGTTAATATAATGTCTGTGGTTTTAGTCCCATTTATTGATCATAACGTAATGAGAAATATCTTTGTAATGTTGTAATACCATTTTGTAGTAATTTTATTCCACATAAAAGAATAACTATGGGCAGTTAAATTTATTAGGACTTATACGTTATGACTTACACAATTATATTATAAAATGCATTATGAGAAAGCAGCTCTGTCTAGTACCAGGCCAATAAGTTTTTTAAAAGAAGTTCTAGAAGGACCTGATTTAACCATGATAGCTTCATTGCACAGAACTAAGGTGGGAGTTAGAATTAAAAAAGTATTGTAGAAATTCACGGAATTTTAAAAATTTCTACTTCACCAGAAAGTTCTCTTTAGTGACAGTTTACATCTTCTCTATTACACACAACTAGAATTTATTTAAATGACCAGAGAGTATTTTCCTGCTTTCTGTATACTCCTGTGTTCTTGGTGTCAGTGAGTCAGGTGGTGTGTCTCCACTGGTGAACATAGCCATGCCTTACTCCATTACCCCTCGTGCCCCTGCCCCGGACATCACGGGCTTTATTTCAGCCTGTCTCCTTACAGGTGCCCATTGTCATCTGTACTCATTTTCACTTAGAATTATGCCACATTTTCTGTAGGACTTTATTTTTTGTTTTCCTAATAAAATCTTTAACCAATTAATATCTTATTTGACAGACTATAAATATCTTTCCAATTTAGGTCCAACATCTAAGGTTATAATTATCAGTTACTAGCATTATCTTTTTTCTTCAAATGAATAATCTAAAAAGTATTTTGAGATCTCATTTTTTTCTAGTGAATAAAATCATACAATATGCAAAACCAGTTGGTGCTTTTCAAAGGGTGATATGAAAATTGCCATAGGTTCATTAACGTCACATTTAAACTCTGAAAGTTACTTCAATATGTAGTTTTGTTTGTGGTTTTTGTATGTAATTATGTTTGTGGAATACATTTGGCATTCCTGTGGGGTTTGGGCGCAGCCCGTATGTATTCTCCATTTCTCTTCCAACAAGGTAGGGCACGGCTGGCCCCTCTGCTACCAGATGTAGAAGCCCCTGACCTATTCCATTAACATGTTAAACGTGAGAGAGCATCACTAGTGCTTTCATATGATAGATTTCTCTGCTGATTAAACTCTTACTGTCCAGGCATAAAAATTGTACTTACATTTTATTAGTTGGTATTGTCAAAGGAATATGCCATATTGCAAGCTTGGTTTCAAAGGTAGCATCGTGGTGCTATATCGAGGACATACCAGGTTGTACCCTAAAGGGCTGTACTTTAGCAATAAATTATTTCCTGTGTTTATCAACAGCTGCTTTATCCGAATCAAAACCATTTTCTAAATAGGAAGGAGTTAATAGTTGATATGTAATTCAGGTATTTAATGTTCTGTCAAATAGGATATTTAACATATTAAAGCACGTGTGTGCTTTGAAAAGATAAAGAATGAAGGGAGCCTTGCCTAAGGAGATTTTTCTGTGTAAGCAGTGGTTGGAGAGGGAAAAATTTGTGTAACATATGGGCAACTTGGGAATGGAAACTTGACTCCAGATAATTGGGGTGTTCTTACTTACATTTTATCTTACATATCTGAATAGACTTTTTTTTGCACAGATACTTACTCTAAGGAATGTTCATAGTTCCATTTTATTCGTATATTTTACAAATACCGAGTGCCTGCTGTGTGCTAGAGAGCTGGTAGTGAAGCCCTTCCTTAAACTAAGGTGGATAGTTAAGGTTTCCTGGAAGCTAGTCAGTTCTGTTAACCATTGGGATGGTGGTTGCTGGTTAGTTTTCCACTGCCAACTTTGTAAAATGTCTGGGTCCAAACCTCATTATGACTGCTCACTTAATTTAAATATGAACTATATACAGAGTCTCTTAGAAAACAGCAGATGTTTGATAGAAGTGAACTTGGACCATTTTAAGTGCTAGTGTCTAGTAACATCTTTGTTTAAGGAAAGTGGGAACCCTAGAAATCTACATAAAATGTACTTAGTTAAGTTCTTTTAGTCTTCTAAGAAAAGCCACCTTTGACTTGGTAATACTAATATTCTTCGTAAAGAAGGTTAGACTGTTTCAAGCATGGCAGGCTATTTATGATCTTGAGTTACTTAAGCTTAAATTAATACAGCTTCAAATAAAGGGGTATGTAATGAGTTGCTCATGGGCTTTATCATTCAGACAGTAGTTAATATTTCCAGACCAGTGGAGGATCATTTGTTCATAATTAAATGAAAACCCTAGTGACGTACAGGTGTCTTTGATGCCTACTGAATAAACCATTCTCTGCATTCAAGCTAATTATGCTAAAATCTTTAGAATAGAATTTATAGCTGAAAAGAAATAAATTATGCATATATTGCTATTCCATTCCAAAGCTTTTGGTAAGTGCAGTTTTTGTTTGTTTGCTTCTGTAATACAGCCTAGTTGCTTTTCAGGAAAATTGAATATGCATAACTCTTAATAACAGCATACTTATTTTTATATTGAATTAAGATTTTAAGAGCATCGCATGCTCTACTATCTATAGAAAATGTTTTAATGCTAATGAACATCTAAATTTTGGCTATTATTTTTATATGATGACTAGAGCATTATTTTTCCCAAGTTTTTGTGTAATATAAGTGGAATGTTTGGTCAGTCAGTGCTAGTATGAAGAACTTCTTTTCAGCATTTAAAAATGAATCTGATTATTGTAATACTCAAATTGCATTTTGGTCCTAAGTTTTAGAGTAAATCTTTTTCTCAATTAAAACAAGGGTCTTGGTGAGCCAAACTTTTTTCTTATTGTTACTTTAGATCATGGAGTGCATCGGATCCTTTCTGTACCAACGACAGGAGCATCCTGACTCTCTCCACAATGGACTCATCTACTTGTTAAAAGGGCAGTCAGTGCTTTGTGGGAGCCCTTTCAACTCCTTGCGTAAAGTGCAGTGTGTTCATCCTGGTAGTGGCCAACTAGCTCTGCAGCATTACTTTCTGAAATCTCTGCGGTCGTTCGCACCCGCTCAGAGTTATAACGGCAAACAAACAAAAAGCATTAGCATGAACCACTCTCAGCCCCTTTAATTTAAATCTGACCACGTTTAAAATTTGTGAATAAAGAGACATTTTCTGACTTTCTCTGGGACTCCCTTGTGCTTATGGGACTCCTAATGGCATTTCAGCCTCTTGCTAAGGCCATCATATTTTAATATCAAGGTAGAAAAGAGAAATAATTTCTAGTTAATTGTATTTTTGACTATTAGCTTAGTTATTGAGTCTTCTATTTAAATCTGCTTCTGTAAATTATGCTGAAAAGTTTGCCTTGAAAACTCTATTTTTTTATTAGAGTTATATTTGAAGCTTTTCATGGGAAAAGTAAATGTGAATAGTAAGGAGTCTTGGTTCCTAAGTGACCCATGTTGTTAATTCATTAGTGCTTTCTAAGTTTATAGAGAAAATTAGGAGAATGTGTTTCTGTTCTTTACTGCACTATGGGTAGTAAATATACACCAATACCAAACTTAATGTACTGGAACACAACCAGTAAAATTAAATGTATACATCAAAGGATGTATCTTTTCTCATTCATACATAGAAATCCAGTCCACCAAATTTCAAATTGATGTTTACTAATATTTTTATGATGGAATATAAAGTGGGTAAATTAGGTACCAGTAGCATATTATTATTTAATGTGTTTATCTTCAGATCTTTTGCATGCTCGTTAATATATTTAAATTTGCTTCTTCTCTATCTGGAGGCTCTGTTTATAGTATTTTTATGACGTTGTAAAGTTCAACTATATCAATAAAAAAAAGTTTGGACAGTATTTAAATATTGCAAATACTTTTAATTACACAAATCAAAACGTTAGGGTAACTTAAAAAAAAAAAGAGCCTCTTTCTGTGGCTTTAGAGTTGCTTTTGCCTTTCAGTTAGCTAGATTCTAGATAGAGGCTCTCAGGCACAGAGCCTGTTATTAGGTCAGTGTGCGTTGTCCAAGTTACAGCAGACCACCACAGTCAAGTGAGATCTGCCCAGTGTTTCCGTGTAAGGTGTATTTTCAGATATGTGTAGAGAATATAAATGAAACAAAGTCTAAAATGCTAAATTGTATGGGGTAATGGCAGTGCTAAATTAAAATGCTAAGAATGATTAATTAGAATATATTCGGTGTTAACTCACTGCACTTCAATACTTAGTTTTCATCCTGAATTTATCATGTAGATCCATTGTTTGGCATTTGTTTTGATTAAAAGTAATGTTGTTTTAAAATTTGGAAATGATTATTGGTTTAAGAACTTCTACCCAGCCCTGTACATACACGTTTTAAACTGTATGGAAATAATTAAATAAGGTTTTGCCAGAGTTTTCCATACAATTGAGAATGTAATTCCTTTTTGTAGATTTTTGTGCAATCCTCCATCCTTTTCTCATGTCATGAATATAAGACTTCACCTTTTTTCACTGGTAAACTATTTTCTTGCTAATATAACCTTTGTCTTTTTTTATAATGCAAGGATATTGGGTTATGAATTTCAGCCTGATACTAATTTTCATAAATAGCCCATCTTTAACTTAGATATTCCAGAATTGTTTTAGAAAGATCCTGTCATTCTGGAAATATGTTAAAGGGATAATAAAATGTATAATGTGTGGTACACTCACCAATTCATGTTCCAGAAGAGGAAATATTGCAAAAAATATTCAATAGAGTAGTTTAGTGGAGGATATTATGGAATTTGCTTTTCTTAGAATATCTTACGAAGTGTTCACATGATAAAGTGACATTCAGTAAGCCTGCGTCACGTCTACCTTACAGTGTGTACTTGCCATCAGCTAAACTGACTGCTGTCACCAGGGAAGGACTGCACAGCCGCCCCGCACTCTGACTACCTGAAGCAAGGCAGGGTCTGCTAACGTGCATGGTGCTTAGGGTGTGATTGATGTAATTTCTGCGCTCCTGTTTGAAAATGTTTTGAGAACTTATTTTAAAAAGGTAAATGCTTCCACAGTGCTCATCCTGCTCTGTTCAAAACCGACTCCATTTAGAGGAAGATTATCTTGTAATTGTAAGAGAAGGGTTTTCTTTTACTTAAGAAAGGACCAGTGTTGTCTGTAAGCTTCCAATTGTTTTCTAGTGCTAATACTCATACTGTAAAACAAAATTTGCCTTTTGCATATTCAAAAGTCTTTGGAAATTACAATGTTGATAATTAACTTACTCTCGGCTGCTAAAACCAGAGTAAGATGCTACCTGTGTTATTACTAACTAATTAAAGGTCTCGAATCTATTTTCCTCATTTGCTTGCCATTGCCTGGTCTAAGGCTGCAGCCCTGATGATAGCAGCAAGCACCAGGTCAGTTTCCAGAATTGCCCATAAGCTGCATTATGTGACTCAGCACCCTGCCTCGCTCAGCATTAGGCTCAACCTAGACGGTAGCAGAGTGTGGGCCAGGAGAACTACAGTACCAGGTTTGCTGTGGGGGAGAATTTACAGTTTGAATTTCTTTTAAATACCCTCCTCTTTGGATCTTCATTTCCATGCTGTTCAAAGGCTTCCCAGTCCTGACCCAAATTCTGGCCCTGTCCTTGTTAGAAGATGGAATAGGCACATCACCCTGTTAGGAAATAGCTCTCCTCAGACCATGGTCATTTCTGCGTAAGATTGTGAAATTGGGCTGTTGAGTGTGTCACAAACTTGGGACCCCTATCTGATAGACAGGAGTCAAGGCCAGTAAAAAATTTTTAAGACTGACAGTTTTTGAAATATGTTAGTCTGAAAGTTATTGGGGTCTGTCTAGAAGGGAAAATTACTTATGTTTGTATCTTTCATGTAAAGATCAATTTGGGGTATGATATAAACAGGTATTGATGAAACTAACACACCAAAGAGATATGTAAAGCATGTTGTATTAATTTTGAATCCCCTTTTAGAGATGTTTTTATTCCTATCCTGAATTAAGTTACCTATTTTCATAAAAATGGAGCATTATTAATGTGCTGTTTATGTGAGAAAACTTGAATGATATTCCTACAAAAAGTGCATCGTAATTAATGATATGTTTGTAACAATGGTGACTGTTAGATTTTTATGAGGAATCAGTAGCTGTAAGTACTACAGCAGCACTTAGTTTCAAATTTTGGACCTCAGACACTGTGGCGGTCGAATATAACCCTGTAAAAATTTTATGCATTTTTAGTAAATGTAGTACACTTACTGTACAGTTCTCAGTAATTTTTTAAAGTTTATGAAATTATATTTATCGAATAAAAATTTTCCTATGTAATTAAAAGTGTTTTTCGGTCATTTAAGCATGTTAAGCCTCTCTGCTCATTGCAAACCAGCACTGCCACATTTATTTTGAGTAAGATTTGACTGCATCTTTCAGAAGTCTGGTTCTTTGGTTACCCAGGTTTTAGAGATCTTCAGCACCGCTCCTGAGAAGGGGCCTGATGGACACTCACCTCCTGTAAAGCCCAACGCACTTCAGCTAGGGCTTGTGTCATTCTTGAATGGCCAGCCAGTGTGAATTTGGGAACGCCTTGGTCCATAGAAAATGTGTGTTATCTTTAAAATATAACTGGTGTAATGTATATTTATATATAAAATGCGTTAACCTTCTAATAACTATTATTCGTAATACTTCCTCAGTTGCCAGTGAAAACCCACAAACGTTTAATGCTTAACCAACTTTTGTTAAAAAGGTAAGCTGCTGTCTTCGCCCAAGTGTCAGTGTTTCCAAAGGCTGACAGTGTGCGATATATGTGATGTATTTTTATTTCTGAAATGAATAGAATCCTAGAGAAGTCATTTATCTAAGCATTTGTTTTTATTTTAAAAAGAGTTGAGGGTTTAGACAGTCTTTAGGGTAACTTCAGTCTTTAGCTTTCATTGTACAATATGCAATTAATAAGAAATTTAGGACAAAAACTAAAATTTTATGAGCAGTGTTTCACTGTAAAATTTAGTGAATTCATAAACAATTTAAGTTTTGTTTCCAAGTGTCTCCTCCTCTCCTCTTTTTTTGGAATGACTCAAAGGACAAAGCTATTGTAAATGCAGATAAGTCCACAGATCTCTGAACAGCTTTTTGGGGAGTGGCAGAGGGCCTTCTGATGAATCAGACTTTTTAATACTAATATTTGAGGTAAATGGTCTATATTCATATAAAATTTATAGGCAGGAACGTGCATAGATTTTAGGATTATATTCTATCATTTTTGACAGATCTGTACATCTGTGATCATTACCCCAATCCAGATAAAGAACCTTTCTGTTGTCCCAGAAAGTCCCCCTCTGCCGCTTCCCAGTGTATTTATTATTCCTTTCCTGTCCTTGGCAACCATTTTTCTGTGTTCTTTCATAGGTAAGTCTTTCCTGTTCTTGAATTTCAAAAAAAAAAAAAAACTAAGTGTACAAAGTGTTTACTTTTGTATGTGGCTTTGTTGCTCAAAATGTGTGAATTCATCCATGTTGTTACATATATCCATAGTTGGTTTTTGCTGGTCAGGGGTGTTTCATTTCATGAACATCCCACAATTTATCCTTTCTCTTATTTGTGGACATTTGGATTAGTTACAAAGAAAGTCAGAATGAACATGCGTTGTGGACATATTTTCATTCCTTCTATGAAAATAGAATTGCTGGGTCATAAAGTGGGTTTATGTTTAATTTTATAAAGAACTGC
The DNA here is from genome assembly GCA_004024845.1 of Tonatia bakeri. Classification (NCBI taxonomy): domain Eukaryota; kingdom Metazoa; phylum Chordata; class Mammalia; order Chiroptera; family Phyllostomidae; genus Tonatia; species Tonatia bakeri. The sequence goes on from PVIA01000392.1 coordinate 84,856, forward strand.
CAAAAAGTTTTCCAAAATAATTGTGCCATTTTATGTACATTATGTGCCATTTTATGTAGTTTTGAGAATTCCAGTTCTATCCTGTGATTTTAATTTGCATGATGACAAATGATGTCTAACTTCTTTTTATATGCTTATTGGCAGTTTGTCCTTTTTTCCCCGAAATGCATATTCACGTCTCTGACCATTTTTTATTTAGGCTGCCAGTCTCATTACAGAATGGTTGGAATTCTTTATAAAAAGATGTCTTTTGCCAGACATATGTCTTCCTAGCATTTTCCCCCATCTGTGGCTTACCCATATATTTTCCTAATGGTGACTTTGGGGAGTAGAAGTGCTTCATTTTTGATGTTGTCTAATTTTTGCCTTTATGGTTATGTGCTTTTGTGTTATGTCTACCCCCAGGTCATGGAGACACTATCCAGTTGTCCTGAAAGCATTATAGTCTTAACTTCCACATTTATCTGTGTTCTATCTCAAATTCATTTATGTATATGGTGTGAAGCAAGGATGAGGATATTCCTTTCTCCTAATCCCCATAAGGGTATCTGTTTGGTTTGGTCTTATTTGTGGAAAATACTCATCTCCATTCAATTTGTTTGGTGCCTCTGTTAATAGACTCTGTAAGTGTGGGTCTGTGTCTGGAGTCTGTTCTACTCATCTGTCCTTACCAATAGCAGACTGTCTTGATTACTATGGCTTTGTACTTAGCTTTGAAATTAGGTAGTGTAAGTTCTAACTCTGTTGTGAAGATTGTTTTGGCTATCCTAGGTCTTTTACATTTGCATATAAATTTTAGAATCATATCAATTTTTAAAAGAAAAAAATCCTAGTATTTTGACTTGGATTGCTCTGAATCTACAGATCAGTTTGGAAAGAACTGAGATCATGTCAGTGTTGAGTCTTCTCATCTGTGAGCATGATATAACTGTCCATTTATTTTGGGTCTTCTTTAATTTCAGGAATGTTCGGTAGCCTTCAGTGTAGTCCTACCGTGTTAAGGACTTTTGATGTGCTTATGAAAGAAATGGGTCTGTAACTTCATTTTCTTATAATGTCTTTGTCAGGTTTTGGTATTTGGATTATGCTGGCCTCATAAAATAATTTGGGAAGTGTTTCCTCCTTTCCTCTTTTTTGGAAGAGTTTATATAAGGTCGGTGTTCGTTCGTTCTTTTTTTAATCCTCGCCTGAGAATATGTTTATTGATTTTGGAAGGGAGGAAAAGAGAGAGAGAGAAACATGAGTTAGTTGCCTCCTGCACACACTCAGGCATGTACAGGCATCAGACCACATGCTGTGGTGTGGGGAACAGTGCTCCAGCCAATTGAGCCACTGGACAGGGCTGGGATGAGTTCTTTTTTCAATATTTTGGCAGTATTTACCACAGAGGTCATGGGACCCTAAATATTCTGGATCACAAACTCAATTTCTGAAAAAAGTACAGGATTATTCACATTTTCTTTTGTCAAATTTGGTAAGTTGTACCTTTTAAGGAATTTGTCCATTTTGTGTAATAGCCAATATTTTTGACATAAAGTTGTCCAGAATATTATCCTTATAATGACGTTGGGATCTGTAATGCTTTTGCTTTCCTGTTTTATATTGGTTGCTTCTTTCTTATTTTATCTGACCAGTTTTGTTAATCAACTTTAATCTTTTTAAAGAACCTACTTTTTGCTTGGTTAATTTTATCAATTGTTTGTTTTCTATTTTATTCCCCTTTGTTCTCATCTTTATAATTCTATTTTAGTTTTAATTTGCCTTTTTAATAGGCTTTTTAATGTGTAGTTGATTTTAATTAAACTCTTTAATAAAGCCATCAAATCTATACATTTCCCTGAGATACACTCCCACAAATTTTAGGTGCCTCCCACAAATTTTATCTTATTTTTGTTGGCATTCAACATTTGAATCAAGAGTACTTTATTTTTTTTATGGTTTCTTTTGGGATCCCTGGACTATTTAGAGGTGTTTTCTTTGGTTTCTAAATATTTGGGGGATATACTTCTTCCCCACTTGTATAACCCTCCACTTTTTTTTTCCTGACAGTGTTAGGCAGGATTTCCGATACTGTGTTAAACATCTGTGGTGACAGTGGCTATCTTAATCTAGTTTCTTAAAGGGAATGATCTGAGATCTGTCCATGCAGTGTGATGCATGCTGTACAGTTTGAAAACACATAACTTCCCGAGTTAATACTACCTTCTTTACTACTTTGTATATAGTTACTCATAGACAGGTGGTATTTCCTGCTTCAGCTAAAGTTATCTTCTCCTCTGTTAATGTAGACAAGCTTATTGATGGATTCTTCTGTTGTTGAACAGTCCTTGCATTACCAATACAGAGATATCTGATCAGATCACAGGGGAGGGACACTGAGGGAACATAGGAAGCGGCTGCCCAAGGCAGTGGTAAACAGTCTCGGACTGGACTGGCTGAGAAGCTGTATGCCTCCAGAGCAGTAGAACAAAAAGAGGGCAGAGACCTCTTACTCAAGGATGCCTGGATAATGGTGCTGCAGCTGCCCAAATTTCCTGACGGACGGTATTTAGGACTGGAAGGAACTCCGGGTGCAGCCTGGGATCAGTCTGGCCTGTAGAGGGTGGCAGGGCTACTACTACTTTGGGTGTTCCAGAGGGGATGAGCTCTGAAGCAGAAGCCTGCCATTCTTCCAAAATTACATAGCTTTTGTATCTTGTTTTAGTTTGTAAATGCTATAGAAATGATCATTAAACCTGTAACTGAAGAGTTAAGAGTTTAGCCTTGATAGTCTTAAGTGACTAATGCATGTGGAAAACTGATATCCCAAAATTGTGAACCTTTTGAATGAAGACTCCTTTCCTGGTTTTTTTTTTTTTTTTTTTTAAGATTTTATTTATTTTTAGAGAGGGGGAAAGAGGAGAGAAAATCAGTGTATGGTTGCCTACTGGTCACCTGACCTGCAACCCAGGCACGCGCTGCCTGGGAATTGAGCTCTCAGCCCACGGAGCCACACCAGCCAGGGCAAGACTCCTTTCCTTTATCACCAAACCTTTGCCTCTGGAATTTTGCCTAGAGGGTGGCGGCAGGCTGCAGGACCCCACTCGCTGTCCGATAACATTACTGAGACAAATCCTGTTTCTTCATGATGTATTATTTTTAGCGCTATGTTGGATTCATTTCACTATTGCTTTATTTAAGATTTTGCATCTATGTGTAGAAACAAAGTGGACTTACAATTTTTATTTATTCTTTTGGATTTGTTTGGGTTTTTTTCCCCCAATAAAAGGAGCTTGGGAAGGCCTCTCATTTCCCCCCCCATTTTCTAGTTTCTTAGAAAACTCGCATATAATGGAATTAGCTATTTTGAAAGTTTGGTAGATTTTATCTTAAAACTATTAGGGCCTGAGGTTTCTTAAGAGGAGGTCTTTGACTACCATTTATAATATTTTTTACATTTTTATTAGTCTGTTCAAGTTATTCCTCTATTTTATATGTCTGTAGGAATTTATCCATATCATCTCAATTTTCCAACTTCATTCATAAGATTTATATCCATGTCTGAAATTTTTTTCTTTCTAAGTCTAGATTATTTTTCTGTGCATTTTTTATTTTCCTTTTCATTTTTTAGTATGGTATAATTGACATATAACATTAATTTCAGATGTACAACATAATTCAATATTTATATATTAATAAGTCTGGTTAACATTTATCACCATAGTCATACAATTTTTTTCTCATAACTTGGAAGACCTATATTATCTTTTTAAAGTATATTTTATTGATCTATTACAGTTTTCCCAATTTACCCCCCTATATTCCCCCTCCACCTTGCACCCCCCAGCCCTCCAGCATTCCCCCTCCGTAGTTCATGCCCATGGGTTGTACATATAAGTTCTTTGATTTCTGTTTCCTGTACCATTCTTAACCTCTCCCCATCTATTTTATGCCTACCAGTTACGCTTTTTATTCCCTGTACCTTTCCCCACCCCACTGAAAACCCTCCATGTGATCTCCATTTCTCTGATTCTGTTCCTATTCTACTTGTTTGCTTAGTTTTTGTTTTCTTTTTTTTAAGTTCAGTTATTGATAGTTATGAGTTTATTGTCATTTTACTGTTCATAGTTTTTGATCTTCAATTTCTTAGATAAGTCCCTGTAACATTTCATATAATAAGGGCTTGGTGATGATGAATGGCTTTAACTTGACCTTATCTGGGAAGCCCTTTATCTGCCCTTCCATTCTAAATGATCTTTGCTGGATAGACTAATCTTGGATGTAGGTCCTTGCCTTTCATGACTTGGAATACTTCTTTCCAGTCCCTTCTTGCCTGCAAGGTCTCTTTTGAGAAATCAGCTGAATAGTTTTATGGGAACTCCTTTGTAGGTAACTCTCTCCTTTCCTCTTGCTGCTTTTAAGATTCTATCTTTATCTTTAATCTTGGGTAATTTAATGATGATGTACCTTGGTGTGTTCCTCTTTGGGTCCAACCTCTTTGGGACTCTCTGGGCTTCCTGAAAGTCTATTTCCTTCACCAGATTGGGGAAGTTTTCCTTCACTATTTGTTCAAATAAGTTTTCAATTTCTTGCTCTTGTTCTTCTCCCTCCAGCATCCCTATGATTCAGATATTGGAATGTTTAAAGTTGTCCCAGAGAATCCTCAGCCTCTCCTTTTTTTTTTTTTTAATTCTTATTTCTTCATTCTGTTCTGGTTGGATGTTTATTTCTTCCTTTTGTTCCAGTTTATTGATTTGAGTCTTGGTTTTCTTCCTGTCACTGTTGGCTCACTGAATATTTTGCTGTATTTCACTTTGGGTATCTTTCATTTGTTCTTTCATTTTGCAACCAAGCTCAGTCAGTTCTGTGAGCATTTTGATTGCCAGTGTTTTAAAACTCTCCATCAGATAGCTTGGCTATCTTCTCATCAGTTTTGCTCTGTTCTTTAATTCGGGCCATATTTCTTTGTCTTGACGCGGCTGATAAGTTATAAGGGGCAGGTCCTTAGGTATTCACCCCTGCGGAGTAACCCTCCTTGCTGTGCTTCAGGGCTGCCTGTGGGGGAGGGACCAGAGAGGGAACAGTACAGCTCCCCTGCTTGTCTCTGGCAAACTTTCCAACAAACTCTCGTGTGAGACTGGGAGTTTCTCCCACCACAGCAACCCTCACTGTAGTCCACAGTCAGCTCTGAGTCTCAGTTTCCTGTTCAGCGAGCCCCTCCCGCGTGGCCCCCTGCCTCACCATGAGTTCTCTCTGTCCATCCACCTTACTGGTCTGGTTGACTGTTTCTTTAATTCTTTGGTTGTTGGAGTTCATGCAGTTTGATTTTCTGGCGCTTCTGGTGGTTTATTGTTTTCAGATTGATTGTTATCCTCCTTTTCATTGTACGATGAAGCGAAGGGTTTCTACCTACATCTCCATCTTGGCTGGAACTCCCCTTATCAGCTTTTGACAACCCTAGAAGTGAACAGATTTTACAGGCCAAAACTCAGTAAAGATATAGTTGTCGAACTAAACACCATCAATCAACTGAATATAATGGACATCTGTAGGCTGCTTTATGCAGCTGTGGCAGAATATGCGTTCTTCTCAAGCTACCGTGGAAGTCACCAAACTGCCTGACCACATTCTGGGCCACGCGACACAGCTGAACAGATTTAAAAGAATAGAAATCGTACTTTGTTCTTTGACCACAATGGAATTAAACTAGAAATCAAGAACTGGAAAATGCTAGTACATGGAGATTGAACAACACTTCTAAATAACAAACAGATCAACAAAGAAATCTCAGGAGAAATTTTAAAATATTTTTCACTAAATGAAAGGGAAACCACAACTTATTTGTGCAATGCAGCAAAAGCAGTGCTTAGAAGGAAATGTAAAACATTAAGTTCATATATTAGAAAAGGAGAAGGATCTAAAAAATAAAGTTTCTACCTTAGGAAACTAGGAAAAAGAAGAGCATATTAAATCCAATGTAAGCAAAAGAAAAATAATTAGAGCAGAAATCAGTGAAATTGAAAACAAAATCAATAGAAAAAATGAAATCAAAATTTTGTTCTTTGTAAAGATCAGTAAAATATAAGCCTCTAGCCAAGCTAATTAAGAACACAATTATTGCCCTGGCAGGTGTAGCTCAGTGGATTGAGCACGGGCTGCAAACCAAGCATCACAGGTTCGATTCCCAGTCAGGGCACATGCCTAGGTTGCAGGCCATGTCCCCCAGCAACCGCACATTGATGTTTCTCTCTCTCTCTCTCTCTCTCTCTCTCCCCCCCCTTCCTTCTCTAAAAATAAATAAAATCTTAAAAAAAAAAAACACAATTATCAGAAATGAAAGAAGAGACATCCCTACAGATCCCAAGGACATTAAAAAGGTAATAAAGTTTAGGAACAACTCTATGCTCACAGGTTTGATAACAGATGGAATGGACCAGTTCATTGAAAGATGTACCAAAATTCAAACAAGAAGAAATAGATAACTGAATAGACATATCAGATTGACTTAATCATTACTAACCTTCCGTAACAGACATCAGCAGGCCCGTATGGGTTTACTTGTGAATTCTAACAAATATTTAAGGAAAAAGGATTCCAGTTCCCTATAATCTTTTTACAGAGGGTCGATTCAAGGGAAACACTTCCTAACTAATTCTATGAGCCCACCATTACCCTAATATCAATACTAGACAATTAAATTATAGATGTTATAACAATAAAACCAGAGACCAATATCTCTCATGAACATAGATGTAAAAATTCTCAATAAAATTTTAGCAAATGAGGAGTGACATCAGCATCATGGTGGTGTGAATCATTCCTTAGAACCTAATTGGAGATCCATCCACCTGTGCACCCAAAAGTGGGTAGATTGGACCGGGGAGGAGGCTGAGGACCAACAAAAAGTGGTAGCTACAAGCTACCATGACCTTTGACAGTGGTGGTAGAGGGTGAAGGGGAGTCTTACCTGGCCAAGTATGATGCAGCTGCAGAAACCTGTTGCTGTCACTGAAGAGAGATCACAGTAATTTGGGGGGAGGAAAAGAGAGAAAGACACAGAATTGAAGGAACACGTTTCCTACTGTCTGCCCTGAGATTCTGTTAAGAGGTGTGCCCATAGACTTTTGAGACCACCCCCTCTGTACTGGAGGACCCACATACTGAGCCGTGGACCCACCCAAAGGCCAAACACATACCTCCCTTTACTGCCACCATGCCCTTTTCCTCCCTCCACCATTTTTTAAAGATTTCATTGATTTATTTTTAGAGGAGGAAATGAGGGAGAAAGGGAAAGAAACATCAATGTGTGGTTGCCTCTCACACACCCCCAACTGGGGACCTGGCCTGCAACCCAGGCCTGTGTCCTGACTGGGAATCGACCAGTGCTCAATCCACTGAGTCACACCAGCCAAGGCTGCTGTTTGTTGTTTTGTTTTGTTTTCACACACTCCCAAACTTTAATGATGAGTCACCTCTGGTGAGAGAAACCAACACCTTGAGCCATACATCCACTTTCTGGAAGACAAAAGAAAGTCTCATAATCACCAACCTGTTCAACTGTGAGTGAAAACTGAGCAAAGTCTTAACTAAAGAAAAGTATCCACTACTTCCAGTATGGCAGCAGAGGCACTTTTCACCAAGGACCGTGGAAAATCATACCATATCACAGAAAATTACAACATCTCAGCCACCAAACCCAAAGACACAGAATATTGCAATCTAACAATTTAAGATAGCTGTTGTGAAGAAATTCAATGAGCGACAAAACTCAAAAAGGTAATACAGTGACCTCAGGAATAAATTAACAAAAGGAATACTTTACTGAAGAGATTGGAAATAAAAAGAACCAAATTCTGGAGCTGAAGAACTTAATAAGCAAGAAAGAATGGATTAGAAAGTACTGGAAAGAGAGAAGATAAGATGAATAAGTGAACTCAAGGACAGTAATAAAAATTCTTCAGGTGAAAGTGAAGAGAGAACTAAGGTTTTTAAAATGTGAAGAAATGCTACAATAACTTTCAGAGTTCCCTAGAAGAGTTGACATAAGATTAATGGATATACCGGAAGAGAGAAGGGAGCCAGGACATACCTGAAGGATAGCTGAGAACTTTCCAAATTTGGAAAAGTAACTGGATCCACAAGTCCATGAAGCTAAATAGAACACCTTATTTATCTCAACACAGAAAACACCTTCTCTAAGACACGTAACAATCTAAAGTCAATGATAAGAAACTTCAAAGCAATCACAGGTAAAAGACAGTAAGCTACAAAGCAGTCTCCCTTAGGCTATCAGCAGATCTCAACAGAAACTCTACCGGCCAAGAGAGGGTAGAATGAGACAGGCGAGGTATTGAAGAAAACTTCCCAGCCAAGAAAACTTTATCCAACAAAGCTATCCTTCAGAGCAATAAAGGCTTTTTCAGACAAACACAAACTGGGAGTTCACGGCCACTAGACCTATCATATAAGAAGTGTTGGAAGGACCTCTTCCAGCTAGAATACAAAACTCAGATTAAGGTGGTAAGTGGAGAGTCAGAAAACTAACTCTTTTTTAGAATAGTATATTAAGCAATTATAAAGGTTATATGAAAAGGGCATTAAAAATACCCAGTTGAACTTGGTAAAGAATTCATAGCATAAAAAGATCATTTGTGACATCAAAAATAGGAAAGGGGAAGAATAAAAGGATGCAGACTTCACAGGCCAGTGGAGATAAATTACAGTCATCAGGAAAAGGACTGTAGTATCTGCGAGATGTTTTATGTGACCCTTGTGGTAACCACAACGCAAAAATCTGGAACAGACAAAACAGCCAAAAGGCAGAAAACAAAATGACAGTAGTAAACCCTCACATATCAGTAGTTCCCCTAAATGTAAACAGTTGAACTCCCCCTCCATCAAATGGCACGGAAAGGTCTCCTGGATTCAAAACAAAACAAAACATGACCCACTTTATGCTGTGTTCAGGAGACTCATTTCAGCTCTGAAAACATACACAGACTAAAAGTGAAAGGATGGAAGACAATATTCCAAGCAAACAGGAAGCAAAAGAAGGCAGATGTAACCTTGGCTGGTGTGGCTCAGTGGATTGAGTGCCGGACTGCAAACCAAAAGGTCACAGGTTCGATTCCCAGTCAGGGCACATGCCTGGGTTGTGGGCCAGGTCCCTAGTTGGAGGCTTGCAAGAAGCAACTGATTGAAGTCTCTCTTGCACATCAATGTTTCTCTCCCTGTTTCTCCCTCCTTTCCCCTCTAAAAATAAATAAAAACTTTTTAAAAAAATAATTAGAATGAAAAGACAACCTGTAGAATGGGAGACTGGATAAAGGGTTAATATCCTAAATATATGAAGAACTCATATAATTTAATAACAAAAAAATTAAAAATGAGTACTGAATAGGCATTTTTCCAAAGAGGATCTCAAAGTGGCCAGCAGGCAAATGAAATGATGCTCAACATTGCCAATCCCCAGGGAAATGCAACTCAGAACCACAGTGAGATGGCCCCTCACATCCGTCAGGCGTGAGAACACAACAAAACAGTGCTGGCGAGGATGTGGTGGAGAGGAAGTCCTCGTGCGTTGCTGGCAGTGTAAACTGTCCACGCACTATGAAAAACAATATGGGGCTTCCTCAAAAAAAAAAATATGTCTGTCATATGATCTGAAGGATACATACCCGAAGGAAAAGAAAACAGGATTTTGACTAAGTATCTGCACTCTGAGGTTCATCGCAGCATTATTCACAATAGCCAGGAAATGGAAACAACCCAGATGCCCAAGGGATGAACAGATTAAAATGATGCAGTCCGTGTACACAATGTAATGTTTATTTAACCACGAGAAACAAAGGTATCCTGTCATTCAAAACAACATGGGTGGTCCTTGAGCACATTCTGCTAAGCAAGGCAGGCACAGAAAGGTAAGTACTACATGGTATCCCTTTACATGTCAAATCTAAAAAAAAAAAAAAAGTAGAATGGTAGTTACCAGGGCATGGGGTGGGGGAATGAGATCAGTGGTGTTTAAAGGTTTAAACTTGTCATAAGTAGTAAATAAGCCATAGAGGCCTAAGACACAATATAATGAATATGGACAATAATATTGTACTGTAATTATGTAATGTAATAAATACCACTGCAATGGCAACCATTACAATGTATATAAATACATCAAAGTAATATACTGTGTTACTACCCAATGTTAAAAGACAAATTCCATTAAATAAATAAATTTTATGAAAGTGGTAAAGAAAACAAATCAACATTTATTCCAGGCATGCAAGGCTGGTTCAACAACATGCTAAAATCAATGAAGTCATTATGTTGCATACCTTACACTTATGTCAATTTTTATAAAGAAAATCAGTGTATCACAACAGGCTAATGTAGGAAACTGCATTATCTCATCAACAGATGCAGAAAAAGCATTTGACAAAGTCCAACACCTTTTCAGGGTTAAAAGCAAAGCTCTCAGTACGCCAGGGACAGTGCAGCTTCCTCAACTAAAGAACATCTGCAACAACAACAGAAAATCTACAGCAAACGGACTGAAGGATGAGAGAGCACCTTCCCACTGGGGTCCGGCACACGACAAAGGTGCCCCCTCTCACCAGTCCTTTCACCCTCACTCTGAAAGTTGCAGCTCATGCAGTAAGGAAAGGAAGAAATGAAACGTTCTTCGCAGATGACATGATCATCTATGAAAACAACAAACTTCGAAAACTGCAACTCATACACGATGACAGCAAGGCTGCAGGGTACAAGGGTCAAATACAAAAGTCAATCATTTACCGGCAATAAACAAGTGGCATTTGAAATTAAAAACAATGCCAACTACATTAGCACCTCCCCAAAGCGAAACACTAGGATGTAATTCTAACAAAATATGTACAAGGTCCAAGTAAGAAAACAAAATTTTTGCTACTACATGTGGCTGCAAATGACTGCTTAGTGCAAGTTCTGGTTTGGGGGTTACAAATCGATTTTTGCAAATAGGCAAATTCACAAATATGGAATCAGCGAGCAAACAATTAATTATACATATTCTCCTTAGTTGATTAATCAGTACCAAAGATTCACCGTATATTCACTATGTGAGAAACACTGACTGGTGCCAAGGACTCAGGGTCAGATAAGGCGCACCAGGGAGGCAGGAACTGAATGGGCAGTGCTCAAATGCAGTGCAGAACGGTCCTGCCCAAAACGCGCCCAGTGCCCAGGTGACGAGCTCTTCTGGCTGTGCATTGGGACAGACTCTTGTGGCTGTACGTTGGGATGCTGCTTATTTTGACTTGCTTTAAAAGAACAAACATGTCTAACCTTAAAACAGAATTCTTGATTTTTTTCCCATTTCTAACCCAGTTGTCTCCCGTCACAGTACATGACACCATCATCCACACAATTGCTCCAAGAACTTTTCTTCCCTCTGACATATAATCCACCACCAGGCTGTCTGAACCCACCTTTAAAATACCTCTCTAGTCTGCTCATCTGTGTTCTACCGTGGACACACCAGTTCAAGCCGGCATCCACTCTGACCTGGAGAGCAACCTCCCAGCTGCGTGGGATCACTGTCCGCACAGTTGGCCAGACCTGTCATTTACAAGCCAGACAAGTATGCTTCCTCATGATGTCTCCAAAGGTGTCCCACTGCACTTAGAGATTCAGACTAATGTGTGAGGTCACAAAATCATAAGAGATGTGGCTCCTGCCTGCCCCACCCCCACACCAACCACATCCCAAGCTGCCCTCCCCATCACTTCACTGCCACCTCACCGCCTTCCCTCAGTTCCTCAAACTTGCCTCGTTTGTTTGTGCCTCGGGGACTTTGCACTGTGTTTCCTCTGCATGGCATGCTGTTCCCTGCTGTATCTTCATGTGGCTGGCTCCTTTCTTTCACAGCTCCGGCCTGCTGAAACAGTTCAGAATCTAGAAGCAGGACTAGATGGTTAGATTAAAAATAAGTAAACTAAAATACTCAGATACACTAAAGTTTGTGAACCAATGAGCCGGAGTTTCTTTTCCATATGTATGTAATTTACAGATTTACTAATGAACCTGAAAATTGAAAGCAAATGAATATCCAATTCAATGATTTATTTGTCTCAGAAAAACTTTTCCCACTCAGTGCACATGGTTTGTCAGATAAGGCCACATCGCTGCAGCAGGTGCCCGACGGTGACGAACACCCGAAGAGGCGTGGCGCTCTGTGACAGCATGCCATGAAGAGCTCCAGGCAGCAGCCAGCCCTGTTCTGTGATGCCACTCAGGGATTTGAATTTTTTTCATCCTGACGCTCTCTCATCCTGGGATGCTGGCTTGAGGCTGGGTTGACAGGAGTTCTCGTCGACAGGAAGAGATGATTTTGAAGTCGTGCTGTTTAAGATACTGGTCCCAAATCAAGACGCATCAGATCTGCTTGTTCTTTGGTAAGAACTTAGTCCCATGGCTACACCGAACTGGAGGCAGGACCCAAGCAAGGTCCCCAGAGAGGACACCACCCACCAGCCACAGCCGTGAGAGCAGGGACGCACAGGGCTTGACGGGCTCTGCAGTGTCTGTGCAGCAAGTTTGTACCGAACCCTTCAAAACAAGTTCCTCAGGAGCAGTAGCGTCTGCTCCACAGAGAATGGTTCTGCAGACTGGAGAGGGTTTGTTGCATGTAGTTTACACAAAAGCACTGTGGAATCACATTGTTGATACGGAGGGAACCCTCATTTGACCGACGTGAAAACAGACTCAGCTGAAACAGACTGACCCTCACTGATGTGCACTAACCATGAGGTCATCTACTACAATGATGCGTAGTAGGATCACATCTGTTCTTATGACACTTGCCAAAATGTATTGAAAATGAACCATGTTCTCAGTTCCCACAGTTGCCCAGTCTAGTGAGCTGATACAGGGGTGTACACACTAAATACCCAGCTAGTCGTGCAACCACCTGAGCTCGTGAGACAGATGAGTCCGTTCCATGTCTCTCTTCCATACACTGGAAACAGAATGAACTATTATGTTGAATTCACAGACATCTCAATAAATAAAATGTCCCTTTTCAAAAACCTTGCCTTTAGAAGAAAAAATACTGAAGATTTAATAATTCAAAGTGAAAATATACACAAATGTGATATGACATAGCTATTCTGTGGTAGCATTCTAGTCCTTTTAAAGACTTCATTCATGGGTTGATTGTAAAATCAGCTCCTACAAACTGGAAAACTGTAACAGTATTTAAAGGCTTTGGAATTAAGCCCCAGTTCAAAGTTTGGCTCTACCATTTATTAGCTAGTTATAACTTACTCTCTTGGAGCCTCATTCTTCTCACTGTAAAATGGGGGAAATAATACTTGTGCTTCCTCGTGTCCCGAAGACTGAGTAACAGAGTGTGAGTGCTCAGCATAACACAGGATGGCGAGTGCTCAATACAGGGAAGCAAAACAAAAGATGCAAGTCACGTCACAAAACTCCATTTTTATTGCTTGGATTGCTTTTCAGAATCTCGACACAAGTACTGATGCACTTTTTATGAGAGAATAATTACCAGTATCATTCTTTCATCAAGCATGTAATGGCCCCAGATTTCTAGAGTCTGGGAAGGTCAAAGATAACCACAACCTCTGGGCAACTTGCAGTCTCAGGGACACTTCAGGCGCTGGCATCTGACCTGCACGTAGTAGAGGTTCATGGCTACCCTGTATACCTCCAAGATACTAGTCCTCGGAATTACTATACTGCCTTTCCTTCTGAGTAGGGTAGTTCCAGTCCAGATTTTTCTTTAATAGAAAGTTATGAACAAAAGTCATTTGATTAGTGTTACTTTCCAAGTGACGATCTGAATCTACCTGCTTCCCATCTGCAGCAAATGGAGAGCATCTGACCAGCAACTTTAGGATGAGGTCAAGCTACAGTCAGTTCTAATTCATGTACTTATGTGTTATACAGTTGCCATAAACACTGAAACAGGTGCTTCCAGGGAAAAACAGGGCTAGGTTCCTGCAAGCCTCTGGTCACATTTCCATCAGGAGATCAATACATAACCTTTTTCATGTATATTTCTCATATACATTATTGCTGACACTATATTGTTGATTCATTAACATTAAACTCACAGCCTCAGACTCATTATCCATGCCTGAACAAAAATCCAACACATGTATTTCCTCTGTAAGGCACATCACAGCCTTCTTGTGTTTAGAAACAGCAAAATCGCCCACAAAAAGCACAGAAATGTGTGACCTGCATCACAGGGACACGTGTACAATGAGAGCTGAAATGTGAAGGCGGAGCACCACCGTGTTCAGCTTCTGCCGGGAACGTGCCCGACAGTCAGTCCAGACGTGACTCCGCTGTCCACGCAGCCACAGACGGCTGCCCAGCAAGCGGGCAGATTCGATACGGAATCGGCGAAGAGTCGGTTATATATTCTTAATTCATCAAAGATGTAATATATTCACTATGTGTAAAATACTATCATGTGTTGAGGACTCAGAGTCATGTAAGGCATGATCTGTTACCAATATTGCCTTGTGGTCTAATGGAAGATACACAAGTAGTATGGCATGTTATGGTAAGCAGTGCCAAAATAATAATAAGAAGAAGAAGAAGAAGAAAGAGTACAGGAGCATAGAAGAAAACCATCTGAATCAGACTGAGATCTCAGAGAAGGACGGGGACCCTCAAAAAGATGGTTTGTTGCTGTTGCAATAACTAATATGAATCATTTAAAGAAAGGGTGTGGAAAGTGGGAACTCCAAGGAAAGGTTGTGAAAAGCCTCCAAAATGCAAAAACCAACTACACAAAGGGTGCACGTGAGCTGGGAGGCAGGCAGTGCCGGGCAGAGCGCTGGGTGTTAACAGTGAGAGCTCTCTCTCTGACGCTGCAGGACAACGCACCAGCACGTCTCCCGCCATCTCCTGCAGCACCCTGTCCACGGGATCCTTCCTGCCTACTGGATCTTTCTCACCAGCATGCATCCATACTGTTGTTTCTCCCATATTTACAAAAAATTCATAGATTTTATTCATTTATTTTTGGAGAGAGGGGGAGGGAGAAAGGGAGAGAAACATCAATCTGCTGCCTCTAGTGCGTGCCTTGCCCTGGGAATGAATCTGCAACCCAGGCTTGTACCCTGGCCAGGAATGGAACCTGCGACCTCTCTCTCACTTTGCGGAACACCCAACCAACCAAGCCACACCAGTTAGGACTACAAAATATTTTCTTGACTGTGCTTCCCCTTCCAGCCCCATGTCTTTGCTCCCTGTGCAGCATAACTGCTTGAGAGTTGTCTGGACTCACTATCCCACACCCTCCTCTTCCGTTCTCTGGACCCCACTCCACGCGGGCTTTCCCTTTCCATTACTCCGCTGAAATCTATTCATCAGTCAACAATGACTTCCATGTTCTTCAACCCAGTATTTAACTTGTTACATAAATTATATATATAATTTTTTTGAGCTATCTGCAGCCTTTAACATAATTTCTCTCTCTTCCTTGGAACAATCTCTTCACTTGGCTCCTACACTTTGTTTTTCCTCTACCTTCACTGGTCACTTTGTCCGTTTTCCTTGCTGTTTCCTCCACACCATCCTGATCTCTTAATCTGAGTGCTTCAGGACTCAGTCTTCCAACTCCTTTCAGACCATTAAATCCAGAGTCAGGCTCAGTGATTTAAAGATCTGAAAGCTTTAAATACCATTAAAATCTGATGACTCCTAAATGTCTGCCTCCCAACTCTTACCTCGCCCTTTATCACCTGATTTATACACATCTAAACACCTAGTCAAAGTTTTGCTAAATCATACAGGTATCATAAATATGTATGCTGATCTAAGCTCTGGGTCTTTTCCTCCAAAACCTGTTTGTCTCATCTCCTCTAAATCTTAATAGCAATTCCAGCCCTCCAGTTGCTCAGGCCAAAAACCTTGGAATTGTCTTTGCACTCTCTTAACACTATGACAACCACCTCCCCACCCACCACCACCACTTACATCTGCTTCCTCAGAAAACCCAGTTATAGTTCTACCTCTAAAATATTTCCAGAGTCCAGCTTCTTGTCAGCTCCACTGTTACCACCCTGGTCACCCTCACCTCTCATCACAATAACTGCATTAACATCTTAGTTGATACATTAGTTATCTGTTGCTATGTAACAAATTTCCCAAGACTGAGCATTTTAAAACAGACATTCCAGTTTCTGCAGATCCAGAATCTGAGTGCAGTTTATCTGGGCGCCTTGCATTCAAGGCCCCTCACGAGGACGCAGAGCAGCTGTCAGAACCACAGTGTCGTCTGAAGGTGCAGCTTTGAAGCTTATTGATGCGGTTGTCGGCAGGATTTAGTTCCTCCTGGGTGGCAGACCAAGAGCCTGTTCCTCGCTGGCTGTTAGCTGGAGGCCCCCTTCAGCTTCCGCCACATGGGCCTCTTATAAAGGCAGCTCACCAAATGGCAGCTGACTTCCAACAGCGAGGAAGTGAAAGCGAGAGAACATGTGAAATAGAAGCTATTCGTCTTTATATCCTAGTTGCAGAAATGACGTCCCATCACTTTCACCATATTCTGTTCATTAGAAACATGGCTAGGTCCAGCCCACACTCAGGAGGAAAGGATTACTTGCGGGCGTGAGTCTCACCAGGCAGGGGTCACTGTGGGTGTCGCTGTGGCTGCCGACCACAGCTGGTCTGCTTTCACCTCATTCCCCCTGCCCCACCACACACATGCCATCTTTTCTCAACACATCAGCTAAAGCAATTTTGGTAGAACTCATGAGTCTGTTACTCCTCTGCTCAAACCCTGCGATAACTTCCCACCTGTGAGGACAAGCCACAGCATTAGCAGTGGCCCACAAGGCCACACTCGATTTGCTACCCATCTTGGGCCTCACCTCCTGTTCTGACTCCTTCCTCTCCAGCGCACTCACCTCCTAGATGTTCCTCTGACATGCTTCCAACTCAGCACTGCGAACCTTCCTTAGAGATATGCATGGGTCTGTCTTTAGTATTTATTCAGCTACCTCAGGGAGGCCCTCCCCGATCACCCGATTTAAAATTGCATATTCTCTTACCCCTTCCCTTTTTCCCCCTGCCATAGCATCTCTAATGTATCGCAGAATGTTTTCCTTATTTTATCACACCTCCCCATGCCAGAACATAACCTCCTTAAGGACAATTATTTTTGTAGGTTTTATTTACTGCTGTATTCCCAGGATAATGCCTGACTCGCTAAGGAGTTCGGTGCATTTATTTGACTGAGTGAATAAATTGTGAAATCTCTGAGGAGTCACCAAAGAGTCTTAATTAAGCCTGACAACAGTGAGAACAAGTTAACTGGAAGAAAAATAAACTAAAGGCAGAGAGAACACAGAAGCCACAGCAGGCACTTAGGGATACATGATGGAAACCTTTAAGTTTCAAATGACAGCAGTGTCACTAGATCATATGCACACACGAAACAGTGAGGTAAAATTATGAGTGCCTCCAAAACTGGTCCACAAATCCAACACATCCATCAAATCCCAGCTGGGTTCATTGTTGTTGCAGAAATCGACCAGTTCACCTGAGTACCTTGCATGGAAACGCAAGGAGCCCCAAAATAGCCAGGACAATCTTTCAAAAGAACAATTTGGAGGAATCACACTACCTAATTTCAAAACTTAACCACAAAGTTAAATAAAAACTGTGTGATTCTGACATAAGGAGGGACACGGACGGGAACTGAGAATAAGGAAACACCCATACATTTTTGGTAATTATTTTCAGCAAGAATGCCAAGACCACTCAATGGGGAAAGAGTAGTCTTCATAAAATAGGTCAAGAACATACAGGTAAAAGCTAAAACTTAAATACTCTTAGAAAACATAAATGTAAAATTTTTGACATTGGATTATAAGCTCATGGTTTCTTAGACTTGCTACCTAAAGTGCAAGCAACCAAAGAAAAAAATAAATTGGACTTTATCCAAATTAGACTTCTGTGCCACAGAGGACACTGTTGTGAAAAGTGAAACAACAATCCATAGAATAGAAAATATTTGTAAATCATGTATCTGATGTGGCATCTACAACATATAAAGAACTCTTACAAATCAACAACAAACAACTCAATATAAACATGGGCATACAACCTACGAAAACTGAGTAATGAAGAAACAGAAAAACTGAAAGACAGTTAGGAAACTGAATCTGTAATTAAGAAAAGAAAAAAAAGAAAAGCCCAGGACCAGGTGGCTTCATTGGAGAACTCTATCAACATATAACAGCAATCCTCCTCAAACTCTTCCAAAAAAATTGAAGAAAAGTGAATGCTTCCAAACACATCCTATGAGGCTAGCATCACCCTGATATCAAAGCCAAAGAAACACTAAGAAAACTACAGACCAATACCCTCGCTGAATATTGATGCAAAAATCCTCAACAAAGTACTAGCAAACCAAATTCAACAGCACATGAAGGAATTAGACACCGTGACTGAGTGGGAGTTGTTCCTGGAATTCAAGAACGATCAACACATGAAAATCAATTATTCTAATAAACCATACTAACAATGAAAGATAAAAAACCCATGATCATCCTAACTGATACAGAAAAGCATTAAGACAAGACCCTTTCTGACTAAAAAAAAAGAATTCAACAAACTATAAACAGAAGAAAACTATCTCGGCATGATGAAGACCACATCTGAACAGCCCACGGCTAACATTACACTCAGTGGTAATGTTACCAGGCACACGAAAAGGATGCCCATTTCTGACACTTCTAGTCAATAACGTATTGGGAGCCCAAGTCAGAGCAATAAGGCAAGAAATAAAAGGCATCTAAATTGGAAGAAGTAAAACTGTCTGTTTGTATATGGCATAAGCTTTTATGTAGAAAATGCTAAAGATTCTACCAAACAAAAAGACCTAAAATGAGAAATAGTAATATAGTAACAGTAGAGGACACGTCACTGCCCCACTTCCATCAATGGATAGGTCACCCCAACAGAAAATCAGTAAGGAAACATTGGGTTTCACGACATTAGACCAGACAGTTAATATCTAGAACATCAAAAGTACAACTCAACAAAAACATCCAATAACCCAATTCAAAGTGGACAAAGGACTTGAATACACTTTTTTCCAGAGACATACAAATGGCCAACAAGCATATGAAAAGGTGCTCGACATCGTTAGAGAAATGCACATCAAAACCACCATGAGATATCATTTCATACTCACTAGAATGGCTAGTAACAGAAAAGAAAAAACCAAGAGGAAATAATTGTTGGCAAGGACAGAGCGGGACTGGAACCCACGTGCACGGTTCATAGGACTATAAAATGGTGTCACTGCTACGGAAAACTGTGTGATGGTTCCCCAAAAAATGAAAAATAGCACCACTGAATATAACCCAGCAATTCCAATTCTAGATAGTTATCCAAAAGAAGTGGGTGGTCTCAAAGAAACTTGACCAGTGTGGCTCAGTTGGTTGGGCGTCATCCTGAAAAGCAAAAAGTGGCTGGTTCAACTCCCAGTCAGGGCGCATGCCAGGTGTGCAGGTTTGGACCCCAGCCCAGGCACATACAGGAAGCAACCAATCCATGTTTTCTCTCTCTCATGGGTGTTTCTCTCCCTCCCTCCCCCTCTAAAAATAAAATCTGTTTTTTTAAGTCTCAAAAGAGATATCTGCACTCTTATGTTCACAGCAGCACTATTCACAATAGCCAAATGGCCACTAGCACATAAATGAATAAACAAAGTGTATATACACTCAATGGATTATTCAACCTTAAAAAGAAATTACTGTCATGTGCTACAATATGACAGAAGTAAAACTGTCATGTGAAGCTTGAGGAAATTATGCTAAGGGAAATAAGTTAGTCACAAAAAGACAAAAACTGTGATTCCTTTCACATGAGGTACCTAAAATAGTCAAATTTGTAACACAAAAACAGTTTACAGGGGCTGCAGTGTGAATCTACCGTACATTTCCAACTCTCACAGCCTCAGGTCACACGCTAAGCCGCATGTTTGGAAACAGCCAAACTGTTCCAAAGCGGCTGAACCACTTCACAGGACCACAAATGTCCGTTTGTCCACATCCTCAACACTTCTTGTCCTTTTGGTTGAAGTCATCCTAGTGGGTATTAAGTGATATTTTATTGGAGTTTTGATTTGCATTTCCCTATTACTAATGATGTGGAGAATCTCTCCGTATGCTTATGGGCCATTTGTGTCTTTAGAAAAATGTCTTCAAATCCTTTGCTCATTTGTAAATTGGATTGTCTTTGTTAAGTTATAGTTCTTTATATATCCTGGATACAAGTCCCGTTATATATATATTTTTATTTTTAGAAGGGATGGGAGGGAGAGAAACGTCAATGCACAAGATACATGGATCAGTTACCTCTTGCATCCCCCCAACTGAGACCTGGTTGGCAACCCAGGCATGTGCTCTGAGAATCGAACTGCTGACCTTTTGGTTCACAAGCCAGCACTCAATCCACTGGGCCACAGCAATCAGGGGTCATTATATTTTTAAATTAATGGAACATTTGTTGATATAATTACCATAGCTTTTTATACTACACTTCACTGAAAATATTTTCTAAATTTTGTAAAAAACTTTAAGTGTATCAAATGTCACATCTTCAGACAAATGAATTCTAAGCCAAGGGGTGGGGGATATGGGAACCCACAGGGTGGAAGATTTAGAAACACATGCAATGCATGGACCTTCTTTTCCTGACTTCAACTGGGATAAAAAATTGACACAATTTAAAATACTGACTAGGTAAGTACTAAGAAGTTGTTAACATTTAAGTGCGGTGACAGTATTGTGGTTATATGTACGCCTATCTTTTAGACATGCGTAGCACTCGCTGAGACCTACTTCAAAATAAATCTGGACTGGGAAGATGGACAGCACACAGATACCAATGCTGGCCATTAATTGATTGTGCTGAAGCAGGTTCAGCGTACCATTCTGCTTTTGTGTGTGAAATTTTCCACTCAAAAATTCAAGCAGCACTGCTGCAAGGTGCACTCTGCATAAGAACACAAGTAGTTGGAAGCAACTAAATAATACGGGCTGTATTTTTACAAATTTAAGAATTCCTCTAAGTGCAAGAGCTCTGGGAAACTCAAGGAGGCGGCTCTGACATACCCGCGCAGATGTGAGTTTAATGCCAGCAGAGCCACCCCCGGACAGGTGCACCAGGCGGCGGGGGCAACCACGATACACACAGCGCAGCAGCCGTCCACACCGCCCTTCCGCCACCCTTCCCCTGCACAGCCCGCCTCGCAGAGCTCACTAAGGAGCCACAAGCCACAACTGTATCAGAAGGACATGGAAACGACCCTCACCTGCTACAAAAACTACCACCTTCAAGTAAGCACACATCTACTGTGGGTAATCTGCAGCAGTCCCTCAGGCCACAGTGTACTCACCCAAGTGGCACATGGAACAGACATATGAGGTAGGACAGCTAGATATGTAACTTGTACCCTTAAAATGCATACTTACCAGAATGACTATAAGTGAAGAAAAGCAGTATCCATGAGGATGTGGACACACTGCAATCATTATGCATTATGGTAGGAATATTTTTAAATGGTACAACCACTCTGAAAGACAGTTTGGCAGTTTTTCATAAAGTTAACATAAATTTTCCAACTGATATAACAATTACACTCCTAGGAATCTAAGAGAAATGAAAACACGTCCACAGAAAGACATACATGTGAATGTTCATAGCATTCATAATGACAAAAAATGCAAACAATCCCAATGTCCATCAACTGGTGAATGGATAAGCCAAATGCAGAACATCCAAACGGGAATACTATGTAGCAAATAAAGGAACTGAGTCCAGGTGTACGCTTCAGCACGGGTGAATCTCAAAAATATGCCAACTAAAAGCAGTCTGATCGACAGACACGCAACTGCAACTCGCACTTGCCCGTAGTTTCCAGACAGGGCAAACTCACGAAAGACAGATCCGTGTGGCTGCCTGGGGCCGCGGAGCGCAGCCGCGATCAGCTGCAAGGGAGCAGCTGACGGAAACGTTCTAACACCAGACTGATGGCGGCTGCACAACTCTGTACACCTACTAACTACTGTGTTGTACACTCACAACAGCTGACTTCTACGGTGCATAAATTATGCTTCACTAAAGCTGCCTTTTCTTAAGCACCATTACAACAAAGTCTTACGTATGACTATCTTAAAGCTCTGGCTGACGACCTATTCATTTCACATAACTTTTAATACAAAGAATTCTAATATACTAGAAGATTAACAGTATTGTTAGCATTTGCTTAAAAACTAAACATGCTTTTAAAGGATTCAAAAGTACACACATCTCTACTAATCAAATACTGCTTTTCAGCTATGTGTAATGTAACAAATCATTGTCTGCAGCTCACATTATTTCTCTTAACTAGAGAAATGTATGCTTCCCCCTAATCTTACTCTCCTTAGTATTTCTTCTAGTACAAACAAGTCCCTTGTTTGGTTATTGCCCAAGTTTTCCATTAGATACAAAGTTCCCTTGGAATATTTCACAATTGGAAATAAAATTTTAAGTACTCATATTGAACATGCATCTAAATATATACTTATATTCTAAATATGAGTATTATCCTTTTCTGTTTGGTCATTAAGCCACTCACATGCCGCCTCTGGGAAGTTTCAAGTGTTTCAATATTTCAAATCAAGCTTCACTATTTTGGTTTTTGCTTTAAACTTATTTGATAGACTCTTCTTTTCAGAGCAATGCTGCTCTCTATGACCAGGTCAGCTTCAATCTCCACCAGGCCCCACCTCTTTCCATTCCACTGAAAAACCTGGCAGATTTCCCGCTAAGCATGCCATTAAAACAGCTTTTTTAAACCAAACTTTCCCTCTGCCCCCAAATCTCATTTGCAGTGCCAGTATTCTACACGGACTAGAGTGAAGACCCACACAGACGCTGCGGAAGGGGCGCCCTTCTGCTGCGGCCCAACCACAGGAAACAGGCAGCCCCGCACTGCGGCCGGACCTGCGCGCCAGGGCGGCACGCTGACTGCTGCATGCACGGCACACACAAACTCACACAGCATACTTAAAGCAAAACTTCTAAGAAAAACTTGAGTAAACTTACATTAGAAATATACTTTTTAGAATCTCAACTTCAGAAATGAATAATTATAATGATTTACAAAATAATATTTTTAAAGTTCCATCAAGACATTACTGGCAGGAACCCATCTACTATGAATTATATGCACATTTTGTCAGAACTTCCTTACTTAAGACAGAAGGGAGAAAAACGTCCACCAGAGACGTCAGACGCCACGTCGACACAAAACACGGCGCCCAGTGGAAGGCTGCCCAGTCCAGGGGCTGGTGGGCAGAAGCGCCAACGACCCGACAGACAAAAGGAAACAGGATGGTGACATGCTCTGGTAAAACTTTATGCAACTACACTGAGATTTAAAAATAAGTAACAAGCAATGCTCTGCCTCCAGAATCAGATACTAATCAAGTAATCAATCAAAATGTCAACAAATAGTAAGGATAAACCTGGGATAAGGAATGTGTGCTCTGAGGAATTTTCAAATTTAACTGTGAAATATAAACCCCCTTCCTCTCAGAAATTAAAGGTAAAGGTATTGTGATATCTAACTTCACCAGATTTCTATAAAATAAAAATAGAAATTACTGCTATGTGATTGTAAAAATGGAGGCAAGTGAAGAGTTCAGAAATATACTCGTTTATAGTCAATTAAATGATGAGCCATAATTTAACTCCTAATTATAACATTATGTAGAAATCACAATTCAGTTATTATGTCCTCGGTTATTAAGATATACGTTAAATAGTTCACATTTTAAAAACATTTTATCATTACATTATCAAATTTGATAAAATCTTATCAAAACATCTATGTATTCAATATAAATCATATTGTTAAAAGTATAAAGGAACATTTAAAGAAAACTGCTCAGGTGCCAAATAAGTATTCTCTATTAAACACACACAAGTTAACATTCGGAACTACATGAGTTAATTCATGCTAGAAGTTGATTCAGGTTTACAAAGGCATACTCTGTGAACTGTGATCAAGTTTCCCCAGCACCACCTTCCTTTTTTATTCCAAAATGCTTTCATTAGGATTAACTTTCTTCTTTCATAAGTAAAAGTTACAGAAGGTTTACAATACGGAGTCTTAATAGTAACATACTTTTAAAAATCTAAGCAAAGTGCACGTTAAACTAGCTACAACTACTTAAACTTATCATCAAATAAAAATAGATGAACACTTCATTCACTTAAGTCTTTCTGAGGGGGAAAAAAAAAGTATACCTTGCTTAAATAAGAATTCCCCAGTAAGGATATTCTATAAAAGATTTTCCATGTACTTTATTGTTTACTTTCTCATTAAAACTTTTTAAAAGTCTAATGAACACATACTTACAATGCCATATTACACAACTACAGTACTGTTAATTAAATAAAGCAGCCCAGTATAGTTGTAAACATTTTAAATGTAGTAAACAAGACTTGGCATGTCACTTTCTCCCTAAAACTTGCCATTACAATGCTCTTTCCTCGAGTAATTGTTCTTCCTGGATAAATTTTCAGGTTTATTTCGTCTTTAAAAATATTACACTGAAATAATATTTGAAAAGATTTAGTCATGGCAATTTTACTGAAGTTTTTATTGCCTCTGTTGGTAATATGACAGGGATTGGAAGAAACACAATTGAACTTACAGAGATATGCAGATGATAGTCACTAAAGATAATCTTGATCTCAAGTATTTTTATATGTGGGCACTTCTAATTTTATACAATTTACCATTTAAAAAGCATTACATTTTAAAATGTGTACCTGTTTTGACATTTGGCAAAAAGGAAACTGTACCTGTGGTTCAGTTTGAAACAAAGAATCAGCATGGAGAGTTCACCAGAATGAAGACTGAAACACTAATATATTAAAGCAATTCAAGTTGTGTGCATGTGAGCATGTGTCTCTTTCAACCTCTCTCACACACACAGACACGCTTTCACACACACTCACATGTGGCCACTTGTGTAAGCATTTTTAGTAAAGAATATTCCCTGTAACCAGACATTTATCCTCAGAGTAATCATACCACATTAAACCAGTCTTCACTTTTCAGCCCCAGTAATAGTACTGTTTAATTCTAAAATGCTATCATAGAGCAAACAACCTTAGCTTTTATACTACATAATTATATTCAAAGATTCATGTATTTTTGTTTATAATTACACAGTAATTATAAATGTTTAGTACCAAACTGATGACAAATACTATTTTGTTGAAAGGTCTTGCATTTAAAAGGAAAAGTCTGTAAAACCCAAGGCACTAGGCCATGAACCAATATCAGACTTTTATGAAAAATAATTTATATTGGGGGGAAAAGTTAATGGGAATCTCATTTCAAAACACAGCATACTTGAATTAATCTGAAAACAATACCATAACTCAAAGTCTTCAAGACAGAAAACAAAATAGTACATATTTTAAAATTTTTCATAATTGAAGTTCCTCTTTATATTAACAAATATGAAATCAGGAAATACTTGAAAGGAAAGCAGCAGGATTCTTCTCTCTTCCTTTTTTTTTTTTTAAATAACCAATTCCAGTAACCTGAATAGAAGTTTTCAAAATTTTCTTTTGGAAGAATAGTATTCTTGAATTGACGTTATGATCAGAATATTAATAGGAGATCTATGGAAAACCTTTCTAGTCAATTTCAAAATCATGTAAATAAAAGTAATTTTAATATGTCATTGTTTTTAAAATCATTTCCACATCTAAAGCATACTGCTAATCTGAAGTACATTTCTTTGATAATTTCAACGTTAAACCTTAAAGAGTGCCTGGATACAACAAGCAAAATCTATTCCTGTTAAAGCCCATACACATCCAATATTTGAAGTTCTATATTTTTTTACCTACCTTACAGAAATGTTTTAAAAAGCAATAAACGCTCCTTCACATGTCAGAAAGCAAACAGGGAAATCAGCATTTTCAGCATAAAAGCAGTTTATAGGTCTTGTAATGAAAATAATACATACAAGATAGAATCCTGCTTTGATGTGAAAATGTCCTATTTGGGTGAAACAAAAACAATAAAGAAACTGAGTAATTTACAAAAAAAATAGAAGCCAGATTGGTATTCTGCATCAAGTACATGCTTGCTTGAAAATCTCTGCTCCTGAAGTATTTGGCAACCACAGTGATTAGCAATTAAAGCAATTTCAACAAAATAAGAAGTCATCAAAAATGGACTATTTGTCTGAAAGACCAGTACCTATAAGGATTGAACTTCATGGTTCACCATGACCATTTTCAAAATTTAATTCCTACTATCTTCTTATAAATTAAGAGAATTTCATTTGTGTTCCATAGTGTGCTAAAAAAAAACAAATCCCAAAAAATAAACCTTCATGCCTAAATTTAGAATATTGTATTGTGTAGCGATCTAAAACATTCAAAACAAATTAAATAGTTTAACTTATTCAACAGGCATATAAGCATTTCAAAATCATAATGAAATCCAATTATGTAGTGCATAATGCAGACAGGAATAGAATCTAACATTATGCAGACATTTTCTAAGTAACAGCTCCCTGTAGGACAACTATATATAAACATAGGGTAAGAAAAGTACAGACTAGTTCTGTGGGACCTTTTGAAATCAAGGGTCTGAAACACAATAAAATTTTCAGGGAGGCACATGAAGTTATCCTAAAAATTTTTCACGTTGGTTATTCTGACCTTCTTTTCATCAGATTCTCTACTCACGTCAACAATACATGTGATTCTCCAGGAAAAAAAAAAAAATCCCCCAGACCAAAACACCATTCCAGATCCAGTACACTTAAATATATCATTCTCATTGGAAGTGCTATCAGCATAGTCTTTGCAACTAGCCCAAAGCATATATTTAAGAAGTTTTTATAAATTGTTTGTGATGTTCATGTTTAATTCTTATGCCAAACTGTTTTCTGATGAAGACAGCATTGTGCTTTATGCCAAGAGTGGAAAACCTCAAAATAATCACCATAAAGCTTCTAAGACTTATGGGAAGATAAACTAGGATGGTCCACAGAAATAAGATGAAATCCACAATGTTGGAATTATAAATGGTTAGAGCGGCCCAGACTAGAAGACAAGCCCAAACCACCATCAGAAGAATGAAATACGGTATGGTCCAAGATGTATCCTTAAAGTTTTGTCTCAACCCTCAGTCTGAATTACGAGGATTGATCTTCAGTTCAGTCCAGCCAGCAGAAATTGACTGTGCAATTTTCCGTTGTATTTATTGTACAGACTATGTACATTCTAGAAGGTTCTTTTAGTGCTACACTGTTGTACTTTTTGTCCCAGCAATTTGAGGGCGTGCAAATTCCACAAAGTCATCAATAAGAACAGGCCATGCTCCTGGGGGGAAAAATACATGGGAGAAAGGAAAGAGGAAAAAAAAAACAGAAATAAGACTAACATTTTAATAGATCCCTTTACTTTTTAATTATCTTCCCTACAATTAAATATTTCCACTCATAGGACTCTCAAAATTCAAGTTTTTTAGAGTTTCTACCTATAAGGTGTTTCTTGTATTCTCTCTGCTCTATTATTCCAACACTTGATCATTCCTTGAATGATCAAAATAACTCTCCTGGTAAGCAATCAATTAATATTATGGTTTTCTGAAGGCCACTGAAGTCAGGCCACTGAAAGAATTTGGTCCCAACTGCCAGCCTAACAAATGGTCATGATATAAGAGAATGCTGCCAGTGCTGAAAGCAGAGGAGAGAGGTAGGAGGAAACAAATTTGCAGGTATTTTGTGGAAATCTTACAAAGAAAACAAGTATCAAATTCTATCCTACTTCATGATAATTACTAAACGATTTTAAAGTACACATATGCAAGCCTCTATACATCCACATGCCAACCTCTAAATCAGAAAGTTCTTCAGTTTCATGGAAGGTCTAATAGCACAATTATCAATCATATGTAAAAGTAGACATTTCTTACTTTTTAGTGAGGACTATACATTACAATTGAAACAAAGAGAATAAAATAACATCATCTCTGGTTAGACTAAATAGCTCCAGTTCACTTTTAAAAAGGCCAAGGTCAATGGAGATTTTTTCAAAGAATACCTCTGTCTATTCAACAATCTCTAAAACACATCTTGCTAATTCTTGGGGCGGGGCGGGGGGGTGGACTAGGGATGTGAAAAGAAATCAATGTAAATCACTGCCACTTCTGGAAAAACAAAAGGAAAACGGGTAGCAGATGGCAGCACCATCTTTACATGAAGAAATGAGAGAAGAGCATTCAATCAGTGAGTATTTTCCGAATGCCCATAGTAAGTACTGCAGTGGGCAGCCAAAGTACATTTCAAATTAGACAAAGTCACTAAACTTAAGGAGTTTACTAATCAAGTTCACAGACAAGACAAACAAATAATAAATACATGTAAGTATAAAAGTACTTTCCTAAGAGAATAGCTTCCTAAAAGAAACTGAAAATCTCCAACACGGATCAAAATTTACTCATGCCTTTCTGGAAGACATGAGTACTAAGTTGTATTTAAAGTAACAGAATAACACAGGTGGGTAAAGAGGATGAAGGCATTTCACACACTGGGAAGAACACAAATAAAAGCTCAGAAGAGGGAAATCCAACCAAGAGAAAGAGAAGTAGACAAGAGTTCAAAAGTACATAAAAGGAGGAGGCAGGTAAAAACAAAGCTGGAAGGGCATTTACCTTCTTCATCGTAATTAGACATGTCATCTGCAATCATTGTGCTGAAGTCTAAAAGAAGATTCCAAGTATCTTTTGGTATTGATCGTTTATGATGTTCCTATTTAATAAAAAAACCCAAATCACTAAAAAGCATTTCATAAAAAGTCCAGATGATGCTAAATACAAGAATGCAAAAAAACTTACGTACAGAAATTCTGATAAATTTCTCATTCTATGTCCATTACATGCTCTGAGATGAGTCAGTCACATTTTCAAAGGGTAATTTATTTTTAAACAAAACAAAGTTCTAGAGGAAACAAGGAACTGTAGAAAACATGAACTTACCAACAAAAATTTATTCCATAAGTCTAAGAATTTAAATCTTCCATTAAGCACTAAATTCCAGTAGGCAATGGCCATTTCTAGATCTGTAATATTAAAAATAAATCATGTATTTTAAATGCCATAAATACTTGTCCTTAAAAAGAAAGACCAAAGATAGCCTTTAAAAAAAACAAACAAACCCCACTTGTGCCCTGAATACTTATGTATTAAAACTTTCCTAAAGAAAGAAGACCAAGGTTGTGTCCGGGCTCCATCACCAATGAACAGTACCTTCAGGGCAAAAAGGGTAGGTACCACTTACCTCACAGGGTATTTCTGCAGTTTCCATTAGATAATGTAAATAAGCATGTATGACTAGTTCCCATGTACTCATACACTGGTTACTGTACACCAGTGTTTCCCGACCCAGCGCTTTTGACATTTTAAGCCCGGTAACTTTTTGTTGTGGAGGGATGTCCTATGCATTATAGCAACAGCAGCATCCCTGGCCTCCAACCACTAGCTGTCAGTGTCAGCTCCATCCTATCCCTGGTGGTGACCACCAAAGATGTCTAAAGATGTCTCCACACACTGCCAAATGTCCCGAGAGGCAAAACTGCTCCCAGTTAGAACTACTGATACACACCTACAGGCTGTAACGCAAAGAAGTGCTGCCCACTACCCTAACCAGTTTTCCAAGATGCTGGCTGTCTGATCCTGTCCTCAAGGAACTATTAAGAATTTTTATTTAAAAATTAAAATTAATTATAAACTAAGGTTTTAAAAACGTGATGAAATGATATAATGACCATTTAATTGGGTTTGGAGCAGAAAAATGTAAAGAAGCAACACTCCCACATGACAAAGACCTCCTCCTGTCAAGTGACAGAGAGAAAGACCTACGATCTCCTGTCAGGAACTGAAGTAGATAGAAAGTACCAAGCTTTTATAAGTAAATTTGCATCTCCAGGTCCAGAAAAATTACATCCCAAGTAACTTAAAAGTCCTTTTGATATGCTCTCTAAATCACTCTTGACAATCTGAGGAATCATGAAAGACTAGGAAAAGACTCCGAAAGAGCTCACATCCTACCTCAAAGAAAAATACAAAAAGGTCGTCAGGTAAAAAAAAATCCCCCTTCTTCAATGGATTTCAACCTCTTTTAGGAACTACCTACACCCAAATTAGCAGCCTGAAACACACAACAAGCACTGACATAATGAATGCACTTCCCACAGTCCCACATACAAAGGCACTTACCTTCAAATCTATCATCACTTCTTCCTCCAAACTCAGTGGAAAGGGTGCTTTTTTCCCTCCTGCCCAACACCACTATTCTGGACCAGTACCATCCTGCCTCTTCAAGGCATCTTGTCCACTGTCTACTAAGTCATTTTCCACCCTTCCTACAAAGGTTTCCCCCTTTGGATTTCCCCTACACAAAGAAACAAGCGCAGGTAATCGCCTCTCTTTAAAAAGTGTCTCTGGGGTCTTTCATTTCCTGTTTCTCCTCCCTTCACAGATAATCTTGTTCCGTGGAGTCTTCTACTTTCATACATAATGTGTTCCTAAAACATGTCTGAAAGTCAAATTCAGATCCCCATGTTTTAAGAGAACTAGAAATATGACACCAGTTCCTAATCACAATTCCTTTTTAATCTTTGCAGTCTATAAAACTTTATACCTAATATTCCTTCCAAGTTCTTTAATTTTGTTCTTTTCTTTACTAAATAAACAAAATTGTCTAGCTTTAAGTGAGGTAAAATTGCATTGGCATGCTCAGTAAGATCTGCTGTTATTAACATGCTCAATTTCCTTCTTCACTTCAAATGCATTAAATGTATAAGAACTAAGCTTATGATTACTGTTACCATTTTTCCTTTTAAATAATTTTTACAAAATAAGAAACAATGGAAGATTCAAATAACTGCAAAGCATGGGACACCTGTACATACCCATTTGTCAGCTAACACCTAACACAGGACTTGGTCAGGAGTCGGTGTGTGCGTGTGATGTTGGGAGTTCAGGCTGTAAGAGGACTTGCTGTAATCTACATGCACTGCCCCACTTCCTCACCTCCCACACACTACTTAATTCTACAAACTAGCGTCCACCTCTGCAACCCCCCCAGGGGGAAATCTCTGGAGGGTACCAGAGCCTTGTTTGCCAATAAACACTTTCACGTCCTTAATTTACTTGAATCTCTGCCGTATCTGATGGAACTGAGCACACCTCTGGGATGGAACCGTCGCTTCTTCTAGCTTTATGAAGCACACCACTGATTTTCCTCCTCCTCTCCGGCATTCTTAGTCTCCTCTCCAGGCTCTTCATGCTCCACCCCTGCATTAGTGTCGGTGTTCCGGTGTTCCGTAGCACCGCACGTCAGCAACGACCACTTCTACTTCCTCCAGACGTGTCCAGCTCCTCCCTTTTTGTGCACGGTGTGCTCAGCATCTTCAAACGGGTACCCACAAAACACTCTAACTCAACAGGGCACAGACTTAACTCGTCTTACTCTACAGACCCACTATTCCTCTCTCAATAAAGGCCATCGCCCCACAGTGTTTCTCAGTGAAGTTTCTCATTGTGAGGAACTGTTCCAGGCAGTGCGGGACATTCAGCATCCCCCTAAAGTCAGCAGAAACCCTCAGTAATTATGACAACCACAAAACACCCCCCACATTTCTAAATATGCCCTGTATTGAGAATCATAAGTAAATTCCTTTCTTCCTCATCACACACTTCCAACAAAGCTCTCTCATTCTAACATCTCCACCCGCACTGGCAAGGCCTACGTTAGGGTCTTCCTCGTGCCTAAACCACTGCAACAGCTTCATCAGTGGTTTCTTCCTCTAGTTTTGCCTCTACTCCTTTTAAAGGACCAACACTAGTTTCAGATGGAGCTTTCAGACATATAAATTTGGTATCACTTCCACGTTAAAATTCTTCAGTGATTAAAACAATGAGATACCACTACACACCTTTTGGAATGGCCAAACTCCAAAACACTGACAACACAAACACTGGAAAGGCTATGGAGAAACAGGAGTTCTCATTCACTGCTGGTGGGAATGCACAATAGTACAGCCACTTTGGAAGACAGTTTGGCAATTTCTTACAAAACTAAACATACACTTACCAAAAGATCCAGCAATTGCTCTTGGTATTTACCCAAATGAACTGAAAACTTATATCCACACTAAAACCTGCACAAGGGTATTTACTGCAGCTTTATCCATAACTGCCAGAACTTGGAAGCAACCAGGATGTTCTTTCGAAGGTGAACACATATACAACTGTGGTACATCCAGATGAAGGAACGTTATTTAGTTCTAAAACAAAATGAGCTACCAAGCCATGAAAAGATATAGAGGAAAACAAATGTGTATTGATATTACTAAGTGAAAGAAGTCAATCTGACAAGGCTACATACTGTATGGTTCCAACTACATGAAGTTGTGCAAAAGGCAAAACTATGGAGACAGTAAAAAGTTCTAGGGCAGTAATACTCCTTTGTATAATGCTGTAACTGTGGATACATGTTATTATGTATCTGTCGAAACCCACCGAATGTACAACACCAAGAATGAACCCTAATATAAACTTAACTTTGAGTGACAATAATGTGCCAATGTAGATACAACTGGCAGCGGATGTCCATAATGAGAGCAGGGGGGTGTCAATAATGTGTGAAGGCAAGGATATATGGGAAACCTCTGCATCTTCATCTCAATTTTGCTATAAACCTAAAACAGTTCAAAAAATAAAATCTATTGAAAAGGTTTTTTAACCTACAATGATATCCTACTGCCTTCAGATAGTAAATTTCTAGTCAAATAAACTTACCTGCAGTTCCTCAAATATGAGCAATGAAACTTGCTAATGTCTCCACATTAGAGATGACTTCTTTTTCTTTTGTCCTTGAAAATGTATATTCCTTCTTCAAGGCTCAAAAATCAAGCACCTCCGTGGAGACTCAACAAACTCACCCAGACAGACTTAAGATGCTCCTGATAACATGCTCTCAGGGTAAGCAGTCAGTAAATGTTAAATGAAAAGGGAATACTCAAAAAGATCAGTAAATTAAAGTTAGGAGTTGAAATGCATAGAGTAAGCTTAGGAAAAAGTACCTTTAGACAGCAATGTCTGAGTGACAGAAAGAACAGCCTAGCTAGAGAAGTGGTTTAACACAGAAGTTCAGCCTCTTAAATCCCAACTTGAGCACTAGTTAATGATCACAGGCAACTGAATTCACCTCTCTGTAAGTCAGTTAGGAAAAAAAATGGTATGTGCTCTCACAAGGTGGTTGTAAGGATTAAATGAGTTTATACATATAAAACATTCAGAACAGTGCCTGACTCCTTACTATTATTTTTTAATATTAAAAAAATTATTATAGATTCTGAAGTAGTACTGGATAAAGCAAATTCAGTAACAGAAATAAAAGCAGTCAGAACAGAAGGACAATACAGAGAAAAGGAGACAAGCAGGTCTTAGTGACTGTAATGTAAAAACTGAGATACTTATAGAAGGAATCCTCAAGCCCTTATAGTAGAATTAAAAATGCAAACAAGGTAGTCCATGTGTCATTCTTTCAAAGAGAACCAACAGGGCAATGTGGGATTTCATAAAAGATGACCGACTGAGTACCAGACGAACACGAAAATGAACTAAGATGGGATCCAAACACTGTCCCTGAGGGAAACAAAATGTCATCAACACACTAGGGAGGATGGCGTAGTGATAAAAAATCCCACTCGAAATGTTTTCATCTACCTAGAAATATCTACAGTTAGCACAACATAGTGTTACAAAAGAAGACAGAACCTGGAGTCAGAAGATCCGAGGCTGAGTCCCATAATTCTAAAGTTAGGTGACCGTAATAAGTCAGCCTCGCTGACCATGATTTTCCTCACCTTCATGAAAAGGTAAGCGGTTTCTTTTTACTTTGCTCAAAGGATTTACTTTGCTCAAAGGATTGTACAGATGAAAATATGCTTTAAAAACACTAAAAATTATTTCTAAATATTAAATGTTTAACAAATAATGTTAAAAATTTTTAAATCAACTACACAAGTATAGGACTCTAACTGAACCACAGTTTATAAGAAAATAACCTACAGACTTTGTTAAAGTTCAGGATGGTCCTAAAAATGACAAGGCTGATGATGAAGAACTAATATAATTTTTGATCAAATTAATAGATCAACCCCACAAAAAGGAATGGAGGGAGGGGCGGAAGGAGGGAAGAAAGACCCACAGTGTTCTATATTAAACAGCCTCCTTCTGGATTATATGGATGTTCAGCTTTAAGAGCTCTATTCTGACAGAAGCTGCAAAAATGGAAATGTGTCTGGGGGGACAGTAACAGGAATAATAAGTCTCTTCAAATGAATAGTTTAAATAATTGGAACGCTGTTCTGAAAAAAGAGAAGGGGTAAGTGATAGTGCTCTTTTAAGGTTAGACTTCCTCTGGGCTATAGCAGAGGACAAATAAGAGCAATGATAGAAGTTATAAACACAAAGATGCTAGCCTAATAAGGAAGAACTGTGTAAGATTATCCTGTAAAGAGAATGGGCCACTGTGTCCAATCCCTCTACAGTCAAAAGTGAAAGCTAAATGAACATCATGTATGGATGGATACTACTTTGGTTAGATTTAACAGAGGATTTATGAAGCTCCTTTCAAAAATTTAGGATTCAGAGAACTATCAGAATGACAGGTGACTGACGCAGACGGTGAGAAAGGAAGCATCCTATCGTAGTGCCACAAGAAATAAGGTTACAGAAAATGAGAAAAAAAAAGGAACACACCAGCTCTGACTACCACTAGCACAACTACTTATAAATCAACCACAGTGCTGTCACTGTCACTCTCTGTCAATCTGTTTTGGGCCTCACCTCCTCTCCTACGATCTTCTAATTCTTCTCTACCACATACTTTAATATACGAGCCCAGTAAACCCTTAGAAAAGCTGTCAAGAAAACTGTTTTCTTTTTAATTAAGTTCTTCAACTAAGCAAGTCATTACATTTCCTGACACCCAACACCAATGCAAAACAAAAAGAGAAATTATGGTTTACTTTTATTATTACAGTTTTCTTTTTTTTTTTTTTAATTAAGACTTTTCTTAGTTTTAACTTTGGGTTTATGGAAAAAATGAGTGAAAGTACAGACAGTTCCCATATACCTCTCCCTCCCTTCCCATTATTTCCATTATTTTTAACGTCTTGTTTTAGTGTGGTGTATTTCTTAAAATTGATGAGCCAATGTGGATGTATCATTAACTGTAGTCCATATTGTACATTAGGGCTTACTTTGTGTTGTACATTCTATGTTTTTTTTTGGTGGGGGGGGCGGGGATGGTTAAAAAGAAAATTTTAAATTGTGGTTAGCCCTGGCTGGTGTGGCTTCAGTTGGTTGGAATGTCAACCCACAGACCAAAAGGTCATGCATTCGATTCCTGGTCGGCACACATACCCAGACTGCAGGCTGATCCCTGATCTGGGTATGTGCAAGAAGGCAACCAATCTACATTTCGCTCTCACACCCATGTGTTTCTCTCCCTATCTCTCTCTCTCTACCCCCGACCCCCACCCGCCTCTCCCTCTCTCTCTAAAAGCAATTTAAAAAATGTCCTTAGGTAAAGGTAAAAAATAAATGAATAAATTGTAGTTAAATACACATAACATAAAGTTTATCATCTTAACCATTTTTAAGTGTGCAATTCAGTAATGTTAGGTACATTCACACTGATATACAACTAATTTCAAAACTCTTCATCTTGCAAAACAAAAACTTTATACCCATTAAACAATTACATTTTCCTTAAGCACAATACTTATTAGATAAAATAAACACAATTTTAAATCTTAATTCTATGCATAATCTTTTTCTCATTTTTCTGTAATCTAAAATTCTAATTTACCATATAAAAATTTAATTTTACTTTTATTTCACCCTATAATAAAACCTAAGATTAAATATTAAAACTATATATTCACCCAAAAATATCATTTATTTTTACTCCAGTAAGGGCTAGGGATATAACTAAGAAATAGATTCAATCCCTTTAAATCACCGATACTCACAAAATTTTGTTTAATCTTACCAAAATATTGTGCCATTATTTCTAAACATAACAAAAGTAATTTTTAGTATATACATATAAATTAAAGACTGTCATCGGTTTTTATTTGTGGAAGAAAAAGGAAACTAGAAAAAAATAGCCCAATAAACTGGCAGCCACAGACAGAAGACAGAGAAACCAATCCTAAGGTATACCAGCTTATATCACCTGCAAAATGAGAAATTTTTCTGTAAGAATATCCAACCTAAACTGAAGGTTAAGTGGGAAATGAGGCTTCATTATTTAGAATTCTGCTTTACAGATACTTTGTGAATTTTTAATCAGTTTCATGTCTGGCTGTTCTTCAGGCCAATTCTCCAAATGTTACACATCCATCCCTTCCTCATTAGCTTTCAAACACTTCCTCAGTCTAATCCTTCCTCACATAATCCTTTTCTCAACGCTTTCCCCACCTAATCTAAAATATAAAGGATTAGTACAAAAGGCTCCTATTAGCCTCTCCAATTACTGTATATTCAAAATCAAAAACGAACTCACTTCAATTGTTGGGTAAGTTATTTAACCCACCTTTGCCTCAGTTTCCTTATCTGCAAAGTAAGGATAAAAAAATGGCTAGTACTCTATTATGTACCTGGCACATGGCAGGTAGAGAAAGAATTATTGAATGAAAGAATGGAAACTCATAAAATTGTTACACATTAAATGTGGCAGTGTACGTAAAATACTTAACGCACTGCCAGGCATACTGAAAGCTCATGTTAAATGGAAGTTACTGCCATCATCAAAACCTTCAGTGCATCCCTTTGCTCACAAATTCCACTTTAAATCTTTCTATCCTATATTTAAAAGAAGCCCGTGGTTACTGAGCCTTAATGTTTCACCAACTTAACCTTCAAACAAGCATTCCCACTAAAGTCAACATTTTCTTGCTTCCACAAAGTCAAGTATACCTCTCAAGTTTCGGACCTTCATTCATAACTACCCTCTCACTGGAACACCCTTTTCTTCCCTTGCCCCGCCCAGACAAAACAAACCTTTAGTTCACGTCCCATCCTGCCCAGGAAGCATGGCCCAACCATTCCCACTTTTATTCATTCCTACTTCTGTCTAAAACCCTCACACACACTATTTTGTATCATCTGTTACTGTCCAATCGTTCTGGGTAAACTATAAATTACACAGCAGCTTTTATTTCCATACCTCCTAGCCATCCCCAAAGCAAATATATGGATATTACATGCAGTATAGATTGATCTGAATTGTAAACAGCAAAACAGGTATTTCTGGATAAGATTATGAGTAGCCATCTTTTTAATTCTTTTGATTTCCAAATAAGTCATAATCAAGAAGACTAGATTTATCTGGCATTCTCCAACTCAGACCTCCCACAATGCTATTTCAACAGATCCACAGTGAAATAACATATGCTCCTAAAATCCTACAATATCTTTTGGAAAATAAACAAACAAATGTACATACGTATGTCAGGGGAATTTTTAACAACTATTTATTTTCTGTATGGTTCTTTAAAGTAAAAGTCAGAGGTTCGCACGTGGTATCCAGGGTAACCAACCCTACCACTGAATGTGCTCAGTCTTTTCCAAGTAACCGCAAGGTCATTGTTTCTCACTGTTTTTCAGGAACTGGTATTTTCATATTTTATGCTCAAAACACGTAACTTTCTATTACAAAACAAAAGTGACACTGTCAATGTACTTGAATGTATTTGAAACACCAAATATAATTTTTAAAAATTCTTACCTAATCCTTTTTGTCCTGGATTCTTTGCAAAATTAAAAGTAAACTGGTAAAAATCCTTAAATCGTCCTGGTTCTTTCAATTCTTGTTCCATCTTGGGTATCTGGGCCTTTAGTTTTTCTATGCTGTCACATCTACATTGTAAAATTAAGTTTATAAAAAATAAACTTTTTCACTATAAATTAAGGATTTAACTTATTCTTATGATAGCTTATATTTATTTCAAAGAACTTCTTTTTAAAAATCAGATAGTTGAAATTTCTCTTCTTACATTACATAAACAGGTATGGGTTTAGTTGGAGAAAAAAAAGGTCTGGAGTGATTAAATGTTAGAAATAATGACTATTTTTAAAGAAATGGGCTATTACTTTTAATTACACGATTCACTGGACTACTATACTAGCACACCTGAACTGTACAAGTCAGCTGCCGTGAATGGATGAGAATGTGTCGAATCAACAACCACCACCAGTTAAAACTGTAGTAGATACTCCTTACACGGTAAAAAAATCACAAGTCTAGCCTCCAAACTAACTGGAAGCAGAGTTTCTTAGGTGAGAATGCATTCCTCTTGAAAAGTTACTTTTTATTATACTTTGTATATAATACTTTGTATATATTACTTTGTATATAAGTAAGTTACTTTTTATTATACTTTGTATATATTACTTTGTATATATTACTTTGTATATAAGTTACTTTTTATTATACTTTGTATATAAGTAAGCCTCCTGCCATCTCCAACCAATCTCAAATCTACAGTAAGCTTTTTCTGTATTTTAGAAAGCACTCAACTTCTAAAGAGTTGAAAGGGTCCAAGTACCAAGTCTTACTTTCCACATAGTAGACTCAAGGTAGAAATATTTTATTTCTTATAGATCCCACAAAACCAATCATTCCTGTTTTTCCTCTGATCTTTTTGCTTTTATTTTCCTTCTATATTCTTTGTAACATCTCCCAGATCATTAGTTCGTAAGTTAAAATTTTGATTTGGAAGCTCATCACATGGTACATAAACTCAGTTTCAAATGGGGAAAAAAAAAAGTTAGCTCTAATGACATCTGTCCTCACATAAAATATTGGCAAGTTCAGGACGGGGCTGGCTTTGGCTGTACAGCATCTTGTCTGGGCCAGTTATTAATGTACTGCCTCTCAATTTTAAACCCGCCCTTCTTTGCCCTAAAGTGTGACCATCTGCAGTGGACTTCAATTGTGAGACTTAATTTTTCCTGCCAGTTGGCTCGCTGTTAGGTTCTACCAATAGAGGGCAATGAAACACTGACAGAGGGAAGAAGGAACTTTTCTTATCCCAGTTTGTTTTCTGGCAGAAAGCAAGCAAGGGTTTTAGTGTGCTGGAAGGTCCCATCCATCAGTGCTCACTAACAGTAGCACTGACAGGGCCCTGCAGCAAATGGCCTCTAGCCAGTTCCTCCTTCATCAGAGTGGCAGATGAGGCAGGCACCCAGGCAGGTACCACTTGCTTTACCTTCTGCGGCAGCCACACCCTCTGCTCCGAGATCCCGAAAGTTTCTACATTCCTTCCTTATTCACTTCCCTCAGCTCAAGGGGCGGTGGCAGTTGCAAGAAACTCTGTTATACCTCAAAGTTTTCTTTTACCCCTTGTACATATTTAAGCAATCTTTCAAATTTACCCAATTCAAATTACTGACATGTCTTGTCTGGACCCTAATTACAATGTCCCTCAGGCTCAAGTTCAGAATGTCTGGGTTCAAATCCTGGCTCTAATACTACCTAACTCTAGTTCTCTGCACTTCAGTTTCCTCATCTCTAAAATGGGAATATAAGCACTACTTCTCACACACATTACTGTGAAGAGGTAGGTGAAGTACTTAGCACAGTTCCTGAAAATAAATGTTAGCCACTAAAAACAAAGGGCAGCCGGTTACCTATCCATAGACTGAATACTTTTGCAGCCTCATTAAATACAGACAACTAGAGGCCATAGGCAAAACCTCTACCCATGACTTTCAATCGATTCATCCCAAGACATCCAGCTAACCAGCTGTCAAGATATAAATGAACAAAAAATTAATAGTAACATCCAAGATTTTAAATTCTAGGAATCTGTAAATTCAGAATTTGCAGCCTCCCATTATAAAATAACTTCAAACTTGCTCATTTCACTATAATGTTAAATATTAAAGCACAGTAATTTATTTTAATACTGGAGAACCTTCCTTAGAAAGAAATGGTGAAAGTATAACACAAATGGAATAGGCTATACCAACTATACAGTCAACTTGACAAACCCAGAGAACTGGATAACACTGGGAAGGAATTTGCATATTAGCCCATTTCTGTTTATAACAATGTTTGTGGGCTAGTAAATGGATACATTTACATTGAAAAATTTGTAACATAACTCAGTTCCCAGAGTAATTGTCATAACAACACACCTAATTTCCCATAAAAATCACATACTCACCCTAATTCCGTCATGCCGTCCATGAACTCCTGTTTGGAGAACTCACACTGTGTTGCCGCTCTGAACTTCCACGCAATGACCAACACGCTGATGCTGGCGGGATCGAGCGCCAGATCATCACAGAACTGCTGTATACCGTCTATTCCGATTTTATTCTCATCTTGAGGATCTTCATAAACAACAATGCAATATTAAATTAATGCCCTAGTTTATTATGCTATTCCTAAAACTAAAAAAGTTAATATTTTATGTTCCATTAAAAAAAGATCTCAATAGACCAAAAACATAAAGCAGTATTACTAACATTTTCCCCTACAATATTCAAAGCCACTTTGCCCTCAAAAAGCACTCTTAAGATGAACAGGAAAACATACAGGGTGAAGCAAAAGGAGGTTTATAGTTCTAAGTACATGAAACACAGAGTTTTACTCTTGTATTATTATTTCTTAATTATTGTATTATTTTCCAAAGGAACAACTGCAATCCTACTTTTGCACCACCCTGGATATACATGTGGGCACTTGATTGTTAAGTTTCATTTATTGGTATGAAATATGTCCCATGCTCATACAACATTCAGGAAATCAGACATTCCTGTATAGCAGGGGTGTCAAACTCATTTTTACCGGGGGCCACATCGACCTCACGGTTGCCTTTGGAAAGACGAAATAATTTTAGGACTGTATAAATGTAACTGCTCCTTAACTGTTAAGGAGTTGAAATTACACTCAGCCCTTTGAAAGCAACCGTGAGGCTGATGTGGCCCCCGGTAAAAATGAGTTTGACACCCCTGCTATATAAGGGATAAAGGATTTTGACTGAATCTATCCATATTTTGTTTAAGTAGGCATTCTAAATTAACATTATTAAATACAAAAATTCTTTTTTTCCTTAAAATAAAGTTCATTTTACCACAACAATCACTTCTTGAGAATGAGAAAAACCATAAACTCAGCAATTCAAGCCTAACATCAATAACATATCTACTGTTCAAATTAAAGGAAACAACTGCCAATACTGACTTATCAGACAGCCAAAGTTCTCAGTAACGACAGGTACAAGGAGAAAGAGGCACTCACACACTGCTGTCAAATGAGATGTGCTGACATCTACAGCAATAAAAAAGTGACTTTTTTGATTTGGGAGTCTGAGTTATGCATAAAATATCCCATTTTTGAAAAACAATTTAAAACTCTGTGTACTTATTTCTACATAAACATAAAAGACATGGAAGGATTCACACCACAATTAAATACTGGTTTCCTCACAAGAGCAGATGGAGAAACTATTAACTTTTTTTTATTCATCTATTATGTATTGTTTAAATATTTTAAAGTGTATATTACTTTTAAGTTCTTTAAAGGCTATTAAAAATATTATGTAGGTTTTCTTAAAACCATCTCAACTAAGTTTATTATTAAATAAGGGTGGGAAAAACAGCCCCCTCCTGCCAGGCACCATTCTCAAATACGATCATGGGGGAAGAAAAACATGGGGGAGCCAAGGGGAGGAAATAAACAGGCTAAGAAGAAATTTTAACGGGAAGAGGGAAATAACTGAGGTAATCCTAAGATCCACCGAGCTCTGATGAGATGTCCTCCCATGTCATATGTTCTATGCATTACACATACACATACAAACACCTATTTCTATGGATTATTTTCATAAGAAGTGTGCAACTTTGGAACACCTGGTTCAAAATATTTAAAGATACAAGTAAGCACTCACCTTTGTATCTATTGTATAGTTGTTCTAACTTCTTCCTGTCCAATGATCCTTTTATACTCTCTCGTATATAAAGTTCGGGATTTTGGAAAAAATTGTCTGTTGCAACATCTAACTTCCAGTCATTTTGAGACAGGCAACTTACTGCTGTTTTCTCACTAGATTGTGTGAAGATCATAAACTGACGAACTTTATCCTTCTGCGATGATTTCAACTTGTTCTATTGAAACCAGAAAATAAACTGAAACACTAAGTAAAATCACAGAAGACTAAGTATTTCTATATGCCCAGCTAATCATCCTCAGCAATTCTTTTTCCTTGCAAAATATTAAAACATTATAGCTCAAGATTTATTTTTGGTCTACTACTAATCAGTAAGACAAATTATTTTAATAATCTAAAACACAAACTCTGGTATCATTCTAGAAGAGAAGCTAGAACTGAAGTAAAGGAAGTTCGCCCGTTCTGCATTACTTCTGAGAGCGGGTCCTGAGAGCACGCATAAAGGCTGCAGACGGGAAGTGAGCTGCGCTCCAAACCCTGACCAAGCACCGCGTCCTAAAGGGATATGCACACAGGCAACAGCGGAGAAGAAGGCGACATTATCTAGCCAGCCAGAAAGTCAGATGACCCTGGGTTACAATGAGATTAACAGGTGTTCGTGGCAGTCCTAAAACCCACTGGGATACATTTCTCCTCCCAGCCCCACCCTCTTGCTTTCTAGCTGTTTTTAGCAAATGTGAGAGCAACAGAATGGGAGTAGCCTACATTTTCCTGGTGGTGTTCATGAATGAAGATAACTATCAATAAAATTTCATATTTTCATTCAAATCAGAGGCCCTGATATATGAACAAGTACTGTGCATCCTTCCAACCAAGGTAATTTTTAATAGGATTCTCCCTTTTGTCCCCTGAAAGAATCACCTCTTTCCCTTAGCCGGGGCCTAGCACAGGCTCTCTCCAAACAGCCTCTCTACTGTAATGACCTCTCCTCACTTGCTTTGTGTTGACACTGAATCATTTCTCATCTGACCTGAACCCTAAGCAGATGACTCTCCTAGTATCAAGGACCCTTCCTGCCCACCCAAACTGGTCTCCTGTGGAATGTCAACCTCCCCACTATTACTCTTCCCCTTCACAAGTCCTAATGCCATCTCTCAGAAAAATACTTGGGTTATTCCTGAGCTACTACTGCAAATGAAGGAGGGAAAAGCATGTGTGTATGGCATACGTTAATGGCTACAGTGTTCTGTGGTATAAGCAACATATCTGGGAACCTCAAAATCTTTGACCTGGCCACACTGACAAATTTAAAAGGAACTAGACTGGTCACTAAATGAAATTAGGCACTGTAATATTCAATAGTCAAATGTGAAAACTATGTATCATAATATTTTCAAGGAAATTCAATATTGGTATGTAAAATGAGTATAATACAGGATATATTATTTTTTATTGTAGTTTTGAAAAAAGGGGAAGGGAGGAGGAAGAAGAGAGAGGAAGAAAGGAAATGAGGAAAGAAAGAAATTCTGTCCCTTTTAGTAGAAAGCTAATTAAAATTGCATCAAAGATGACCAAAGTTAGAAGTACTGCCATAATCTCTAGAGTAAAAAGCACTTATTTGCTCATCTTTCCAAAGTTAAATACATAGTTATCAATACAAATTATTTAATACTTAAATCTACCACATGGCTGCAATTTTTTTTCACCTAGGAAGTATAGAAATCACATTTAAAATAATAGATTATCTAGGGGAAAAAATCAGACGAATACTCTGAATGTAGCCAAGAATCATAAAAGTGGTCCAGTATATTTTACCACTGAATCTACAAAGTCTATTGTGGTAAAAGAGATTCAGCTTCCTCTATAGTAAAAAAATAATAATGATTTAAAGAAATTTCTCATATAAATATTTCTCTCAAGAAAAACAATCAACACAGGAAATGATTTTCTAGTTAACTAAGTCCTAACAATTTCAAGTGAAATCATTTTAATGGGTGATATTTTAAAGGCAAAAAATTAAGATCCATTTTATTATCTACTATTCTAAATTTTCATCTCCTCACCCTTAAGTTTCAAATTCAGTCTGAACTGTAGGAAGACACCGAAGTCTTTATATTTTTTAAGTAATTAATTTTCTGACTCAGGAGTTAATGAATATAGCTCACAAAAGGCAATGTTTTAAAAGTCAAAACACTATAA
This sequence comes from Tonatia bakeri, assembly GCA_004024845.1. NCBI lineage: Eukaryota > Metazoa > Chordata > Mammalia > Chiroptera > Phyllostomidae > Tonatia > Tonatia bakeri. Next base: position 129,124 of record PVIA01000392.1, read on the forward strand.
TGATCACCCATAATTCTCACGAAAGCTCTGTATGTTGATTCTCACGTATTTTCCATATAATTAAGTTCACCTGAAACTTAAAAGAGCTAGTTTAAGAGCAGAAAATCATACTTTCCATATGTGATACACAGTATTCAGCACATAAGACCAAATGTTACAATATCCCAAACCATTCATTCATAAAAAGCCTTTCCGCAGATTACAGGTCTGAAGTCAGAAGTGCAGGAAAAATCAATTAAACTCTAACAAGACTACCTACTTCCAGAGAACACTTTCATCTAGAAGCAAAATTGTGCAAAAAGCCAGGCTAAGAACCTAAGTAGGAATAGCTAGAAATCCTTTGCCCTTCTACCTAAGCAGACAGGCAATATGAGGGATATGATTAGTGAAGAGTGCAGACTCTCCAGCCAGACAGGCAGGATTTTAATCCTAACTGTGCCTCTTAACTTCGGTGACTTTGGAAAAATTACTTAATCTCTGATTTCTGTGGGCTTCGACTTCTTCATTTGTAAACAGGGTGTGGAAGTTACATGAATTCAAGTTAAACTCTTAGAACTGTGACTAGCACACAGTACGTGCTCTTTACAAGTCCGTGAAGAATATTCCAGAGAAAAAAGGTAATTTTGTGTAAGTGGTAAAGAAAAAATATTAACAACCAAATCAGAAAACTACCAGCTAACATTTATTTGAGCTCCTACTGTGTGCCAACTATGCAAGGTGGTTATCATTGATTCCATTTTACCAATGAGGAAACTAAGGCTCAGAGCTCAATTTATCTAAAGACGACAGCCTTGTCTAAAAAGTAGTAGAGCCTGGTGCCTAATTTCAAGGCATGGTCTTTCCATTTATTCTGTCTACATGTCATCAAGTAAAAGAGGGGGAAAAGGGCAAAAGTGCAACCACTAACTAAATTATATGAGTACTAGAGGGGGGGATAAATTGTAGCAATATTTCTTCACACATTTTTGTGAAAAAGTTAAATAAGTAATCAATTGACCTTTCTCCTTTCAAGTGTAAACAATTTGCATCCTGACTAAAATTTTCCCACTAAGAATTCCCTCACAATCTAACTAAAATGGCTAATTTAGGGATGGGACTTCCCTTCAGAGTTTTTGGGAGGGAGAAGAGGGGCATAAATTACTTTTAAGATAAGTAATTCAACAGGAAGAAACGTGTTTGTAGTCCTGTCATTCCGTTGTGTTTTTTTTTAGTGACATAATCTATAGTTTTAAATGTGCAGAGGTGGCAAAATGGGGGGCACTGAAAGTCAGCGCTTCCTTTTCCAATGAGACAACTTGAAACTCAGAGGAAAATACAAATACATGTACAGTTATGGCCCCAAAATGCAAGCAAATGTATACAATTTCAAATACTATGCAAAACAAAACCCCTCCATGTATTCTTTTAAACAATGATCTGCAGTTTACAATCATTATTCAGGGTTAGGCCTGTGGCTCCCATCACCCATCTCTAAACTTTCTACACTCAGAATGACAGTTAAAGTGAATTCTAAGAGGTACTATACTACTTATTACACCAAGTCAAATATAAAATATACTGTACAATTATTATATCCAATGATGTTTTATATGATGGCAATTCACCAGGAAAAAAAACATTTCAAAAACTGTACTTATAAGGTCCAAACTTGTTTTGTATGTTTTTGAAGGACTTCCTCACAGCTTTTTTTTTCTTTTTTACCCTCACCTATGGACACTTTTTCCCCCCCATTGCTTCTAGAGGAAGAGGAAGAGAGAAAGAAAAACGTCAGTGAGAGAGAAATGCACTCCCAGACCGGAAACTAGGTGTGTGCCCTGACCAGGAATCAAACCCTCAACCTTTTGGTTACCGGACGACACTCCAACCAACTGAGCCACACAAGCCAGGTCTTTCTTACAGGTTTTTAAAAATTATTCTGTTAATGGAAATTTAAAGGATTTTCTCTTCCCCATCCACAGAATTATCAGATTATTCAAAAGATGACTACAACTGTAAATGGAATGCTTTGATTTTGGTTTATAGAAGACCGTCTTGACCATTAAAAACAGTTAGTTTTGCTAAATCCTGATTATGTGCAATACTGGATAGAAACTGCCTCCTTAAAATACTTGCGTTAGGTATCATATTTCAAATGATTCTCCCAAACTTACTGCTTCAACTTCTAACAAGCAGTCGAGGTAACAAATTTAAATTTGCTTCTCCTTTCCATACATATCTTGTCTTAAATAAAATCAAACTTCAAAAAGATTACTAACAAAGAATAAAGACCTAAATGAGATTTTTAAGTTCCATAGTTAAAGAACTTATGAAAATGGTTAGCATTCAACAGTCATGCAATATGTTGCATAAAGAGAATGATCCTTGGAAAATGTAATCCAATTCTAAATTTTAGTGACTACTCAAATTTTAAATCCAGAGATATTAAAATTCTATGAATAATAAATAAGCACTCATTTATTGAAATAAAAATGTAACAAAAAATGAGCCATGTCAACTTATCTCTGTTGCTGAACACCATGTTCAGTGTTGAGGGATTCAGAAGTGTAATGCAAGAGTTTTTTTCTAAAGTTCTTTAGAACTCTTTTAAAAGTAAATCTCTTAAATTTTCACAGTGCAAACAAGCAGCCTGATCATTGATTAAGTACTAATTATATAAATCAGTTCAACGAAGGGATAAAAGATGCTTTAGTGGTATTCTTTCCCCTTCCGTTTTTTGTTTTTTCTTAGGTGAGGGGTATAGACCTGAAGTGACTAGGTAAACTAGATGGCAGGTTATTCAAGCTTGTTTGGGTCCCCAGAGCAACTGAATTTTATTAGGAACTATTTCTCTTCATCAAATGTCATGGTTAATACTATCACAACTTGAACATCATATACTGAAACTTAAAAGGGGGCTTTCTCACAGACTTTCATTATGCTGGACCCAACCTATCAGGACATACTTAAAACAGCCACTTGACTCAAATGAGCTCAGCTGTCTTAAAACTTAAAAAGAAAACCACTACCACAATGAGTTAATTCTACACTCAACTTTTTTACTGTATGTAAAAAAAGTTTTAATTTTTCAATTACTTAAACATTTAAATCAATTTGATTATATACGGAAACAACTATTTAATATAAGGAAGAAACCAGAGTGAAACCAATCAAAAACTCCACACCTCTACCCAAAGGGTGCCTGCTGGGTATTTTTTAGGGGGGTCTGGGTTAAAGAGGAAGGGTGAAGTGTGTAACAGAGAAATCAACCTTCTAATTCCTGCTCTGCCACATACTAGCTCTTTACCCTAACTCATATTGTTTAGAATCAATAAACACTCATTTCCACATATTTTAAAAGAGGGTAACAATACCTATCTCCCAAATTGGAGTGGAGATTAAGTTAAATAACAGTAAATTGTCTGACCAACAGACAGTATGTTCTCAGTCAACGTTAATATCCCCCTTTCTCCTCAAGGGCCGAGTTTCCTGCATATAACCACCAAACTACCACTCAGCTGCACTAGGTACACACACACTACTAGAGTGTGTTCAAAGCAGTCTGTGGAAGAGGTGCACTGTGGTATTTTAATTGGTAAACTTGAAGGTCAACCAGTTTTTATTGACTACTGGACCGTCATCTTAAGCAGAATCCAAAACTAACATAAGATGAATGGTAAAGAAACCTATAACATGGATCTTATTATCTTTAAAAGCAATTATTATAATGTTGCAATAAGACACTATGGGATAGCAGAAACCAGGTCTACCATACCACTCAGAATCCTTCAGTGGCTTCCCATTTCTCTTGGAATAAAAATACGGTATCTTTTTAACACCCACCACCCTTGCCCATCTCCACACCTCAAAGCTCAGACCTCATCTGCTCCAACATCCAACATGCCCCCCACCCCGCCCTGTACAAACTGCTCCAGCCACACAGGTCTCAATGTTCCTCAAATCTCTCCCCACCACATTTCTGCATGGCTTACTCTTCATCTCCTCGTGTGCTCAAAATTCACCTTATCAGTGCTGCAAACACCATTTTGCAACCCCATTTTCTCTGTGCCCCAGCATTCCCAATTCCCCTCCCTAAAGGGCTTTTCTCCCATAGCACTTAACACCTCCTAAAACAGTAAAGTAAAAAAAGATACACTATGTTATTATTTGTCTCTCCTTGCTAAAATGTAACCTTCACCAGGGCAGGGGTTTTTATCTTTCAGTGAAACAAACAAAATATACAAATACCCCTATACCCAGTGCCTGGCAGAAAGTAGGTATTCAGTAATTAACAAAATGAATTAAGGCCCTCCTTTAATTTACTTATATATGCACCAAAGAATGTGAAACAAGTCATTAAGAGACAATCTTGAATAGGCCTACATTCATTCGAACTTATAAACTCTAGTATTTGTTCAAAATACAATCTTAAATTTCCAAGTCCACACATTTTTTAGAAGCCACTAAAACCAGAAATTAACATAATTAATCATCCATTAACTTGAATTTTGTTATTTAAAATATTCATTAATAATACTTGGGTTTCCCTGTTTAAATGAGTAATATAATTTATTTTCAAATCTAATTTTCAACCATTTCTCCAGATCTCATGTGAGTTAGAAAACTGCATGTACATAAATACCAGGGGAAACTGTAAACCAGGAGAAAATAGTTTCAGTTCTCTAACAATTTTGCAATTTTGAACCTCAAAATCTCCTTGATCTTCAATTTCTTCTGCAAAAGGGAAGAGGAGTAAGTAAGAAGTCCTCTGAAGCCATTTCAGGTCTAGAAGTTCTATGGTGTCATGAATCAAAGATACAGTAGGTTACACAGTCTACACACTCCTCACACCTCTGGTAAAAATCATTATAACTAAAATCTTTATAGCTGAACAGAACTTTAGAAATCATCAAATTCAACCCTGTCATCTTACAAATAAGAAAACCCAGAAATTGTGAACACTTTTTAAAGTGTTCATGAATAACAGAATCTTGGCTACTTTTGGAGTTATTTTTAAAGTTATCTGAACCATTTTTTTCTTATACAAAATATTCCAGATTATCCCATCATTTAAGCTTGCCCCAGAATTGACAATAACACTAGCACTGAGCTGCACTACGCACACCAAAAAAAAAAAAAAAAACTAACGGTAGCCCATAAATTACATCAAGAAGGAATTATAAGAACTTTATAATGAAAAATTTCTTAACCAAAAAATTCTCACAACCTAATCTCTATTAGGGTCCATGGTGATTTAGTTTCTGTCTTAACAACAGCATACGAAGACAATTCTAGTGACATGATCTGCATTCAGCCACAGAAAGTGTTTTAAATTAGTAATATCTTGTCACTACTGGTATAATTGGATGAGTTATGGCTAAGTTCCAAAACTAGCTATTTAATATTAACAAAAGGCTAGAGGCTTACAAGCTCAAATCCAAGCTGAACTCTTGATTGAACCACATGAAGCCTGAATTCCTGAACAGGTGATAAGCATTATCAAGACCTTGGATTCCACAGGATGATGCTGATTGGGAGGCTATTAAGAACAGGACACATTTCAAGGCTCTCACAGAGAATACATTTCATTACTTGAGGCTTACTCCTCATCTACATGCCAAGAGTCTGGAAACTTTAGGAGTCATGTCTATGACAGTAGAAATACTTAAGAAATTAGAAACTGTTTAGGCGCCCTAGTGGATCTTTGAACACTGCGATATCAATCCAAAGTTACTGACCGGGACTTTACGGCAAAGTTTTCTTACAAACGGTAAATTTTTATAGAACTTGCCACAGAATATAAATCACAGAATATATGGCAAACGAAACCACATATCTATACATGACAACAAAATTCTGCCAAGTGGGAGGCTGGGGCTAGATCGGTGGCATTCAGCAGAAATAAGACCAACTGAAAACAAAACACACTGGGGCATTCCCTTCACACAGCCGCACGCACACACCCTCCTCAAAGAGGCCTTTATGCTGCCCAAGAGCCAACGGACAACAATATCATTTTTACTGTCTATTCATACAGTAACCTGCGTGGAATTCGACTGACACTGACCATAATGTCAGACATCGCTTCTGAAAAACCCCGAGTCCAACGGAGTCAGGTGCATAATTACCAAAATGTAAACAGAGAACCTGACCACCACGTAAGACATCTGTTCCCCAGACAAAAAAGAAGAGGGGAAAAACTTAAGAGTTTTTAAAAAACTACAAATGGTCTTTTTCATTGGCGTAATAAAACAATTACTCCTCCCACCCCAATCAAATAAAATATGTGCTCAAAACGCAGCAAGTCCGTTTCCCCTAATTCTACGAAACGAGAGCAGGTTGCACTTCCGCACCGGCCCCCCAGCCCGCGTCTCCCGCGTCCGCGGCGGAGCAGCGCGCCCTCCACCGCCGGCCGGGACTCTCGCTTCCAGCCCGGGGACGCGTCGAGAGGTGGCGGAGAAGGAAGGGCTGACACCCGCCCGATCCCAGCTGCCGGGGACCTGCGGGGAGAGGAGCCGGGGAGTCTCTCCCTCTCGCCGGCCGGGCGGGGGGGTCCGCGCCCGGAACCCCGGCACCGGTCCCCGGCCAGACACAATGGAGCCGGCGGGGCACCGGGCAGGAGCCGGGCCGTTGCCCCGTCCCCTCCCCCGCCCCAACGCCTCCCCCGCCCGCGCCCGGCCCGGCGAGGGCGCCGGGGCACCGGAGGCCGCTCCCCGCGCCCCAGACTCCCCGGGGCTCCCGACTAGGCCCGGCTCCGCTCCGCCTCCTCGGCTCTCGCGTAGCGGCGGCGCCGGGCGGGAAGGGACGGAGGGAGGGAGAGGCGGGGAAGGGCGCCCCGCCGGGCAGCGGGACGGGGCCGCGGGCCCAGGCTCGGGGCGGCGGGGCGCCGCGGGGCGGGGGCCGCCGGGCGGGGGTGCGCGGCGGCGCCGGCCCGGCGGCGGCGGCGGCGGCGGGCGGGCGGCTGCGGAGCCTCACCATGTTGGTGTCCTCCAGGCCTCTCCCCTCCTCCTCCGGCTCCGCAGCGAATGGACGGCGGCGGCGGCGGCGGCTCCTCTCACGGGCTCGCCGGGCTCCCGCTCATGCGCAGTGCGGGCGGCCCCGGCGCGGCCCGAGGAGGCAGCCCCGGGCCTGGGAGAGGCGGAGAGACGGCGGCGGCGGTCGGGAGCCCCGCGCCGGGGTCCCGGGGCGCGGGGGCCTCCAGGGAGGGCGCGGGGGGCGACGCACGCCTTCCGCGCGCCGACATCCTCCCGCCGCGCCCGGCGGTCTCCGGGGCGTGGGGGTCGCGGGCTGCACCTCCGCCGCCTACGCGCTCCTTCCCCGTCGGACCGCGGGCCGCGTCTGCGAGGGGCGTGAGGAGGCTGGAGCGGAGGCCAGCAACTTGGGCTGCAAGGGGCGACTGGGATGGACAGGACTGAGGCGCTAGATCTATCGCAGACCACCCCATCAACACAAGAAGAAGAAAACACCACCCCCGTGTTTCCTTCTACCCCCACTCCCCCACCCCCAGTTTCAGCAGCTGGATTGCTTCAGGTGCATGTGGACGCGTGTGTCCGTGTGGACGTAATGCAAAAGGCCTTATTCTAGCCACGTGGGAGCTGCACTGCCCCTTATGATAGCACAGGCTCTTCCCAGGCACAAGCGGCCGCAGGGAGACCAGCAGCACAGCCCTTGGGTTCCAGGCAAGGAGGACTGGTCGTTCAAGGCCCCACGCATTCCGCTAGTGGCGGAAGTTGCGGTGTCAGCGCAGCTGTTTGCGCTAAATATCCAATCAGTTCAGCCTCCCTAGGATAAGTTTTGGAAAGTAACAAACATTTTTCACTGATGGCTGGTGGACGTCAAGGTGGATGGACAGTCCAGGCTTGACCTATTCTTGGTTCTAAGTCTGGTGAGGATGAGGGCACCAGGATTCTGAGCTGAGGGTCAAGTGGATAAGTATGCTGCAGGGAGTACGAAAGACTCTTTGGAGTGGTCCTTGCCCTTAAGAAATTGACTATACAGCTGGACAGATTGGACACTTCACACAGGAGGGAGGGGGGGAGGGAATATCAGAAAATCACAACGAAGAATCAGCCAGAAGTCAATGGGTTCCAGAACAGAATCAAACATTAGTTGGAGGTGTTACCAACCTTACCTCTAACACACTTTTCCCCCTAAAACAGCTGTAAACTACCAGATCAGCCCTATAACTTTACGACTTTTAAATTCTTATCAAAGCAACAGAACTTTGCAACTCCTGGGGGCCAAATGTTTCCTGGAGCCAGCCATATATGAGAAGTCCCCAGCACTCTACCAAGACAGATCTCTGGCCAACACAGACCTTTACCCATTCTTTCCACCAGTCTTTTGTCGGCAGGTACTAACGTGCCCAGCTCCTTGCTAGGCTCTGGGAAATGAGCTCTGTGAGGACTGGTGAGAGCTGCCTGATGCAGCAGTCCTGAAGCTGGACCACATCCATGGATGTTCTCCAAGGATTAACCTAGCATTTGACCTGAAATAGCAAGTGAGACCTAGGATCTTAATAAAGAAGATTCACTGTATCTCTTTCCCTACGGTTATATTTCACTGAGGTAATAGCTGGTGGGGATTTCTTAAGCGCTTGCCTAATTGCCAACTCCAGCAGACAGTTCTTAATTCTCATTCTGTTGGACCTCTCTCCTGCATTTGGCCACTTCCTAAATTTTCTCTCTATCATTTTCCATAGTCCACTTTCTCCCACATTTCCTCCTTCCCCTGTGACCAGTCTCTGCTGACTCAGCTCTCTTTGGCTCTTAAATGCTGGGCATTCCAAAACCATCTCCGAGAATCTCTCCCTGCATACAACCGGTGCCATGCTCTCACTCACATTCCAACAATGTCAAATACTGCCTTTATCTTGGGGAGTCTTTGATCTTGACTTCCATCTCCTGAGTGGCAGACCTAAACAATAATTTTGGTCATTCCAGAGGCCTGTCAATCTTGACAAATCCAAAACCTTATCCTGCAAACTTGCTTATCCTTCTGCCTTTTAAAAAAAATATTTTTTATTGATTATGCTATTACAGTTGTCCCATCTTTTCTCCCTTTGTCTCCCTCCACCCAGCACCCCTGCTCCCTCCGGCAATCCTCCCCTTAGTTCATGTCCACGGGTCACGCATACAAACTCTTTGGCTTCTCCATTTCCTATACTGTTCTTAACATCCTCCTGTCTATTCTGTACCTACCAGTTTGTACTTCTTAATCCCTGCACCTTTCCCCCTTTTTTCCCCTTTCCCCCTCTGAACTGGTAACACTCCAAATGATCTCCATATCTATGATTCTGTTTCTGTTCTGCTTGTTTGCTTAGTTTGTTTTTTAGACTCTGTTGTTGATAGTTGTGAATTTATTACCATTTTAATGTTCATAGTTTTGATCTTCTTTTCCTTAGATAAGTCCCTTTAACATTTCATATAATAATGGCTTGGTGATAATGAACTCTCTTCATTTTACCTTGTCTGGGAAGCACTTTATCTGTCCTTCCATTCTAAATGATAGCTTTTCTGGATAGAGTAATCTAGGTTGTAGGTCCTTGCTTTTCATCACTTGAATACTTCCTGCCAATCCCTTCTAGCCTGCAAAGTTTCTTTTGAAAAATCATTTGACAGTCTTATGGGAACTCCTTTGTAAGTAACTATCTGCTTTACTCTTGTTGCTCTCTTTATTTTTAACCGTTGGCATTTTAATTATAATATGTCTTGGTGTGGTCCTCTTTGGGTCTGTGCTTACCAGACTTGTATGTCTATTTCCTTCACCAAATTAGGGAAGTTTTCTTTCATTATTTTTTCAAATAAGTTTTCAATCTCTTGCTCTTTCTCTTCTCCTTGCAACACCCCTGTGATTTAAATGTGCTATGTTTGCAGTTGTCCCAGAGGCTCCTTAGCCTATCCTTGTTTTTTCCTTTTTTTTTCTTTTTTCTTCTTGCTGATCTGATTGAATGTTGTTTTTTTCCCTTATGTTCCAAATCATTGATTTGGTTCTTCAGCTTCATCCACTCCACTGTTGGTTCCCTGTAAATTTTTCTTTATTTCACTTAGTGTAACCTTCATTTCTGCCTGGGTCTTTTTTTATGCTGTTGAAGTACCCAATGAGTTCCTTGAGCATCCTAATAACCAGTGTTTGAACTCTGCATTTGATAGATTGTCTCCATTTTGTTTAGTTCTTTTTCTGGAGTTTTGTTCTGTTTTCATTTGGCTCATATCTCTTTGTGTCCTCATCTTGGCAGCCTCCCTGTGTTTGTTTCTGTGTATTCAGTACATCTTTGACTCCCTGTCTTGGTAGCGTGGCCTAATGTAGAAAAGTGCACTGGTGAATGGGATGGGGCGGAGCCTTAGGTAATCAGGAGGGCCAGGCAGCCTCGAGAACCAGGTTGATGGAATCTCCCATATGGTGGTGTTGCTCTGCGGCTGTGTGGGAGAGGGCTCAGAAAGGGGACAGCTCCACTGACTGGCTTCCGGAGTTTTGTCCAGGAGGTGGGGATGGGGAAACTGTCCCTTAGCACTTTTGGATCACAGATGCTTCAATTTCTCCCTATATGCCACAGTGCTTCTCCAACTGAGCCCAGAGGGAGTGAGTTTGCATACGTCCTAAGTCCACTGTGGGCCCTTTAAGAGGAAACTCCTGAACATCCCACTGATTCTTCTGCCACCCAAAACCCCACTGGTTTTTACATGTGGAAGTTACGGGAACTTATCTTTCTGGCATTGGAACCCTGATGTGGATAGTCTGGTGTGGGGCTGGATCCCTCACTCCTGAGGTACCCCTCTTGATTTTCATCCCCCACATGTGGGTGTGGGACCGCTCATTCTGCATCACTACATCTTTGCATCTCTCTGCCTCTCTTTGTATTTCCATGTCTCTACCCCTCCTACCCATCTGGACAAATGTGACTTCTTTAATTCTTTGGTTATCAGACTTCCATACAGCTCGATTTTCCAATGATTCTGGTGGAAAATTCTGGTGACACTTTTGCAGTGGAGTTGTATTTTTTGCTGTGTTTGTGCAAGGAGGCCAGCCATGTTTCCCTACACCTCTGTCTTGACCAGTCCTTCTGCCTTTGTACCAAATCATCCCAACTAGACTTCTAAGAGTCATCTGCAACTTCTTCTACCTCATCCGGCTTAATCTAATTGGTCACCAAAACTCAATTTTACCTCCTAAATATTGTGAATCTACACTCTCCCCTGCACATCCCACAGCCAAGCCTTTATCAAATTTTCAGTAGCCTCTTAACTAATATTCTGGCCTCTACTCTTTCTCCACTGTTCCAGAGTTGTCTTTTTATGATAACAACCTGAATTTGTACCTTAAAATACTCCAGAGGCTTCATAAATGTGAGCCTCTATGGTATAGTCTGTAAGGCTCTCTCCGTAATCTGTCCATTCACTTTGCCATTTCCCACCACCTTCCACACAGATGTACCTCATATGCCAGTTTTAACAATCCAAGCCTGCCCTACCCTCCTTCATGTCTGCTTGCTTTCTCTTTTTCTGCTATCCCTGGCATACTAGCTAACACTGACCAAGGGCTTTCCACGTAACATGTTTTAAAGCCATGATACCCACAAACTCACATAATCCACACTTCAGTACTATGAGCCATGTCCAGTGATTACGCCAGCTCTGCAGAGGAGGACTCTGAAGCGCAGGAGGTAAATAACATGCCTCAGGTTCCTCCTCTGGTATGCAGTAGAGCTGGGATTTAAACCCAGGTAGTGTGGCTACAGCGTCTGTGCTCTTCACCACCACGCAGTGTTTCCTACCAAGACCTCACACTCAACTCAGAGACTGTCTTCTCCGTGATTGTCTCCCGACCTCATCCCTGGATTCCAGCCCTTTTGTGACACCTTGTATATGTACTTCTATTGCACTTATGACATCAGATGATAATCATTTGCCTACGTGAACACCTTCCCTGCCAGACTGTGTGCTGTTGCAAGCCAGAAACCCAGCTGCAGACATCTTCGAGTTTTCAGTGTCAAAGTGAGTGCCTGGCATATGCAACATACATGTGCACTACATGGGAATGGTTGGATAACCTAAAAGAAAAACGATGGCTAACCGATGTATGTCAATCTGCCTTAAGACTGCCTGTGTTTGTTACTATAATGGAATGTCTGTCCTCCTTGGCAGATGATATATTATACCGTATGGCCAGATGGGGAATGTAGTAGCAACTGCACTCATTGCTGCCCTTCTAAGCTACAGCACTGAATGTGAATCGGAGAATTATTATTCAATTAGGGTTATTGAGTGAGAGAAACATATTTGTTAAAATTGTCCTGATTATTTTTAAAGTGGAAAAGTCCCGGAGATAAAGCATAAATTATAAGGTTTGATTAAATAAAGAATGTTCATTAACATGTTCATAGTACTTTTTGCCATGAGTTTTCAAATATTTAAGTTAATGCTTTGAAGTTGTTTTAAGCACAGAATTTATGAAGATTATTTTCTGTAGTGACAATCTCAATACAATAATAAGAAACAAAATGGAAATTTCTAGCTAAAGTCCACTATCCTCATTCTCCCTCTCTCTATAGGTAAGTATGTAGACATAGATACACATATGTATATCTATACACGTACACATAAATATGTGTACATATGTACACATGGGGGAAAGCTCATATATGCATTTTTATTCACTGTACATCTCTAGCTACATAAATAAATTTATTAGAATATTTGTAGATAGTGTAATTTTTCCAGGCAAAACATGCAATTGTTGGAAAATAATTGTCGCCCTGGCCAGGTGGCTCAGTCGGTTAGAGCATTGTCTTGTGCACCAAAAGGTTGCAGGCTCATTTCCTGGTCAGGTCGCATACCTAGGTTGCAGGTTCAATCCCTGATCCAGGTACATACACGAGGCAACCAATCAGTGTTTCTCTCTCACATCGATTTTTCTCTCTCTGTCTCTCTTGTCTGTCTCTCCCTCTCTCTCAAATCAATTTAAAAAAAAATCCTCAGGTGGAGATTAAGAAAAAAAAATAATTTTTGCCTCAGATCCTTAAAACTTCATTTTAGGCTAAATATATTCACTGATAAAATTGTTGCAATTCTGTTTAAGGAAACATGTAAAACCAAGAATTCTGTACTTTTAAAATCTGTCTTTTAGCAAAGAGAAAGAGCAAGAGTAATCTGAAAAGACAGATTGCTAACATTTCTTGTAGTTCATCTAGCTAAAATTAACCCTGCATGGTAATTATGTATACATAGTTACAGTTCAAAGGCATTAGTCTGGGATGGACAGCCACCCCCTTCTCACACTCAACTGGGGTAGACTCAGTTTTACCCAACATTTACATAAATGTGCTTATTAAATTCAAGCTTGCCTATTTATAACTGCAAGAGTGAAACATTTTAAAGGGTGAAACAGACAGGAGTAGGCCTCAGGGGCACGGCTGGGCCAGTGTAGCTGCAGGAAGTCTAACATGAGAGCCGTGGTCCCGAATTCATGCCAAACTCACCAGAGTAGGGAAAGAAGTGGAAGCCTTTTGGCTCTCCCTCTCCTGACGAGTGTTCCCAGTGAAGCCGAAGAAATGACTGACTGCCTGGGGCTTTCTCCCCCACATTCTGAACCATTTAAAGAGGGATCCTTAATCAGGACAAAGGCATAAACCTCAAAGACTTTCCCTAGGAAACTGGGTAACATTGTCCTCTTCACACAAAAGGGCCAACAAAAGCAGTATTCTAGTGGGTTACCTTCTAAATAGGAAAACAGGAATATTTACCAGAGCCAGTCTGTCACCTCAAGGTGCATGTGGGTCTGTTGGTTTTAGCTGCTCCACGCTCATGGTAGAGGAATGGATTTGCAGTAACAGCTAAGACTGGAGGGTCAGAGATGGGAAACCACCCAAGACCATCACTGATGATGTCACAATGTCCCACTGTCCTAAGGTGTCCATCCTGGACCGCCCTGCCCAGCCCAGCTCTTTCCCTGTGGCACGAGACTGTGGCTCAGCCTCATGTCTGCCTTGAACAGCTCTGGTCAGTTGCAAAGAGTGAATTTATTGAAATCATCATGACTAGGACAGTTCTACAAGTAGTACAGTAGACAATTCAGTAGTACTGTAGAGTTTGGGGTGTTTGTCCCTGGATACTTCTGAGACCCTCACCAAAGCATTTACCACTGATGATGACAAAGAAAATGCTGGCATCAAATCAACACCTGGCTTTTCTGCCTTTACTCAGAGGGTAGTGCATAGGTGTGAGATTTCTCTGGGACTCAGTATTCTCAATTATAAAATGAGAAGATTGGGTTGAAATATAGTACATTTCTATTAAAAGCTAAGTTGATTTGGTTTTACTGGTAGACTGTCACGAGTGATCCTCAATGATCAGGAAAGAATAGCCTGTCTCACTAACTCATTCATTCGTTTCTGAGTCCATGAAGAACCTGAGTTGGCACTGTCTGACACACACAGTACGAGCCACGTGTGGGGCATATATGACATTGAAAATTTTCTAGTAGTGACATTTAAAAAGTAAAAACAGACTTCACTGGATTTTTTAAAATATTTAACATAAGATGTTAAAAACATCAGCATTTCAACACATAATGTAAAATATTATTCAGATATCTTCTTTTTTTTCATAGCAAGTCTTTGAAATCGGATGTGCACTTTATACTGAAAGTACAATTTTTAAGATTTTTAAATTGTTATTCTATTACAGTTGTCCCAGTTTTCCCCCTTTTGCCCTCCTCTGCCCATCCCACCCCCTTAAAGTACATCTGAGTTTGGACTAGCCACGTTTCTCGTGCTCAGTGGGCACACATGGTGATGGCTACCATATCGGCCAGCACAGGCCTGGGCAGAGGCTGGCCTGGACTAGATGCTCAACCCGTGGGAGCAAATATGTACTTTTACTTCCAGGAAATAAACAAAAACTTGAACTATCTATATTATGACAAATAGTATACCTAAAAATGGTTAGCATTTGGGAAGCTAACATAGTTCAGTTGGAGAAAACATTTATCTGTGATATTTTATCTCAGACAAATGTTTTCAGTGTGTATAGCAAACTAGGAAAACCAGTACAAATTTGTGTACCAAGCATCAATAATTTGCCTGATCATGAACATGTCTTCCTGTTAAATGCAATTTCTGCACAAGAATTTTTCAACCGAAGTAAGACATATAAAACCCTGAAACACAGTCACCAAACACTTTAGAGTTTAGAGATTGTTTTTTTTTTCAGGGCTATCTAGCAAATAAGTAAATACTATTTTCTCCATTTCCAAATAAGTAAATACTATTTTCTCCATTTCCTTTAAGATAGGTCATTCTTTCGAAAGAAATATTTTGGCATGCATGAAAAGAGAAGAGCCTGGTTAAAGGGAAGGTTTATGTACAAATATTGTAAAGGTTTTAAACAGTTGAGACCAGGGTCAGGTTAGCCTGTGAATAGCACTGTGAAAGAGAAAAGCAAAAATAAAAAAATACTAATATTATGAGATTATCATTTTGAAAATACATACACGGAAAGAAGAAGCCAATGAAAGAATGTGGTGAAGCCCAGATGGGTTAATCTGTTGTCGGAGATCAGGGGGCTCCCCTCAGGGCACTGGAGAAAGACCTGATTAGGCAGTTCTTTAGAGATGAATGGGACATGGCCACTCTTATTAACCAAATGTGAAAGAAAGGAGAATGCTGTGGCCATAGATCACAACTTCAAAATGAAATAACACATTTTGGAGAATTTGAAGAGGTCTCTTGGTTTTGTTGACAACCTGACCTGGGAGAAGAGGGTGTTGGGTGGGGGCTGAATGAGAGGAAGCTCGAAAGTCCACGGTCAGGCCGGACAGGTGAGCTCTGGGGAGGCGGCGATGACAGCACAATTGGCAGATCAGGTCTGGCTGGAAAGAACAGCTGACAGGAGAGGTCAGGAGAGAGGAAGGGATTATTTCCATTCCTGATCGATGGCACACAGCCTGCAGAGTAACAACTTAGCTGTGGAATGTGTGAGAGGGCTCAGGCTGGGCACATGTGACAGGGCTACTCAGCTTGGTTTAATGTATGTATGGCTCAGAGCCCAGGTTCTCAGTCTACCACTCCTGAGTCAGGTGTTTTGTTTTGTCTGGTTGATTTTGAGAAGAGTCTGAGGTTTTATTCCAGTCCTTCAGATGGATGATTTCTCAGAAGCAATAATGAATAGTATTAAGTTGATTATGAAGTCCCTACAGTTGAATTTTTCATGCGACATTATCTTTGCATTATTTGAAGTTCAGATCCCTTGTTATTTTCTTTTTACGTATGTATTGTCTTCTTTGAGCCTCAACTCCTCTGACTGGCAATTTTGAATTATATACATTTTGGGTTTGCTTCCAGCTACAAATGTAAGCTTTCCTGTCAATGAATACATGTCAGCAACAGTGTGAAGTACAACGGAAGAGCCAAATAGTCCCAGAAACCCAACCCGCCAACTGTAGAAACTCACATTCAGCCAATGTGGAAACTATGAGAGGTGGGTGAAGGGTCTCTGAGAAGTTCGTACAAGCACTGCATCTGGGGAAGCCCAGCAGGACTATGGGTAGAGGGGAGGCTGTGGGTAGCAGACAAGCATGGGCATCAAATAACCTGAACCTGTGCTTGGACCAGACACTACCATATATTATGAAGGTGATTTTGTATATTTTAAAATCTGAGCCCCAGTGCCTCATCGCATTGGGTGACAGGATATGTCAGGAGATGTAATGAGACAGGATATGTAATGCCACTCTTAGGCACTTGCCAAGTTGTAGTTGCTCATTCTAGAAGAGCTGACCTAGGACTGCACTTTTAAAGAATGAACAAGCAGGGAGTCTCAGACTGAGCTGACTTGCTTTTCAGAACAAGTCGGCCATGTAAAGTGAGGTTTAGAAATAAGTAGTTCTTTCCTGTTACATTCAGATATCTCTTTAGTCTAAAAGCACCCTCAAGTATAGGATTGTGATTATTTTTAACATTTCATGGACTCTAAAATAACCCAAAGAGCCCTGACTGATGGCTTAGTTGTTGGGTGTTGTCTGCAAAGCAAAAGGTTGCTGGTTTGATTCCCAGTTCGTATGCACAGCTGGGTTGTATGTTTGGTCCCCATTTGGGACGCATACTAGAGGCAACTAATCAATGTTTCTCTCCCTCTCTTTCTCCCTTCCTTTCCCCCTCGCTAAATAAAATGAAATAAAATACCCCAAATAAGCCACCCAAATCAACCATGATCATAAGTATTAGGGTTGCATGATGAGGAAAATACAGGCTAGATAATCAGTGCCCTCCAAACACCATGTCAACACACAGAGTCTTCCGACACTTGATGTGGCTCTGACATCTGGAAACACTTTGACAAGTAGAGCCAGGCTGATTGGCTACACACACTCATGCATCATTATCACATTTCTTCCCCGAATCTCAGGGGCCATGATAAGAAGCTATGGTGATAGTCAATGACTACGCAGGAGACATTTTGCTTTTTCTTTTTTAAAATCCTTTTTAAAGTATATTTTATTGATTATGCTATTACAGTTGTCCCATTTTATTCTCCCCTTTATCCCCATTTGCCTGGTACTCCCATTCCCTCCAGCATTCCCCCACCCTTTGTTCATGTTCATGGGTCGTATATATAAGTTCTTTGGCTCCTCCATTTCCTATACTATTCTTAATCTCCCCCTGTCTGCTTTGTACCTACCAATTATGTTTCTTTATCCCTGTACTTCCCCCGACATTCACCACCCTCCCTGCTCCCCACTGATAACCCTCCATGTGATCTCCATTTCTGTGATTATGTTCCTGTTCTAGTTGTTTGCTTAGCTTGTTTTTGTTTTTTAAGTTTCAGTTGATGGTTGTGAGTTTGTTGTCATTTTACTGTTCATAGTTTTGATCTTCTTTTTCTCAGATAAATCCCTTCGACATTTCATATTATAAGGGCTTGGTGATGATGAACTCCTTTAGCTTTATCTTGTCTGGGAAGCACTTTATCTGCCCTTCCATTTTAAATGATAGCTTTGGTGGATAGAGTAATCTTGGATGTAAGTTCTTGCTTTTCATGACTTTGAATACTTTTTTCCAGTCCCTTCTTGCCTGCAAAGTTTCTTTTGAGAAATCAGCTGATGGCCTTATGGGAACTCCTTTGTAGGTAACTGTCTCCCTTTCTCTTGCAGCTTTTAAGACTCTCTCCTTATCTTTAACCTTTGGCATTTTAATTATGATATGTCTTGTTGTGGTCCTTTCTGTATTCAACTTGTTTGGGACTCTCTGTGCTTCCTGGACTTGTATGCCTAGTTCCTTCTCCAGATTGGGGAAGTTTCCTTCATTATTTTTTCAAATTTCAATTTCTTATTCTTCCTCTTCTCCTTCTGGCACCCCTATGATTTGGATGTTGGAACATTTAAAGTTGTCCCAGAGGTTCCTAAGCCTTTCCTCATTTTTTTTTTGAATTCTTGTTTTTCATTCTGTCCCAACTGAATGTTTATTTCTTCCTTTTGTTCCAAATCATTGATTTGAGTCCCAGTTTCCTTCCCTTCACTGTTGGTTCACTGTATATATTTTTTTATTTCACTTTGTATAGGCTTAACTTCTTCCTTTATTTTGTGGACATACTCAGTCATTTATCCGAGCATCCTGATTACCAGTGTCTTGAACTCTGCATCTGATAGGTTAGCTATCTCCTTGTCACTTAGTTCTTTTTCTGGAGTTTTGATCTGTTCTTTCATTTGGGCTATATTTTTTGTCCTGGCACACCTGTTATGTTGCAAGGGGCAGAGCCTGAGGTATTCTCCAGGGTGGGGCAACCCACTTCACTGTGCTGTGGCACTGTCTGTGGGAGAGGATGTCAGAGGGGGAACTGGTGGATAGGAGGGAGGCTTTTACTGTATACTAAAAGTATACAATTGGTGTAGGTTTCAAGTGTACAAATCTATAATACATCATCTGTACACTGTATTGTATGTTCACCATTCACAGTCAAGCCTCCTTCTGTCACCATTTGTCCCCCTTTTTCCCACTGCTAACTCCTCTCACCCCCTTTCCCTCTGGTAATCACCATACTGTTGTCTGCATCTGTGAGCTGGTTTTTCTCCTTAATTCCTTCACCTTTTTCACCCAGCCCCAAAACCTCCCTCCCTCTAATAGCTGTCAATCTGTTTCCTGTATCAATGAGTCTGTTTCTATTTGTTTATTTTGTTCATTTTGTCCAGATTGTCCAATTTGTTAGCATATAATTGTTCATAATATTTTCTTACAATCTACTGTATTTCCATGGGGAAAGTTGCTACTTCTCCCTTTCATTTCTCATTTTATTTATTTGGGTCCTTTCTCTTTTTTTTGTTGACAAATCTGGTCAAAGGTTGTGAAACTTGTTTATCTTTTCAAAGAACCAGCTCTTAGTTTTATTGATCTTTTGTATTATGTTTTAGATTCTATTTTAATTTCTGCTTTGATCTTTATTATTTCCTTTCTTCTACTCACTTTGGGCTTGGTTTGTTGTTCTTTTTCTAGTTCTATTAAGGGTAAAATTAGATTGTTTATTTGAGATTTTTTCCTGTTTCTTGAGGTAGGCCTGTAATGCTATGAATTTCCCTCTTATGGCTCCTTTTGCTGTTTCCAAAAGATTTGGGGTTCTTGTATTCTTATTTTCATTTATCTTAAGGTATCTGACTTTTTCCCTTGATCTCATTGTGGACCTATTCATTGTTTACTAACATGCTATTTAGCTCCCATGTGTCTTTGTGTTTTTCATTTTTTTTCTTGTGCTTGACTTGTACTTTCAACTTCTAGTTATGGTTAGAGAAGATGTTTAATATGACCTCTATCTTCTTGAATGTATTAAGACTTGTTTTGTGTCCTAATATGAGGATAAAAAAGAATGTATATTCTGCTGCTTTGGGGTGAAATGCTCTGAAAATATCAATGAAGTCCATCTGATCTAGTGTGTCATTTAAGGCTGCTACTTCTTTGTTGATTTTCTCTCTGAAATACCTATTCACTGATGTCAATGTGGTGTTAAAATTCCCCACTGTGACTTTGTTACTGTTGATCTCTTCTTTTATGTACATCAACATCTGCTTCATGTGTTTCAGTGCTCCTGTGTGGGGAGCATAAATGTCTAAAGGGTTACATCTTTTTGTTGGTTTTCTATCTTTATCATTATGTAGTATTTTCTTTATCTCTTAATATAGTGTTTGTTTTAAAGTCTATTTTGTCAGATATAAGTATTGCTGCCCCAGGTTGTTTTCATTTACATTTATATGAAATATGTTCTTCCATCCTTTTACCTTTAGTTTGTGTGAATCTTTCATTCTTGCAGACACCATATATATGGGGCTTGTTTTTTCATCCATTTAGCTATTCTATGTCTTTTGATTAGAGAATTTATGCCATTTACATTTAAAAATCAATAGTGAAAAATACATCTTTCACTCCAATTTCCAGTTCAACAATTCTCCCCCCCATCCCCAGATATAATCACTGTTGCCAGTCTCTTAGGTTTACCATATTTTTTCTTATACCTCTGAGATCACATTATATATACTCTTCTGTCCTTTTAACAGTTTACCTTGCATTTGTTAACTCGTTCTTTTCCAGAAGTGTATGGTAATCTATGTTATATGAGGTCCGTTCAGAAAAAGTTCAGCCATTGTTACTATAACAAGAATGGTTTGCACAACATTGATGTCACCTGGCAGCCAACCAAGGAGAGTGGATTGGAATGCACATGTGTGAACAATGATGACTTCACTGTACTACTCGGTGGGAGTGAAAGATGATGTGAGTGAGAGTGTGTACTGTGTGGCCGCTGCATTGAAAATGACTGAGCAGGCAGAGCAACAAATCTGCATCAAATTTTGCACTAAACTTGAACATCCCTCCATGGAAACTATTCGGGTGATTCGGAAGTCCGCAGCTATGGGCAACTGGTGATTGGCAGCTTCATCACAACATGCCTGCTCATGCATCACATTTCATGAAGAGATTTTTGGTGAAACATCAAATCACCCAGGTGACTCAGCCCCCCTACAGCCCAGATTTCTTGCTCTGTGACTTCTGGCTTTTCCCAAAACAAAAATCACCTTTGAAAGGGAAGAGATGACTGTTGATGAGATGCAGGAAAATATGACAGGGCAGCTGATGGCAATTCCATCAAAGTATTTTGCACAGTGTTTTGCACAGTGGAAGAAATGCTGGGAGAACTGTGTGAGGGCCTAAGGTGCCTATTTTGAAGGGGAGTGAGGCATCATTGTCCTTTGTTCATGTTTCTTGTATGTTGTATCTTCAATAAATGTCTCTATTTTTCATATTACATGGATGAATACTTTCTGGACAGATCTCATATTCTTTATTTCTGTCTGGTTTTTTTTTTTGTGGCTTCTATGTCCTTTTTTATGCTTGCTATCTCCTTGTTGAAGTTCTCACTAAGTTTCTTGACCATCCTTATAATTGTTTTTTGAACTCTATCTCTGGTAAATTGATAACCTCCATTTTATTTAGGAATATTTCTGCAGATTTCTCCTGTGTTTTTATTTGGGGGCATGTTTCTTTATCTTCCAGTTTTGGCTGCCTCTTTGTGTTTGTTTTTGTGTATTAGGTAGATCTCCTATGACTCCCAGTCTTGGTAGGGTGGCCTCCTAGGGGACCCAGTGGTGCAGTCTCCTTGATTACCTGAGCTGAGTGTGCCAGGAATGTCCTTTGTGTGGGCCCTCCTGTTGTAACTGAGTCCTGATTGCTATTGGCCCACTTGTGTATGTGGTAGACCCTCAGGTTAACTAACTGTGAGGATCAGTCCCTGACCACAGTGTACCAGCTGCTGTGCAGATGCTGACCACACAAAGCATAATTCAGCAGGATCTGGTGCCTGCCAAGGTCTCCATGTGGAGATGCCACTTGAGAAGCTTTGGATACTGCTCTGATGTCTTCTGAAGTTGGTCACTGGGTGTGTTGGTTCTGATGCCTCTTGGGAGGGGTTCTGGTGCAGGCGAACACTAGACACTGCTATGAGTGGCCCTGGGCATCCTGTTTGGAGCTATCAGTGATCCACAGTTTGTGCATGGGAAGGACCCAGCTGCACACCAAGGCTGACTTTGACCATCAACAGGCCCAGAGAGAGGTCAGCAAAAGTCCCAAGGAACCCTGAGGTCTGATTCTGCTTGCTTCCAGCAGCTGGCTGCCTGATAGGCTGTCACAGATAGAGCCATGGCAGTGCCTGAGTTACATGAGGAACATTCTCAGTGAGTCACCAGGTAGGGGTGAGTGATGATCATCAGATTGATACAGATTTAAACACAATGCCAGTGCTGGTCTGAGAGTATACCAAGTCTAGCTGCCACCTGCCAGGTGCCACAGACCTTTGTGGTGGGGCAGGGTCTCAGGAAGTCGTTGGGGTGAGGCCAGCAGAGTTTATCAGGCCCAAACAGATCATGATTTGGCACCGTAAAGGGAGAGCTCTGCACAAGTTGGACGTACAAGGGCAAAATGACCCCTGTCCTAGAGCCACACGACTCAGTTTGTCCAAGATTCTGCCCGGAGCCTGAGCTCAACCATGTGAGGCTGTGGGGAGTTGGGCGGGTGGGGCTCGTGGATCTTCTAGGACAGGGAGATGCCAGTCAGGCTTGGGGGAAGGTGGGCGTAGTGGCCACCCTAGGGCCACACAACTCAGACTCCCCCGGATTTTTCCTGGACTCAGCACGGTGGGTGGGACCACCAAAAGCTGAGAGGGTGCGGCCACCTGGAGCCCAGTGGTTGGGGCTAGAGGAACTCCTGTGAGGGGGTAGTGCCAGTCAGGTTCTTGGAAAAGTGGGGGGAATGGCCCCCACCCCATAGGCTCACCACTCAGTCACTAACACTCCCTGAGTGTGCCCAGATCTCCGCACCCTGGCCCAGGCAGCTGACTCCTCACCAGGGAGAGAGCTCTGCAGGGTGGGGCAACAGGAAGTCCAGAGTGTGGAGCTATTGCTTTCCCCCAGACTGAAGCCATAAAAAGGGGATTGCTCCATCCAAGAAAGATGGTATCTGCAGTGTGGGAGAGTGACTCAGCACAGGCATCCAGGCAGCTGTCCCTTCAGCTCTCTCCCCAGAGCCACCAACCTCAGTCTCTCCTCACATGACTAGTCCACTCCACTTTCCCTCCGCCAGAGCCCAGGCCGAGTGAGTGGCTATGAACAAGACATTCTGTGTTGGCTCTTTAGGAAGGCGCCTGTATCTCTAGATGACTTCTGTCTCTCCCTGGAAGACAGAATCCCTGCTTATTTTTGCAGCCAGGTGTTACATGAGCACCTCTTCCTGGGTCTGGTGCTCTGGGCTAGGGAGCCCAGTGTGGGGTTGAGACCACATCTCTCAGGGGAAACCTTTGCAGCAGAGATATCCTTCTGGAACCTTAGCTGCCACCTGTGGGAGTGAGGCCAACCCTTTTCGCATCTCTACCCTTCCTACTAGTCTTGATATGGCTTCTTCTGTAAATCCTTAGTTATGACTCCTATTTATTTAGCTGGTGTTCAGTTGGTTATTCAGGTTGATTGTCCTATGTTTCGGTTGTACTTCCAGTTTGGTCCTGGGAGGAGGTGAGTGTAATCTAACTTTTAATACATATTTTTAGATTTTGAACCTTGGGAATGTGTTACCTATTCAAAAATTAAATTACTACTTCTTTGAGAAGAGACTAACAATATTTTCATGACCAAGGAACTAAAGACCTATGGCTTATCTTGCATATAATAGATCTTTGATCATTACTTGATGCCTTGTATTAATGAGAAATGACTCCAGAGTTAAGGTGCATGATGGGCCAGGCCTATGAGAGAAGTAGGGAGGGTTGAGGGCCACTGCTGTCCATCGTGGAGGAGGCAGCCTGCTTGGACTGCCACCTCCAAAATGGAAGCTCCAAGTGGGGCCATGTGGGCCCTAGGGAAACAAACACAGGCATCGTGCCAGTCCGAATCACAGTGAGCAGGACGCCTGCTTTCAGTAATGGAAGAAAGCACCATGCTCTTATGATATAGGTTGTAATCATAAAGGACTGAGAAGAACTGAGAGAAGTCCCAAGTTATCTTCTTGTTGTTTTTAGTGGGGGTTTTGTGTGTGTGTGTGTGGGGGGGGTGGATTTGGTATGAGAATTATTTCTAATTTAGTCAGAGGGGCTAATGTATGAAGAATATTGTTAGTCATCCTAGGAGGGATGGAGGTACACCAGGGCTGTGGCTTGGAGGTCTCAGGGGAGGGTGTTCACTGTACTTGCAACTCAATGCGGGAGACTGAGCCAGTTAGAGGCACCAAGGCATTCTGATTCCAAGACATTTGTCAGGGTGACAGGGTAATCACTGGTATCAGGGCTGTGATCCACTAATAGCTTGGCACCCCTTGGTCCAGAAGGAATGGTGTCCCCAGGGTTATTCACGGGGGATGGGGGCAGTCTTGCCTATCTGCCCCCACCCAGCCTGTGACTTTTATAGCTGCAGGCAGAGCCTCCTGGGATGCCCTAAACTCAGAGTCTGGTGAGGAAGAACTACTAACCCCGAGGCTGCGAGTCCCCGGGGCCAGCCTTCAGGGAGCACTGAGTCACTAGTAGGAAGAAACTAATGACCAGGGCTCCCTGCTCCAGGCATGAAGCACAGCTGTAGGCACATCCGTCTCCTCCTCTCTCACCACACAGGTTAAATCACATTTTCCTCCTTCTGGGTGTCTTGAAGTTTGGTGCAAACAGCTAGAAGTGCTTTTTGAGATCCTCTGATGAAAGGTGCACAGAAGGTCAAAGTATTACCATTCACACTGTAAATATCTTAATGACAAGAGCAGAAGTACCTTAGATAGGCAGAACATAGATGCACAATTCAACTTCTAATAGTCCTAAGAGAAAAATTTAAGGATTGAGAATAGTCAGAGTGTAAGATTGAGAAGAGAAGCCAACTGTAGAGGGAAAAAAAGATAGTGAGTTCAGCTAAGTATGAAACCTCCCTACTCTGGGCCCAACAGAAGTGGTGATGCCCACCCACACTGAGGCCAAAGACGGACACCAAGGTTCTCCCTCCTACGCATATGTGTGACAGCTGATGTGGCAGATGGAGCGAATCCAGGCCCAGCCCTCAAGCAAGAGGTGAGCCGCTTCTGGGCGTGCTGCTGTCCCTTTAGTACACAGGCCCTAGCACCGGCCAGCACGGAAGTCCAGTAGCCCAGAGTGAGGGGACGATGGAGGCTTCCACTGACACCACCACCCAGGTGCCTGCGTAACACGGGAGCAGGCTCAAGCTGGGGGAGGGGGTAAAGAAAGGGGGCAAAGTGATGCATGTCCAGACAGGGTTTCTGACCCCTGGAGGACCTGGGAATTTTGCTGCCAAGAGAAACCAGCTGTGCTGAATTTAGAGCAGTTTCTTAATTGCTCTAGAGCAATAACTGAAGTTAGAAATGAGTAATAACTACCAGTTGAATACAAATGATGTTCCAGGCACAGTGCTAAGGGAAACCTCTACAATTTCTTGTTAATCCCCCCAAACAACCCAATGAGGTAGTGCTGCCAGCCCATTTTACAGATAAAGCTCAGAGAGGTTAAATGTGTGTGTAAGATACTACTGTGAGAAGGAAGTAGGGTCTAAATGCAAAAATTTTAACTTCAAACCTGCTCTACAGCCTCTCCAATGATTTAAAAAAAGCAACCATCAGGGCTCTTAAATTGTATCATTTTCTTTACAGACCTGAACACACCGAATCCAGAATGCTATTGTAAAAAATAAGGTGGCAACTGTGCAACTCTGGCTTTGATCCCTGCCTACGAATGGACCTCGTCCAAAAGAAGAGCTACTGTTAAGTCAAGAAAATGTGTACTGGGGCCTGTTTTCCCTACCAGACCCACCCAGCCCAGGTTTCAGCATTTGGCACCTCTTTGGGATTTACTGTCTTCAGCCTCTCTCTACTTTCCAATCTGACCATGGGCCGAAATAATGGAAAAACTTGTCTGCTTGAGAACCGCCAGGGCTCCCAGTTGCCTCCGGAATAAAATCTTTTCCCTGCTGGGCAGCCTCTCCCCAGCCCCTCTCTGCACACCCGCCATGGTACAGCCCGCGCTGGCTCTCTCTGTGCCTGGACACAGCGTGCACTTTCACGCCTTAGGTATTCATCCTGGCCGGTCTCTCTCCCTGGTCTCTCTCCCTGTCGTGCCCTTGCCCTGCGTCCTTCCTCCAGCTGGCAATGGCTGTCCTACAAAATCCGGTTCCAAGGTCACTGCTGCTCCATCAGCTTCCTGACCTGAAGTAGAATTTATTACTCCACTCACCTGGTCCCCCACAGCACCTCGTGCACAGGTATATTATATTATTGTCAATCAATGTCCTATCATTTTCGGTACAGCTAGATCCTGTTTCCCATTGCTGAGGGTAGAGAAAGAACTGTTTCTTACACTCCTTGTTTCCAGAGGCCATGGCATACAGCAAATGCCCTGTCTTCAGAAGAAAAGGATGAAGTGGTGCACAGAGAACAGCTCACACAGCACCGCCACTGGTGATGATCTCAGCAGAGTCCGGCCAGTCGGAGGGTGACCGGGCTAGCGGGCTCCCAGCTCCTCCTCTGCACACCAACAGCTGTGCTCAACGGTCCCTTAACCAAGTGGAGGAGAACTCAGCCTCGTTCCACCCAAGGATCTGAAAGAGGGCACAAGGCCAGCCCACATCTCTGTCAGAGCACTTTTGCTTTTCCCTATTGTAAAGAAAGTTTTGTCTGGATGTGGAGAGGACTCCCCTGCGGAAAATATAGTGTAAAATGCACTGTTTTGAAGAGCCTAGTCCTTTATTACCTCATGCCTAAATATCTGTAAGAACTCTAGTCTTCCCCTCCTCCATTCAACTTGCATATTGCATATCTGAATGATAAAAGTTTAAAGGTAATATCTGTCGGTTACGGAACAGAATTGTATGATAAATATTACACACCAGTGATCCAGTCCTACCACTGAAACATTAACAGCAGCTTACATCGACCTGACCTTGCCCATCTCAACCAGGTGCCTAATACCTGGGGCTAATCACGGTCTTTAACTTTGAGTTTTTTATTCTACAGTCAACGTTTAACAATGATGCATTTTGAGAAGTGTGTCTTTAGATGATCTTTGTCCTTGTGCAAACATCATAGAGTACACCTACAGAATCCTAGATGGTGTACAAACCCATACAGCCTGTCACTGTATGAAACAACCCAAGATCAACTCAAGCACAAGAGAAAATGATTCCATCAAGAGACTCAGTGAACATGAGATGTGTGAGGCTGCCGCTGGTGTAACATAGCAGACTGTTTCATAGCAAACTTTTTTACAAGTGGAAAGAGTACACCAAAATAACAATGAAAGCACAATATAGAAATACATGAGCCGGTAATACAGTCATTTATTACCAAGCGCGGTATTCTGCACTACCTGTAATACCATCACATGGCCGGCAGCACAGGCTGGTTCACCCCAGCATCTCCACAAACATGTGAGCCACGCATTGACACCATGACAGCTACGTGGTGGGGACTCTTTGGCTCTGGTATAATTTTATGGGACCACCACTATGTGCATATGGCCTGTTGACTGAAATGTCATTCTGCTGCATGTGACTCTATATGCATATGTATATGTGCACACACACACACTTGCGTGTCTATATACGTATTACATACAATATGCTAGAATATATTATTTGTTTACTAGGATAAATTTGAAAAAAGGTAATTTTACATAAAGTGTGGATAAGTGTAAAAAGCCTCACTCTGCTGAATACTTTTTTCATGCTTTTGTTAGGAAATAATTATTTTGATATTTCTTCATTTTTGTCTAGATTCTGTTTGTTGCTAGTAATGTACTAATAGATACACAGCCCTCCACTGTGGAAGTGGGAGGTGCTTCAGGCGGGCTCAAAGAGAAAGGTGTGAAATTTAGGTTGGGGCCAGATTGAAACTGGCATGGAATGACAGTTTGGGTTTTATTTTGCAAGCAGTGGTTACACTGAATCTTTTTTCCAGCAGGAAAAGTTTATCTGGCTACTCCAGCTCCTTTAAGAAACTCTGACATCATTTCACAAGGCGGAACATCTGCATGCACTGAGCTAGATCCCACTTTCAGAAATGCTCAAATGCACTTGTGCACTAGGAATGTTCACAGCCACATCACCCGCACTAGCAAAGCATGGAAACCGAGTTGTTTGCCACAAGGGGTAACAGCAAAATGATCAGGTTAAGAGCGTCAACATGACGAATCTTGGAATCACAATAGAGTGAAATAACAGTTCTAGGAGATACGGTATGGTACTGCCTTTACAGACTTCCAAAATCAGCCATGTAGTGCTACATATGTGTCTTAAACTTTGACTTATTGTACTTTTTTAAATATATAGTACACTATATCCTTAAAAAGTAGTCACGTGCTGCATAATGATGTTTTGACCAAGGAAGGCATACATCTGTGACGGTGGTCCCTTAAGATGATAAGGGAGCTGAAAAATTCCTACTGCCTGGTGACAGCCGTTGTAGTGTCACAGTGCAAAGGCTACAAAACCCAACAAGGATGTGGCTGCGATGACAAACAACTCTAAGCTGGGTGTGGATGAGGGTAACACTGAGGAGCTTCCAGAGGTGGTTCCAGAGGAATTAACTAGGAATGCATAGCTGAAGAAGAGGCAAAAGAAAAAGAAGCTGCAGCAGAAAAGACCCAAGAAGTTGTTTTAAAAAATATTTTATTTATTTTTAGAGAGAGGGAAAGAAACATTAATGTGTGGTTGCTTCACACACACCCCTTACTGGGGACCTGGCCTGCAACCCAGGCATATGCCCTCACTGGGAATCAAAGCGGCAACTCTTTGCTTTGCAAACCCACACTCAATCCACTGACCCACACCATCCAGGGCAAGAAGTTGTTTTTTTAAAAAAAATTGATCTTAGAGAGAGAGGAAGGGGGTGGGAAGAGAGAGAGACAAAGACAGACAGACAGACGAACATTAATTTGTTTTTCCACTTACTTATGCATTCATTGGTTGATTCTTTATAGTATGTGCCCTGAGGGGGGGATCAAGCCCACAACCCTCAGGGAACAATGCTCTAACCAGCTGAACTACGCCAGGGTCTCCCCCAAGGAAATCCTTAGTGAAAGGTTTAGCAGCATTTGCAGACCTCTACAAGTTCTTTAAAAAGTTTGAAAACATGGACCCCAACACCACAAGCTTTTCATTAATAGAATGTTCATGGTGCATTATCGGCTTACAAGCATACCTGTGATGATCAAAAGAACAAACCAAGCAAACCACCATGCACAAAAGTGACACCCCTTCAACGAGAGCCTCAGCAGCTCCTTCAGATGCTCCAGAAGGCATTGCCATCCCAGGAGAGGACCGCTCCATGCATGCTACTGCCCTGAAGACCTTCCGGTGGGACAAGGTGTGGACGTGGAAGACAGTGATACTGATGCTCCGGACCCTGTGTAGGACTAGGCTAATAGGTGTTTTTGTCTTAGTTTTTATCAAAAAAAAATGTTTAAAAATTAAAAAATAAAAGCTTAAGTATATAAAAGCTTATAGAATAAGGATATAAAGAACATTTTTGTATAACTGTATAATATGCTTGTGTTTTAAGCTTAGTATTATTACAAAAGTAAAAAGTTTTAGAGTTTACAAAATAAAAATGTTACAGTAAGCTACAGTTAACTTATTATTGAAAAAAATTTTAATACATTTAGTGTAGCCTAAGTGCATAGTGTTGGTAGAGCCCACAGCCACACACGGTAACGCCCCAGGTCTGCACGCTCACTCACCACTC
Source organism: Tonatia bakeri (assembly GCA_004024845.1). Taxonomy (NCBI): domain Eukaryota; kingdom Metazoa; phylum Chordata; class Mammalia; order Chiroptera; family Phyllostomidae; genus Tonatia; species Tonatia bakeri. The sequence goes on from PVIA01000392.1 coordinate 158,846, forward strand.
ACTGACTCACGCAGAGCGACTTCCAGTCCTGTTAAGTGTCCTATACAGGCATATATTTCAAAAATCTTTTATACAGTCTTTTTACTGTGCCTTTTCTATGTTTAGATATGGTCAGGCACACAAATATTTACCACTGTGTTGCAGCTGTCCACAGTGGTCAGCAGAGTATGTGTTGGGAGGTGGTGTAAGACTGTATACACATTTACAACTCTAGAAAGTGCACGAAGGCAGAGGCAGGCCAGACAGAAACTTCCCGATCACAGACACACATAACACCATGCCTGTAAACTCCCTGATAAGCTGGTAAAAGCAGGACTTTGGTTGAGTTTAGCTCTATGTCATCTGTCTCTGAAGTATGTGACTGTCATCTTTGCCACGACTGTAACTGGAAAACAGTTCGTTTAGGGAAAGGGCCTTCCCTCTTCCTCTCACTCTTCTCTGATCAAGCTGCTGCCCAGATTCACTGTCGAAAGTCTGAGGCACAAACGAGCCACATTAGCTTCCAATAAAAAAGTATAACTCGATTTTATTCGTATGAAATATTTGAGGATAATTTATTACTTGTGACCCAAGTGCGTGATTCTCACGTGTGAAAAGGTGTAACGTGATCGTACAATCATCCAGTAACACTGCTCTTCCCGAGATCCCAGGAGAAGCAGGAAGGCACTCTCTCTTTTTGCTACAGATAGTTCAGATACTTTTCATTGGCCGTTTCTCTGACGGGAGTTTACTCGCCTTCCTTTGTGTCAGGTGCCTCTTGTTCAAACTCGACCAAAGGTGCATGTCTGTTCGCCTGAGACCCTTCTTTGTAGAACACTGTCTTGATCGTGCCGTCCTGGGGGGCCCGTATGGTGTGCTGCGGAGACACAAGTCACAGCACGCGGGTTGTGAGACAGTGAGGACCAAGCACACGGCAAGTCGAGAACGTCAGACACAAGGGAAACGTGAAGCCAATCGTTTCGATGTTCTGTACGCACAGTACACGGAGAAAACGACATTCTCATGGTGTGCTCGGGGGCTGACACACCTGTAAGCCGTTCAAGGGTGAAGTTCCCAAACTTCACAGTAGAATCTTACCTGGGAAGTTTTTAAAAACAACTGACCTTTGGGCCCTACTCTGGGAAGCCCTGGTTCAACTGGTGTGGGGAAGTAGTTTTTAAAAAGCTCCCAGGAGACTGTAATATGTGGCCAGGTCTGAGAACTATTGGCCTACAATTTCCAACCGCCTAAAAACCCAAACGGCTAATTTAGTAGGACTGAAGCTTTCACTTTGATACTGATAGTTGGTACCCTAGGGTTGGCCTTGGAAAAGACCCCTGGCTAATATTCAGTTGGGTTACTGCCTGAATGTAAGCTACTGATAATTTCAGAATCAAATGACAAGTGATAAAATGACAAAGTTAAAGAGTGAGAAGAATGGTTTGTTTTTCTTCTGCAGTTAATGCTTCATTAGTCCATGGCTCTCAATATTTAAAATGGTGCTAACTTACTTCATAAGGGAAGAGAACAAGTAGGTCTGATATCTCCCAAAGTTAATGGGTCGACTGAACTCAAGCTGCACGTACCTCCATTTTCATGGCGATCATAACCATTAGAGGATCTCCGGCTTTCACTTTGTCTCCAGCTTTTACAAACACCTAGAGATGCAGAGTGATAGCTTAATACTTGAAAGTACAGGGGTCCTTTGTGGTCCACAGAGCTGATATACAAATGTACAAATAAGAAGTATGAAAGTATGAGTCTGCGGTTGTCTTGTCTGCCAAAGACACAAATGCACAGATCAGAGACCTTCCGGCCAGCCTGGCATTGCTGGCACCGCGGTCAGCGGGAGGCACCACTTGGTTCCCCACCCCTCCTCCCAAGCCACCCGGTTCTCCTGGAATCAGATGACTAGGCCTTATATACCTTTTGTTTCTTCATGAATGGACAGACAAGACATAACGCCACCAAGAACTATACTTAGATGCCTGCCCCATAGTCAGAGTAGAGGGCCTGGCCTGCTTGTCTAGTTTTCAGGTTGTCCAGGACAGGGTTTCAAGTCCTCATGGCCCAGTGTAATAAATGTATAGACAATCTTCATGTGAAATAATTATACTTACTGGCAACCCCAGGGAAATAGCTCTATTTCCCTTTTTACACATATAAATGAACTCATATATCCCATGTGGTCCCACTGTTTTTTGTTTGTTTGTTTGTTTGTTTTTTGCTTTGGTTAACATGATTATTTATCAAGGAGCGTCTGGAAACATCACACAGTAGAGTTAGGCTCTAAAGTTGATGTGTAGAACCAAAATTGTGAAAAATGAGAAACAGCCTTGAAAGTCCCCCAAGTGACTCAATGCTGGGTGACACTTCTGTGTCAGATGAAATCAGTGGTCTGGGTTTGGGGCCAGTTCTGGGGAAAACATGCGTCTTTAATCAAACGTAAGCCCCTGCTGCACACGCTACACAGAAACGCCCACCTCACGGGAGGCCTGTGGAGACTGAGGGCGAGTGAGTTAGAGGCAGACCCAAGCCTCCCAGCTCGTACTGCCTCTGAGGCAGACATTTCTAGGGGGAATGGTTGGTGCAATTGCTCAAACTACTTAAATAGTTTTCTTCTTTTTTTTTTTTTTTGAAGGGGGGGTCCCAAGAATATACAGTTGAATTTTTATGACTTAAATGCATTTGAGGGGACTCTACTGTATGCAAGTTTATAAGGGAAGCTGATCTATTACCACTGGCAGGTATGTCAGCAGGGATGTCAATTCTGAATACAGACCACACTTAGCACCCAGCCATGCCGCCTTCACCAACACCAGCCTTTCAGAGTCTAACACTGATGGGATTATGTGCACCAGAGGAAACATTATTATTTCATGATAAATTGTTTGCTGTTAAACATGACATTAAAAAACAGCCCTTTTGGATAGTGCTTGGTGAATAGTCTATCTTAATCGTAAAAAGATAATTTAAATTATTTGTACTTTTATGGCAATCCCCAATATAAAAAATAACAGTGTTTATCATAAATTAGGTAGATGGGTGTTTTCACTGAAGACTGTAATATAGACCTTGAATCTATCACAGTCTCTTGGTTATGAAATAACCAAGTTATTTCTTGAAATGAATGCTTTCCAATGAACCAGATTTGGAGAGAGAGAAGGAATACACATGGCAAAGCTCCAGAGACGTTTCTCAGGCCGTACCGGGCACCATCCCCCATCCGTCGCTCTGTTACCTTCTCGATGGTCCCCGCCATGGGAGCTAAGGTGCCTCCCTGAGTTCCTTCCGAGCTCACCGGCAACAAGTGTTTGGGGACGGGGATGCCGAACTGAACAGCTCCTTCCTGTGCATCGGAAGCACACCAGAAATGAAATCAAGATCTTGTTCTTGTAACTTTCCTAACAGACTGAGGTAACGATTGTTTCCAAGCTATCTGTCATATGTTAGTCATCTTTATTAGCAGGGTTCTAATCTAGCTTTGTGACCTTGAGCAAATTACTAAGCCCCTCTCGTTTAGGTTTCCCGTTACACAGGAAGAATGGCTGACGTGCCTCCCAGGGAATTAAAGAAATTAATTTATATAATGTTGGTACGAGAGAGCCACTGCCTGGAAGCCATTTTTAGTAGTACCTCCACTGTCAAGTGCTCAGTCTAAGTCAGGAACTGGTAATAGGAGTATAAATACATATTCACACATTATACAGTTTATAAATACATATATATTATATAGAGTCATTAGTTGTCACAATAACCTCAGGAGGCAGGTGTTATTATTATTCCTGTTTACAGATGGGGGAACTGAGGCCCAGAGAGTTTAACTTGCCCAAGGTCACACAGCTGCTCAGTGGTAAGACCAGAATTTGAATCAAAGCAGCTTCTTATTCCAGAACTTACGCTCTTCACCACTCATCACACTGGCTCGGCCAGCACGTGGTTCCAGCACACTGACCGTGGAAAGGAATGCCTGGTAAAGTGAGATCATCCTGGACTCGACCCATGGTAGTCTAATTACCTGAATACTATGGGCGTCTCATCCCTAAGGACTGGGATCTGTAAGATGGTTCCCAAATGTGACGAGATTCTGAAAAGACTTCAGTGTATTTGACAATCCATTCTCTTTCTTCTGCCCGTGTAGAACACTGAGGCCTCTGACCAACTCCCAACCATTCCATGCAAAGCCTGTCTCTACCCTCTGCCACTAACACCACTAACACACCCCTCTTCTTCCCTCATACTCCGGCCACAAGCAACACCTGGTCCAGACTCCTCTCCCAGTGGTCACCTCCTCCCAAATCCCCATGACCCAGTACCAGGGGGATGGTGGTTGGGGCAACTGTGAAGGCATCGGATCCCTGAGAGAACAGTCCCACCGAGCAGGGAGATACTCTGATGAGAAGGGAGTCAGGACATGTTTCAGAATTAAAGGAGCAACATGGGTAAGCTTCTATCCATGAAAATCCATGTGAACAAAAGAACAGAAGAAGGCAGGACTGAGGCAAAGACACAGAGAGGGGAACACAGAGAAAAGTCACAGCAGTGACTGAGGGCAGTGGATCTTTCTAGTCTCTTTGCCTCTGGCCAAGCAACTTTCTCCCAACCTCCGCCCCCAACCGTGTTATTATAAGAAGAGACCTTACCACAGAACAGAGGTAAACTGTGTTTTCCAGGAGAATTAGCTTAGTTTTACTAGTGACCCCATTAATAGAGCATCTCAGGTAAGTGCAGTCTCCCTCACTAAGAAGGTCACCAAGGACTTGGAAAGTTTTATCTTCAATCTCAAAAAAGAAAAAACAGAAAAGATCCTTAAAATAAACGAACCTTCATAATTAATAAAATCAGAATTAATTCCTTATTATAATAGTTTCAAAAGTTAACAGGTAAAATGTTTTTTTAAAAAGTCATGCAGAAACTTTCCCCCTATGATTCATAAACAAAACACTCTAGATAGAAGCAGTAGTAAGATGATTCAAAGAAAAACAGTTATATAACATATTCATAGCACTCATAATGCTATAAAAGCTCACGTGTGAATAGTAATAAATGTAAAATGGACAAATCAAATTAGGCAAAATTATTAACATTTAGTCGAGTATATATTACATGTTTGTATTCATTTCTGAGTAGCCGAAGTCAAGCTTGGTTTTACTGTGCCAAAGTCAGTAGCGAAAAGAGCCAGAATCATGTAATTGGATGGTATTTCTTTTATCTCACCAGCATGCAGGTCCAACTTATGGTTTCAGTTATGATTTAAGAAGACACATTAGTTGGAGATTGAGCACAATGTCCTCACTCTGAGAGAGAGTGCCAAAGAAGAGACTTCACACTTAATCTTCCAAGACAGCTAGCAAAAGGATGTGAAACCTCTCTGTTTTAAAGAATGTTTTCTTACGTATACACTCAAAATTTCCCTTACACACAGAAAATCGATTTAAATCTTTCCTATTTTTCATCTCAATTCCTATAATGTTAGTGTCTAAATCCTGTGGCTATTCTTTTCAAGTATGTTACGTAGGCTAAGATAAAACAGATCACACTGCAGGCATGTTTACATTGCTTTCATCTATCCTAAATTCAATATGACATTTTACTCCGCCTTGTAACCTAGTCAAACAGCCCCATGAAAGTCTGTGAAATACTCAGGACATAAAGTTTAGATTGGGAACAGTTTTGTTTAAAGATTTCCAATGGCACATCCTAAGTTTGTGAGTGTAGTTCCATGAGGGGATTACAACAAATCTGCCAATTTACCATTTGTCAAGGCACAAAAAGGGTCCCCAAACCAGTATTATGTGAATTTATTATTTAATATTTTAAATGCTTACAAAATACTCAATTTTGGCATAATGAATGACACAAAGGCTCCCCAGATAGCTGTGGGACACTGAAGTTATCTTTAAACGGGAAGGAAGAGTCACAGGGACGTGAAGTGCAGCACAGGGAATGTAGTCAGTGATGTCGTAATGACTGTGTGTGGTGCCGGGAGGCGCTGGACTTACTGGGGTGACCACTCTGTGAGTTATACAGATGTCGAATCACTACGTTGTACATCTAAAACTCATATAATATTGTATGTCAACCATAATTGAAAAATTAAAAAAAGGAAAAACAAACAAACCAGAGGTACCAATATGAATTTTAACTCTCATATACTAAAGGAGAAAGACTTCCCAAAATTTTTCTGAATCTCAGAGAAAGAAAACCAATGTCTCAGAGTGCTGGGCAATCTAAAGCTTATCTTTGATAAATCCATTTTTGCAGGATTTGAAGTCTCTTAGCTCTTATTAAAAATGATTTATTCTCAGTGGATTGAGCGCGGGCTGCGAATCAGGCATCGCAGGTTCGATTCCCAGTCAGGGCACATGCCTAGGTTGCAGGCCATGTCCCCCAGCAACCGCACATTGATGTTTCTCTCTCTCTCTCTCTCTCCCCCTCACCATTCCCTCTCTAAAAATAAATAAATAAAATCTAAAAAAAAATGATTTATTCTGTTCTCTGAATTTGTACCTTACTACAGGAATTTGGTTGAGTTTGCACATTGGTTTTTACCTTTTCAGCATTCCATTTTGCCAGTATAATGGATTTCTTTCAATTGGGGGCTAGCATAAAATTTTTGACTGAAGATTCTCCAAGGATGACCTGTGGATCCATTGAGATCCTTTCAGGGAGTCCACAAAATCAAACTATTTCATAATAATACTAATGTTATATGTTCTATTTAACCCAGTATTCTCTCACAAGTAGTACACAGCAGAGTTTCCTAGAGACCACAGGACATGTGATAATGTTATCGCTTTCTGGCAGCAATGGAATGTGTGCTTATAGAATCTCAGGTTTAAACTTGTCTCGATTATATCCTACAACCCAACAACAAAAAAGCCAAACTGATTTTTTTAAAAACGGGCAAAGGACTTGCATAGACATTTCTCCAAAGAAGATATACAAATAGCCAATTAGCTCAACATCATTAGCCAGCAGGGAAACGCAAACCAACACCATAATGAAACACCACGTCACAGCCCTTAGGGTGGCTTTTGTGCAGAGAGGAAAAAGAACAAAACAAACGTCGGCAAGGATGTGGGGAAACTGGAGCCTCTGTGCACTGCTGCTGGGAATGTGAAGTCATGCAGCCACTACAGAAAACAGTACGGCAATTCCTTGGAAAAGTAAAAATAGCCCTGGCCAGATGGCTCCCTTGCTTGGAGCGTAGTCCTGTGCACCAAAAGGTTGCAGGTTCGATCCTGGACAGGGCACATAACCTAAGTTGTGGGTTTGATCCCTGTTTGGGGGGTGTACGGGCGGTAGCCGATTGATGTTTCTCTCTCCCCCATCCCCTTTCTCTTTCTCAAATCAATAAACGTATACTTAGATGAGGATTAAAAAAATTAAAAACATATTTATGATTCAGCAATTCTGCTTATGGATATATGCCCAAAAAAACTGACAACAGGCTCTCAAAGAGATACTTGCCCACCTATGTTCACAGCATTATTCGCAACAGCCAAAAGGTGGGTGCAACCCAAGTATCCATCAACAGGTAAATGAATAGACAAAGTGTGGTATGTACATTCAATAAAATGTTATTCAGCCTTAAAAAGGAAGGAAATTTGACACATGATATAATACGGAAGAATATTAAAGACATTATGCTAAGTGAAATAAGCCAGTCACAAAAGGACAAATGCTGAATGACTTCACTGATATGAGGTTCCTTGCAGTCAAATTCATGGAGACACAAAGTGGGGTGGGGGCTGCCAGCGGCTGTGGGGAGGGAGGAGTGTGGTGCTCTCGTTCAAGGGGTATCGCATTTCAGCTTCGCAAGAGAAGCAAAGCTCTGTGGGTGGACGGTGGCGATGGCAGCACGACCATGTGAATGTAATGCCACTAACCATACACTTACAAATGGTTAAAATGGTAAATTGTGTTACTTATATTAAAAAATGCACTAAAATAATAGATGTAGTGAGTACAAACAAAAGCTCTTTAGGGAGCGTTAGTGATGTTTAAGCGCATATGGCGGTCCTGAGACTACAAAGTCTGAGAACTGCTGCTTTGCACACGAACATGTCCACACACTGCAAGGGCCTGACGGGTGTCTGACTTGAAGCCATTATTTTTCACCAAGTCAGCCTGAAATAAAAGCACATAACATTCTCCTAACCACAGATGTAATAGTCAATGGTTCAAGAGAAACCGGGAGTGTAAAAGGCAACACTCAGTCTGAGAGCGATCAGATTCAGCTGTGAACAGCAGAAAAAACCATCAAGGCTTACCTGCATGCTGTATGACCCATCGTGGTTATATGTTACAGCTATGGCTACACCTTTGGGGAAAAATAATTAAACAGAATTAGAAGACCTTCATTTATTCAGTAACTGAGATTCCAAAAATCTGACTTTCAACCTAAAGGTAACTTCAGGAACATCAACATCTCTTAACTCCCTGGCAATAAAGATTTAAAAAAAAAAAACAAAACAAAAAAAACCCTATTAGGCAGGTTTCAATAAAGGTGAATTTCAAACTTTTCTTTTTCAGAATTGGAGTTTTAACTTTTTAAGGTTGTAGGCTACTTTAGATATTTTTCTCTCTATAAGAAAGGCTGCAAGCCCTGGCTGGTGTAGCTCAGTGGACTGAGCGCTGGCTGCGAACCAAAGGGTCGCCAGTTCGATTCCCAGTTGGGGCATATGCCTGGGTTGTGGGCCAGGTCCCTAGTGGGGGCCACATGAGAGGCAACCACAGATTGATGTTTCTCTCCCTCTTTCTCCCTCCCTTCCCCTCTCTCTAAAAGTAAATAAAATATTAAACAAATATTTTTTTAAAAGAAAGGGTGCAGTGTTACATAGAAAATGCAATTAGTTGGGAAAAAGAAGCTCTGGTTTGAGACCCAAATCTGCCACCTGTGCGGCATGGTTATCTCTGTGATCCTGACTAGTCATTTAAAATCTCTGACTCTCGATTTTCTGATCCATTCAACCCATCAAATGGATATGAGAGGCAGCAATATTACATCAATGTGAAAGTACTTTATAAGCTGCAACAGACTTATACAAATATTACATCCAATATATTCACATTACTATGTGACTACAGAATTGGTTGGAGACGATCCTGGGAGATGGAAATAAAAATCTTGGGGGTAGAGAATGCAGACCAAAGCCGTTTCGTCCCGCCTGACACTTCACCCATCGTTTGGGTGCTGCCAGCTCAAATCTGTTCCCACTCTGACCTCCCTTCTCCAGAACTCTGATTAGTCACTCTCAGCGAGATGTGCCATTCACACAGGGGGTCCGACAAAGCATCTCCCGCCTCCGCCTGCTTTCCCTCCTAACCTGTGAGCTCCACAACTGGCCAGGTTACTCGCCTTGTGATCCAGGTCTAAAACCTGTCATTCTCACCTGCTCCTTTGATTTCCACCTCCAAGAGCCACCACACAGCCACCAAATTCTTCCCTTTGAATGCCTGTCCTACTCATTTCTTCCTTTCCATTGCCCTACCCTGATGCAGACAGACGGCCTCAGGCCTCTTAGGAGGCCCTTCCAGGGCTTCCTGCAGGCTGTGCCAACCCTTCCTGCTGATGCTTCCTAGAACCTGCCTATCACATTCAAAGTACCGGTACTTGGTTTTGTACTGAGAGTACCAAACTCTGACTTATATCCCACCATTCTTATCACATAGCCCCATGTCCAACCAAATCAGAAAACAGGCCAATTAATATTCTCCTTTTGTGTCTCCACCCTCCCCTCACTGTGCCTCTCCGCTCAGGCCCCTCCAGCTGAAGCCTCACCCCACCCCTCACTCACATGGAGCTCACTGGGCAAAAGCCTGTCCTGGTGGAATGAATCCCCTCTCCTCCGTACATTTTGACTTCTGCATTTAAATACCATTAGGATTCTCCCCTCATTCGGTGTATTATAGAGTATATTTTCTCCTTATCAGTTGTTTTTTCAAAAATTGCAAAAATAAAGGTGTTTGCAAGGCCTGAACATCCTCTCTGTTGACCAAATGCAAGTACTGTTCAACACGTGAACATGTGAATCCTTTCAGACCTTTCAAAATACATATGCAAGTTTGTATTTTCCTTTTATAAAAGTAGGACATTGTTAGACATATTTGTTCTGCAACCAACTTTATTGCAAATAACATGTGGCGCACACATCTACTTGTTCTTTCAATAGTAGCAGAGGGACAGCTTAATAGTAACGATGATGATGATGACAGCCAATGTCTGTTCACTGTTGGCTGTGCGTCGTTCAATGAGCTAAGTGCTCTGCATGTGCTGTTTCACTTAGTATCTGCAACAACACAAGGAAGCAATGACCACGACCGTGCCCGTGTATGGCTGAGGACATTTGATGCTTACACAGAATATGTGACTCACCCAAGAGCCACAGAGCACACGGGGGGCAAAGTTCAAACCCATACTGTCTGAGCCCAGGGCCTGCATCATTAACTACTACGCCATCCATCTTTCCAACAAACATGCTTCTCCTCTGCCAAGTGGTAAACTCCTTAAGAGTAAAATACAGGGACAAAGACATCCTTATTCTCTTCTTCACACTATTCAGAATATCTATTTCTTCAAGGATATTGTATTGAATATATAAATGAACAAAACTTCTCCACAATCTATCTGGTCAATATGTTTAACCCCTTTTAAGAGAAAATACATCCAATTACCCCAGATCAGTTATCTTTCAATTTATAAAATATGAATTTAAGTGACATAAATGCCGATAGAATCATAGTAAAGACACTGCCCAAAAACGTCTAAATTCTTTTTTATGTTATAGGGTAACCCAACTTGTTCCTCCTTCCCCTGGATATCTCCTGACACCCACAAGAGAATCTTACGCATTCTCTTATATATTTAACAAGGTTTGAAAGTTTAGCATGATGCAGTGTGCCCAAAAGTGTGAGTTCAAATTCTGGCTCTACCAATTACTTTTTGTGTGATTTTAAAGAAATTATAATTCTTGCTAAGCCTTTTATAAAGCTTTTATAAAGTAGACACCAATAACAACACCAATTTTATTGGCCTGTTCTGAAAATGCAAAGGAAGTAATTCACGGAAAGCACTTATCACAATAGCTAACATATACCAAACAATAAATCTCGGCTACTACATTATTATTGAGGGCAGGACAGGGCTCTGTGAGACATGGCCACTAGTAACAAAGAGAGTATCTTTCAAGTCTTGACTTTTTAAAGCACTTGGTCACTCCCCGCGAGATCATTAAGAGCTGGTTTGACTTGAGATTCATAAACGCTTCTGGACCCGGAGAGTTCTCGTTTGGGCGCTCTCCTACTCACCCGTGGACTGCTGGTTAGCACAGCATTTCTGAAAGCTGTTACATTCCGGCCTGGGTTATTGTTGAAAAATATTGCCAAGAGGAAGTAGTAAACAGCGATCATGTTGGCTTTTCAATTGTATATTTATTTTTTTAATTTAAAAAAATCCCAAGAAATGCAACATGATTCAAAACACTGCTTGGCGCCTTAGTGAAGATCCATGCCAGGTGACAGAGTCGGTTCATCTGAATTACAGTCACACAGGCTGTTTTCCTGTTTAATTTATGTTGAAGAGGTCACTAAAATTTTATTTCTGCTGATACTTGTATTCAGCATATTTAGTCTATAGTAAGATACTTCTGCATTTTGGAAGTTGTTTTTTTTTTTCTTTTTTTAAGGATAAAATGAATAAATACACCGGCACAAAATCGATAGCTTAACTGTTTGCAGAATGCTACCGCTACCAGAAGATGCTCGCAAACTTTCTTTCCAAGTACTCAGTGCACTTAAGGGAATGGCCACCTAGGCTCGGGATGACAAGGTATCTAAAGAGCTGTGACCCAACTGACTTGTGTGAACAAAGAATTTGTTGAGAAGTGAGTGGACGCCTACACAGAAGCGAGGTAAAGAGGAGGGTCCTGTGATGAGCTGGCAGAAGACTCTGTTCTACGTGGTAGGCATGTTTTTATAATAGAGCTGTCACAGTTCACTGATACCTCAGCTTCAGGGTTACCTAGGCCTCCCAGCTCTGACTCTGCACCCCTCTGGCTTCCCATGCAAACTGTACTGTAGCAGAGGGAGACAGCCCCCAGCGCTCACATGATTCTGGTCCCTCTGGTACACTGGTCCAGCCAAGTTCATAAATTCCTATGCCTTAAGCATCAGGCTATCCACTTATAATAAATCAGCCCCTATACTGAGCCTACTCAAATTAGCCTGCTATCAAATATCAACTTGCCACTGGGAAAGTGGCGGGAATAGCACAGGAATCAGGGTCAGAAAGATGAGGTGCCAGTCACGGCTCTGCCACTCCGCGGTCTTGAGTAAGTGACTGCACCTGCTGTGCCTGTTTCGTCAGCCACATGTGGGCGTAAGGGCGACTCCATTTTACCAAGTCGTGACGATGAAAATTACAGGTGATGAGGCACTTAATAAATTACAGCTCTTTAGTAACCCACTTCCACCTGAAACACTGAGTAGTGGGTAATGTTCCCTCCTTGGAGGAGCTTTGGACATTGTTTTTCTTATTTAAAAGCGATACAGCCCTGGCCAGGTAGCGCACTTAGTTACAGCGTTGTCCCTGTACGCCAAGGCTGCGGGTTTGATCCCTGGTCAGGGCTCACGCAAGAATCAACCAAGAATGCATGTATGAGTGGAACAACAAATCAACGTTTCTCTCTCTCTGCCTCTCTCAAAATCAATCAAAAACAAAACAAAAAACGTAATACATCCTCAGGAGGGGAAGGAAGGATAAAAAGAAATTAAAAAATAAAAGTAATATTATACATTCTTACTGAAGAAAAGAGGCAAAGCAAAGAAAGTACAGAAGGTACAAAGAAGCAGGGGAAAAAGATCGCCTCCAATCCCACCACCAGCCCCGGCCACATGGCTCATTTGGTTGGACCATCGTTCTTAGCACCAAAAGATGGTCGGTTTAATTCCAGGCCAGGGCACATGCCGAGGGTGAGAGTTCCATCCTCGGCTGGGGTGTACAGGAGGCAACCAATCTATGTGTCTCTCTCACACTGATGTCTGTCTGTCTCTCTCCCTCCCTCCCTTCTCTCTCTTAAAAAAAAAAAATAAAACATCTCACCACTCAATGGTGCCCTCACTAAAATTTTGGAAAATTTCATTTCAGTCATTTTGTTATGTAAGTTTTATGACCTAGTTTTAGAATATTTACAAAATATAGAAAAGGTGCAATGAAGAAAAAGAAAAACCATTAACCGTACCACCCAGAGCGAATCCCTTCTACCACTCAGGCACACTTCCTTCCGATGTTTAGGTCCGGGACCCTAAAAACATGCAACTGAGTGACCGTGGCCGGCGGCACCCATTTTCCCCAGGTATTTGTGATATACTTCTGTGCAGCACATTTCTCTTCTAATAAAATGTCACTTACTGTTTCCCCCATCCTTAAGAGTCATGTTTCTGGTGTAAGAGATATTCAGTCTCCTTCCACTGCTGGATGCAAAAGGAGAATATTGATCTAGAAAAAAGTTCAATAAATTTATGAACATCAAGCCTATTAAATTCATGCCTTGCGAAAGGAAACAGAAAACACAGTTCCTATGCCGGCAGCTCAGATGTGTTTCCTTTGCTCCTCTCATTGCTTTACATTTAAATTAGATATTTTGATTTACATCTCAGAAAATCCCAACTTTTCTTAAAAAATGAATAGATTCATTTTTTCCCCTATTTGCTCCAAAGGTCAGAGTCACCTTAAGCAAACATTACGGAGCAAGTTTGGGAGAGCTCAGATTTTGCTCAGCTTGGAGGGAAGAGCTTTTTAAAGGAGAACTGACCGAAAGTGTAATAAGCTAATGAATTCTCATCATGAATTCCAGCTTCGGGAGGCATTAGGAAGCTGGGCGACAACTTAGTGGGGATGTGGGCGCAGGGACGCGCCATGTGGCGGTCAGGGTGACTCTGTCATAGTCTTTCCCATGCTCAGGTTCTATGACACGACGTGGTACCTAGGTCTTCAGTTGTAAGAAATTTGATCACAGAATGAAGGAAGAAAGGCGGAAATAACTGAACGATAAATCGCAGGTAACCTAAGGGAATCTGAGAGTCTCCAGTGCTGCATCTTCAGCCTCCAGGACCTGGAAGCTGCTGCAGGCACGCAGGCTGCGAGTCAGCCACACAGAGCGGTGAGCAGACGAGGCTGGAAGGGTCGGCATGGGCTGCAGCAAGAACTAGTGTCTGGATGAAAAGAGATGCATCTCTGCACTGTTAGGTGATTAGCTAAGATATATTTAAAGGGCTGCAAAGCATTTATGGGGGGCATCCAGAATATGTGGAGAGCTCTCCTTCATCCTAGAAAGCACATCAGCAGAGGATGGCGTCACACGCTGAGAGAAGGAAAGGGAGGCGAGTGCGGCATAAAGAAAGAAAAGCATGCTCAATAACGATTCATAAAATCGCCACGAGCAGAGGAAACAGACATGCATTCTGCACCTTGTGACTGAATTTTGAAAGCATCAGACAGGGCCTTCTCCTTGAGGATGAGACCCAGAGCTGCCTGGCATAAAAACTCTTTGGCTGCGGCCTTCCGACTGGGCAACAGCTGGTCTCGGTGTTGAGGGATGAAGTCAGTGTGCACGTGCCCAGCCTCAAACTCCGGGTGGCCGGACAGGCTGAGGAGGAAGTCGATGTTGGTGTGCAGCCCGACAATCTGGAAAGAGAACAGAGCCGTGTCGCCAGTGAGTGGGGAAACAACACCTTCAGAGAAACGTTTGTATGGCTTCTGCCCCTTTGGCGAAGTATTTTCTACCATGGACGACTCTCAGGAAAACAAAACAAATAAAAAACAAACAAACAAACAAACCCACTTCACCATTACTACATATCTGGACTCAACACCGGAAACTACATTCTGCTGTGACAGAGAGATAAAGAGGCCGCGGACAGCGCTGTTGGTGGAGGCAGTGTGGAGAAGGCATTTAATTGACTCAGGTTAGGAGAGTGATGAATGTTAAGAAACTTAAATTAGATTTATATGCAAGATCTGGAAGACCTGCCACTCAGAACACTCCCACAACAGAGGTCAGGATTACTGCACTGGAGAGGAGATAGGATTAAATGACTTTGAAAGACCCTCCTTTCAAAACTAAAATTCGGATGTTACATGCTGATATAAAAATAAAAAAGGTATAAAACTTAACCCAATAAATGAAATCAAGGGTAAAACAAGCTATCTCAGCCTCAAGTTTATTTGTTCATTTGTTCATTCATTCACTCATTTAAATTTTTTAAAAATATTTTATTTGCCCTAGCTGGTGTAGCTCAGTGGAATGAGTGCGGGCTGCGAACCAAAGCATCGCAGGTTCGATTCCCAGTCAGGACACATGCCTGGGTTGCAGGCCACGGCCCTCAGCAACCACACATTGATGTTTCTCTCTCTCTCTCTCTCTCTCTTTCTCCCTCCTTTCCCTCTCTAAAAATAAATAAATAAAATCTTTAAAAATATATATTTTATTTATTTTTTAGAGAGAAGGGAAGGGAGGGGGAAAGAGAAGGAGAAAAACATCAGTGTGTGGTTGCCTCTCATATGCCCCTAAATGGAGACCTGGCCCACAACCCAGGCACGTGCTCTGACTGGTAATCAAACCAGCGACCCCATGGTTTGCAGGCCAGCATTCTAACCACTGAGCCACACCAGCCACAGCTCATTCACTCATTTATTCACGCATTTATTCAAGCACTCATTCATTTGCCACATACTGAGCACCTTTCAGGCACCAGGCCCTGATCGAGATACTGGGGGACACGGTGAAGAACAAAACACACAGAGTCCTTACCCTCACGGAGCTTACATTGTAGAGAAAGAAAATAAACAACGTCTATAAACAAAATTCTAATACAACGTCAGGTGGTGTGAAGAAAAATCAGTCTGGCTCAGGGCACAGAGAACAGAAAAGGGCCACTTTTAAATGGGGCGGCCTTGTAAGGATTCTGAGTGCCTGGGGATGGGGGAAGAGAGTCCTGTGATCACCTGGGGAAGAACAGCCTGGAGGAGAAAACAGGGACCCAGGCTCCACGCTGTGCATCTAAGGAATGGCAAGGAGGCCAGTGTGGGTGGAAGCACAGAGATCAGAGGTTCCATCAAAGTGATGACATAGAACAATCAGAACATCATGGGTTGATAAGAAATTCTGCCATGAAGTTAAATCAGCTGGTATGGGTCTTTCTGCACCAAGAAAATTAATGTGCTGCGGAAAAGTACCAAACTATCGAACTAATGGTACTAAACACAATTATTTTCCTTTGGAGAAAATATCATATTTTGCCATGTACAATGCGCATCCACATTTTGTACGTATCATACAAGGGGTTATTATACCCATGGTATGTAACCATTATACCCACATATAATGCACATCCTTCTTTCTCCCTCAAAAAATCTGGGCAAAAAAGTGCACATTATACACAGCCAAATACAGTAACACCAGACAGTAGGCCACACTTGGGTCACTCGCCTTGTTTACAGGATGCAGAGGAACTTCCTGTCGGATTTCACTGAAGTACAACACTGACACTAATAGGTTCAGCCCTGCAATCTTTCTTTCCTGGCTGAAACTGAAAAGTCCTCAAACCCCTGAGAAATTCTCCCAGGTAAAAGTATTTTGTTAGTGATATATGGGTACTTGGTGGAAATAAGTTGACAAGGAGAAGGGCTGATGACCAGTTGTGACAGACACCCTCGGCTACAGAGACACAGAGAGGATCGGGGCCACCAGCGTGGCCCCAGGTCACTCACATGGTACTGACGAAGGCTGTACCTCAGTTTTGTCAGGGCCGCCTGGCGGTCTGCAGCCCACACGACCAGCTTCGCAATCATGGGGTCATAGTGCACTGACACTTCATCTCCTGAAATCGAAAAACCACAAAAACCACTCCAAGTCAAAACCAAAGGGACAGAGGATGACAAGCAAGCCGTTTTGCTAGGGCTTTATGTACATTTCACCCTTAACTCTCACAAACCACTGCAGGACGGGTATGTTACCGCCATTTCATTCATGAGGAACCAAAGCTCAGGGGGATTTAAAGACTTAGCAAATGTCTAGGGGGTGTGTGGCCACCTGAGAGCAGCGGGCCCTAAAACAGTGATCCAGTGACTCCCAAGCGGGTTCCCCAGCCTCCCTTCTCCGTGGAAGTCAGGGCACAGCCCCTTTACCTCTCACATCACAATCACTCTGCCCTTGGCTTGCCCTTCCCTCCACCCGATTGTCTTCATCAGATAAGTAAGGACAATGACTCCCCTGTCCTGTAGTTGTTGGAAGGACTGACAATAAAGTGCCAAGTGCCATACCTGGCTGAGCTGACAAACAAATAGCAGCTATCATTACTATTACAGTTAGAGAACAAGAATCTGAATCGCTGGTTAGAAAACAGTTCAGGGCAAAAGGATGTGGTACATGATAAAACCTCCTCTTCTAGAGCCTTGTTGTGATTCTGGCAAGTCACCTGAGCCCTCTGAAACCCAGGGCCTTCATATATAAAACCCAGGGGTGGGTTCACACTCCCTTATAAATTCACCCATCTGCCCACCCACTAACATGCTGAACACTTTCCAGGCTGAGGCTTGAGCAAAGTGCTACAAATACAACACAGAAGACGGTCCCTCCCTTAAGAATCTTACAATCTGATGGGGAAACTAGACGAGGAATAGAGTACTGTAAGACAGTATCATGAGGGCGATGTCTGAGGAATGCGCAAGGGGCTCAGGGAACACAGGAGGTTGGGAGACACTTCTTGGACAAGACTGACTCAGACTTGACTCCCAGGGTCAAGATGAGAACCTGGCCCTGACCAGTGTGGCTCAGTTGGCTGAGCGTTGTCCCACAAAACAAAAGGTCTCCGTTTCAATTCCCAGTCAGGGCACACGTGTGGGTTGCAGGCTGGTCCCCAGTTGGAGCTTGTGCAAGAGGCAACTGATTGATGTTTCTCTCCCTCTCTTTCTCCTCCCTTCCCCTCTCTCTAAAAATAAAATAAATAAAAATCTTTAAAGATGTGAACCTGGGAGTCCTTCTCAGAGTTATGCCTGTTATCCTGTAAACACCTTTATCAAATTAACGCAGCAAGCTCTGCTTGCCATACAGGGGTGTCTTGTCTATTGCAAGGGTCCTCTTTTCTTTCCAAGATGTTCTGCTGTTAAGGTAAAAATTCACTACCAGATCTTGCTGCGGTTTAGCCAAGAGCTACCAGAATGTGGCAAATTTATCATCAAGAAGCCCGAATTCCTCACTGTGGCTTTTAAGACCCTGTATGATTTGCTCTCAGCCTGCGCCTGCCTGCAGCCACACCTCCAACTACCTACTGCCCTGAACCATTTTCCCAGACACGCGTTTGGTTACAGTTCTTCAAACATGCCTTAGTTCAGTTCTCTTCTCTTCGCTTTTCTTCATGCTGTTAAATCTGCCTACCCCAATCCACTCTAGACGTCCTCTTCAAAACAGTGCCTAACATTATTTCCCAGCCCTGAGAACTGCCGTAACTTCTCTACAGCCAAAGTCAAGGCGGCAACAGGCAGTGGAGGCCCAGGGTGCGGACTCTGGAGCCAGACTGCCAGGGGCTGAGTCTCAGCTGCAAGGGTGAACTTGGGCATCACTTACCTTCTCCGTGTCCTGGTTCCCTCATCTAGAAAATGGGGGTAACGGAAATGCCTACTCACAGGGTAGTTCTCCTGGCTAAAGGAGTCTTTACAGAAAGAAATGTCACCTGGAACAGCACTTACACATAAGCGCTAAATAACTGCTAGTTACGACCATTGTTACTAATCGCATGGTGGACTGCCGTAGCTCTGGTACTGCTATTATTTTACTTTTAAATTTCTTTTATTATTGTTTAGCTCATGCTGTTTATATATTAATTCTCCAGCTCGACTTGAAGGCAGAGTACCTTAGGCACAGAGAATATTGGTGACCTTAAATCATTTTGGGAACCAGGCTAAGTAAAAATATAAAACAATGCAAACAAAATATTTGTTGCTTCAGTTTGACCAAGTAATTGATTAAAATTACTAGTCATTCTTTAAAAAAACTATTCCAGAAGGAAAAAATAAAGATTACTGGGAAATGAATTAAATCCTTTATTTTAAAACATATTAGACATTTCCATAAGACACAGGGAAACGACCCTGTCTGAAAATAATAATGCGCTAAAAGTTCAAAAAGACCTTTTGTCTTATTTCGGCTTACCTTGCCGGACTCCAGTCTCGATCCGAGTGGACACGTCTGCTGGCGGCGTGGAGAGATGCACCAGTGGTCCGGCCCCGGGCATGAAGTTATTGTGAGGGTCTTCCGCATATATCCGGGCTTCAAATGCATGGCCTTGCAAAGTTATTTCTTCCTGGCTCAAAGGAATCTTCTCTCCTGCTGCAATCTAGTGATAGAAGAGTATGTACTTCTTTAAAAAAAATCCACCTTAAAGCACCTACAAGAGTAGTAAGATGGTGGTCTTCCCTTTTCTATGTAAAATGTACATTTGGAGTTTATAATGAAGCCAGATAAAAATTATCACTTTATTCACTCCCTTCAGTATTGGGCAAAAGCTAAAAAGAGATTTCACAACATATGCAGTTTGAAAATAAAGTATAAATTACAATGAGGTTCTAGAGTTTTAAAATAGAGAATGCAGGAAAACTGCTGACAATTATAAAGATAAAAATCAGTTTTTTCCAATATAATTGAAGCTAAGATTTCTTTCTGGCACTGTAGTCTCAGTTTTCATGTAAACCATTATCACTCAAATCAGCCTTTTTTTCTTAATAGTAAATATTAGTTGGTGTTTAGGACTATATTGAAAGCTACGGGTAAAGTGTGACATCAGACATATTTGTAATTTTAATCAGCATGTGAGTTGTAAAGCAAAACATTATGTTCCTCAGAAAGGGGGACATAATGGTTTTCCAGTTTTATTGTGTTTATATATATACTGCATAGCACCAGATTACAAACAGATGACCACCACTGTTTATCACTGCTATAAGGATGATTTCAGCCATTATGTAAATACAAATCTCTAACTAGTATAATTTGGAAAAGTCTATTGAAAGACTTGCTGTCACACTCCCCTTAACTCTTCCTCCGAGATGAGAAAGTGACAAGCTGAGATACCAGAAGATACAGGGAAAGACACGAAAATAACCTAGCATAACACTGAGCTACGCAGGTAAGTGTAAAACAAAAGCAAAGGTTTCATTGCTTTAAATATGTAAAGAAGAAAAATCAGGAACCACGGCAAGAAGGAATACAAGGAAAATGGACTGAACTGATGACGTTATGACATGTTGTTTCAAACCATGAACTCTGCCTCATGTTCTTTAGAACCCTTTTATCCTCCATGATTTCAAGATTTGGGACTCTCTTGGGTTACTGTTTCAGAAAAAAAAAATCTTCCTTTTCCTCACATTCCGGAAACATAAGCACTCTTTCCAGAAGTTTCTAAATCCACTACAGTTTTCCTGACACCCACTAACACCTACTAGCCTGATGTGCCTAGTTTTCATTAGCTCCCAAGGCTATAGAGGCCCAGAAGAGTCTTTTGACTCAATTAAAACCACGAATCAGCCCTAAGGAAATAGCAAAAGGAACATCATATTATTGTCCATGGGAGTTCTGAAAAGACAGAAATTATCAAAACAATCAAGACTTCAGCATCACAGCATGAAAAAAGCCACTTAGATTCAGGATATATAAAGACCCAAGAATCTCAGAGAGATTAAGACTATCCGCCCTGACCGGTGTGGCTCAGTGGGCTGGGTGCTGCCCCACAGAGCGAAAGGTCGCTGGTTTGACTCCCGGGCAGGACACACGCCTGGGCTGCAGGTCTGGTTCTCCATCAAGGCGTGTGCGAGAGGCAAGTGATTGATATTTCTCTTTCCCATCGAAGTTTCTCTCGCTCTTTGTCTCCCTCCCTTCCCCCTCTCTAAAATAAATAAATAAAATCTTTTAAAAAAGATTATTCATATGGCTTAAAACACATTCTTTATATTTAAAAAAAGAAGGCTGAGACACAATCTATTATTTTCAGTAAAGGGAAAAACACACTAAGCTATTATTAATAATATTGGAAATAATACGCTTTGTGGAACGCTGGTCTAGCAGTGCTCCTCACGCTACCTACAATAAAGGAACAGTGGTGGCCTTACACCTCTGTAAAACCAGCAGGCACGCCACAGCAAGGCCAGAACTGCTCTGAAGACCCCACACAGGCACTGTGAGTGCCCACGCTCACACCACCATGGCCAGTGGGCAGCGACAGTCTGAGTCAGCACTTGCTCACGGACCACTCTATTGGTCGAGACCATTCCCTTGGCTCTTCCTTCCCAACTCTGTCTCAGCTCTTTCCTCTGGGCTCGTATCTGTCCTGCCTCCATAATCCAGCGACGGCCTGGCTCAGAGAGATGTGGCCTGGGGTACAGCACAAGGCTTCCGTGCTGATACTATGTGGTCATGAGCCATCCTCAGTGGCAGCAGCTCACCTGCTGGCTGCCCCATGCCTAATGGGGAATAATGGTAATTAATAGATTAGGAATCTGTGTCCATGAAGTGACAATAATGCCATAGCATCAAATGCAGTGCCACTTTTATTTAACCTCCCATTTTCCTGTCCTTATCATAAACACCAAGAACTGGACCCTTATCCAAAATGACACCTTTTTTTAGGAGACCAGAAGGTAAGTAGCTTCAAGACTGATATTTAATAGAAAAAATATTCCCACCTTAAGCTGCCACTCCACCAAGTCAGTTCCTGTGATCATCTCAGTAACAGGATGTTCCACCTGCAGCCTTGTATTCATCTCCATGAAGTAGAAATTGTGTTGTGAGTCCATAATAAACTCCACAGTTCCTAAAAGATAAAATACAATGATTACATTTCAGAAGTATATAATCAGTAGCAAATTAAAATGTCCCATGATGTATCACAGTTTTACTACTTCCTTCACTCAATGGTACTATGTATTTCATGAAGAAAACGTCCCACGTGTAGCAGCAAATGATTCTCAGTCAAAAATAGGGAGCCACAAGAAATTTCGCAACAGAAAAATATGTTTGGGGTTTTGAGCAGAGGGTAAGCTCCGGGTATGAACCAGTCGGAGCCGCCACAGCAGCCAGGCCCTGGCTGCCCAGGCAGGTGTTGCTGCTGCTTTAGTGCACCCAGATCCTGGGGAGCCGCCCCCGAGGCAGCCCATCTCGCTCCAGCCCTGTGGAGAAAAACACAGGCTTTTCTTCCCTGATTATGGGCTCTGGGAAATTTCCTTTAAAAGTCCTTTAGCCGGTGACCTGCTGAAATATGGCTTAGCAACTAAACCTTATGTTGATAATATCTTATCTATTGGCATTTTATTAAGCACTACAAAACTTCTTCCAGCTTTATTAAGGTATAAAAATGATCCATTTTAAGAGAAGTATATTGAGTTTCACAGTTGAATACAGTCATGTAACCTCCACCACAACGAAAATACAGAACATTTCCATCATCCAAAAAGTTCCCTTGTGCCCTGTGCAGTCGGTCCCTTCCCCGGGCCCCAGGCAATTACTAGTCTGTTCTCTGTCATTATAGTTTTTTTCCCCTAGAATATCAGAGAAATAAAATAATGTGGAGCATAGTATTTGGTGTTTGTTTGAGTTTCTTCACTTGGCCTAAAGTTAGTCCCACACACTGCTGCCCCTAGAACAGCACGGTTTGTGTTGCATGGGTCCACTTATGCAAGGACTGCTTTCAATCACCATATTGGGAAAATTTTTGAAGATTTGAATTTTTGAAGATTTTTTTACCAGCAATTTCAAAATTACTGGTAAAAAAATAAAAATTTTTATTTTTATTTATTTTAAAGAAGATACTGTAAATGCATACAGCCCCAGTCAGATAGCTCAGTTGGTTACAGCATTGTTCAGATACACCAAGGTTGCAGGTTCGATCCCCAGTGAGGGCACATACCAGAAGCAACCAATGAATGCATAAATAAGTGGAATGACAAAAAATGTCTCTCTCTCTCTAATATCAATCAAAAAAAAATTTAAAGATAAATGGGTCCAGTGTAAGGATAATTGTAAAATAAGAAAACTTGTGAAGCCATCACTGTAGCTATGCCAGCCAGCATTTTTTGCAAAATACCTTTTTATCTCATACTGAAAATGCAGCTTTTGTGGGTACAACATTGTTATAAGAAAGGCATACCTATGGACTCTAATATGGTTTGAGAAAAACAGAAGTCATTATATAGCAACTTAAAAGCAAAAAGATAGTGAAGGCTCTAAAGCTGGAGAATTTAATGACAACAAAGGATGGTTTGATAATTTTAGGAAGAGCTTTGGCTTAGAAATTGTCAGGATAACATGGGAAGTAGCTTCTGCCGAACCAGAGGCAGCAGACAAGCTCCCAGATGGCATTGAGGAACTCACCAAGGAGAAAGGATATCTGCCTGAACCTGTTTTTAGTGCAGATGAAAGAGTCCTATTCTGGGGGGGGAAAAGCCACAAAGGACATTTATCAATCAGGAAGAGAGGCAAGTACTAGGATTTAAGGCAGGAAGGGAGAGGTTAACTCTACCATTTTGTGCAAATGCAACCTGGTTCATGGCTAAATGCCGAGGCTATAAAGCTGTGAATCCTCAGCCTGGGAGAGGACCCATAAACACTGGCTGCCTGTCTTTTGGTATACGAGGCCTGGACAACAAGAACCCCTTCTCTGGATTGGTTCCATTGATGCTTTGTCCCTGAAGTCAGGAAGTACCTTGTCAGTAAGGAATTGCTTTTCAAAGTTCTTTTGATACTGCACAGTAACTCCGGCCACCCAGGACCCCATGAGTTAACACTAAAGGCATCCGAATGGTCTACTTTCCCCCAACATGACGTCTCTAATTCAGCCTCTAGAGCAAGGGGTGATAAGGACTTGAAAGATCATTATGCACAGCATTCCATGCAAAGGGTTGTCAATGCTACAGAAGAGGATCCCGACAAAGAGAACATCATGAAAGTCTGGAAGGATTCCACTATTGAAAGTGCCATGGATGTCACAGAAAAAGCCGTGAGACCATCAAGCCTGAAAAATAAGTTCCTGCAGGACAAAACCGTGTCCAGGTGTTGTGTGTGACTGCACAGGATTTATGGCAGAGCCCATCAAGGAAGGCATGAGATTGTGGAGAGGGCAAAAAAGAAAAACTGTGGGGGGTAAAGGGTTTCAAGACACTGGTCTTGGGGAATTCTAGAGCTAACAGATGCCACACGGGAGGAATTCCCAGACGATGACCTGACGGAGATGAGTGCCTCTGGACCAGTGCCGACACTGCGGGAGACGTGGGTGGAACAGGCGCAGCCAGAAAACAAGCTGGCATCCGACAACGGGGCAGAGGGCGCTGATTATTCAAGATGGCTTTTGACTTTTTCTATAACAGGGATCCTTCTACAATATGGGTACTGAAACTAAAGCGAACAAGGAAGGTGGATTGGCATCATATAGAAACATTTTTAGAGAAATGAAAAACCAGAAAAGTCAGGTAGAAAATATGATGTATTTCCATAGAGTTGGGCTACGTGTGCCTGCTTCTCCTGCCTGCCCTCGCACTTCTCTCCACCTCTTCCACTCCTGAGACAGCAAGACCAACGTTTCCTCTTCCTCCTCAGCCTAGTCACCGTGCAGATGACGACGACGCAGACCTTTGCGGTGATCCGCTTTGACTTAGTGAACAGTAAATAACTGCGCTATGTAGTTAATAGACTTATCTGTGCATATGTCTTCCTTTGAAAATCTAGTAAGTGTACAGCGAAAACTATGTGACATTTTTGTCATCATCATCATCGCCTAAGTATTCAACATGTAGGACATCATATGGAAGGCCTCTACTGAAGTAGATAGCCTATTCTTACATAGGCATGAGTGATATTTAACCTAATTTATAACTTTGCTTTAAAAAATTATATTATTTATATAATTATATAATTATAAAAATTATATTCCAAGTGTCTGGTCCAAAACAGTTTTTACTATACAGTAAGCCTCTCTCTCCCTTGATTGGAGAAAATGTGTATCAGCCTATTATCACAGGTAAATGCTTTTTAAAAAAATGTAACAGTGTTTCCAGTACTGTATTATAAATATGACTACAATACTGTATGCCCTAAAAATGTTATAATTTATTATAGGCCAGGCTTCTATAAAGCAATCATATTGATAACACAAAGCTACCATAAGCTATCATATTGCTGCTTCTTTGTTATCAATGACATAATTGTTATACCTGTAAATAAATGTGAATCTTTTGCAAATCATCTTTTCATTTTCAATGTGTAGGGTTAGTAACATGTATAACATCTGCAGCATTTTGTATCACATAAGACACTACTGATGTAGGTGCTGACGATGGTCTGTCTTGCAAACAGTCAATGTGAACTTACAGTACTGACAAACACAGCCCAGTAGTGCAAATATATTTTCTCCTCCTTATGATTTACTTAATTTTTCTTTTCTATAGCTGATTTTGTTGTAAGAATACAATATATGTTAAAATTAAGTGAAGGTTTCCAAGTGTCTGGTCCAAAATATAAGGAACTTAAGCCAACCATTCCATCCTGACAAGTAAAAGGCCTAACAAACTGAAGAATCAATCTCTCCTTAGACCCATCAGAGGCATGAAGCCACGGGGCAAACCATCACCCCCAGAACTGGAGACACAGACAGGCAAATGTAGAGATTCACAACCTACCAGAGCAGAAACCTTCAAGCACAGAACCTCTGCAGAAACAAGAACCTGAGTAGAACCTGGATAATTGATGAATTGCTAGAGGCTCAGTATGGACAGGCCTGAGACTTAAAAATTCCAGGGGGAATCTAGTTATAGAGGGACCCCAAACTTTGTGATTTTTATATCCAGGAACGCTATCAGGCCCTCACAGTAAATATTGGAGAAAAATCCCCTTGAGTCTCCAGCAATAGGAGGGGAAAAGAAACTCTTTGAAGTATGCCAGAATTCTGTTCTTCTTAAGATCTGCCTTTAAGAAAAACTATTTTTACCAGAACCTAAACTATTGGGGTTTTATCAGAACCTAGATAACATAAATGGGGGAAGGCAAATACGCAACTCCAGCCCCCTCCAGACATCCCACCCCACCTAACAGAGTAAACCAAAGACAAAACCAAACAAAAACAAACTGAGAAGCATGGAGAGAACTCATAGTTTAGGCTCAAGTTCACCGAACACTTAGAATTAATAATCACAGGACTACAGAGCCTTTCCCTTCCCCATACGTTATGGCTGTCACTAGAGGTCTATTTATCGCCGTTCCTCCTAGGCAGTGCCCACATCTGGCTGTCAACAAAAAAATTACCAGGCAAAAAATACAATTTTAAGAGACCAAACAAACATCAAAACCAGACTCAGATATGGTAGAGAAATTGGAATGATCAGACCAGGATAATTCTGTACCCTGTAAAATGATCCTTCAAAAGTGAAAACAGAAATAAAGACTGTCTCAGATCAACAAAAAGTTCTTCAGAGAGAAGTAAAATGATATAGAGCAAAAAAAAGATGATAGAGCCAATATTTCAAGAAGAAACAACAATCCTTAATGCGTACGCATGAACCAGTGTGTCGAAATGCATACTGAGACCTGCAGAGAGAAACGGATGAAACCGCGAATACAACTGCAGACTTTAACACCTCCCCACCAGAAATGGGCAAGTCCGACAGGCAGAAAACCAGTACGGGCGTAGCTGAACTCCACAGCACCACCGACAAACTGGATAGAACTGACACCTCCAGACTGCTTCATCCAACAACAGCATATTACATATTCCCTAGCTTACACGAGAGGCCACACTCAGGGCCATAAAAAACACCTTTACAAATTTAAAAGAATAAATATCATAGAATGTCTGCTCTTAGACCACAATTAAACTAAGTATTAATAAACTAAACTAAAAATCATTAACAGAAAGATAGCTAAAAAAAATCCCAAAATATTTGTAGATAAAACAACACAATACTTAACACATGGGTCAAAGAACTCACAAGAGAAATTAAATGAAAATGGAATGACAACTTACCAAAACTTTGCAGATGCACCAAAAGCAGCGCTTAGAATTTTATAGCATTGGATTTATACATTTGAGAAAAAAAAATCTATCAATAATCTAAGCTTCCATTTTAGGAAACTAAAAGAAAATAGAGCAAATTAATTCCAAAGTAAGCAGAAAAAAATAAAATATAAAAAAAATTAGAGTAGAAATCCATGAAATTAAAAAAAGGAAATAGAGAAAAATCAACAAAACCAAAAGTTGGTTCTTTGAAAAAAAAAAATCAATAAAATTGATAAGCTTCTAGCCAAGCTATCTAAGAAAAACAAAAGAAGAGAAAAGCAACAAAACCAAAAGTTAGTGCCTTGAAAAAAAAATCAATAAAATTGATAAGCCTCTAGCCAGGCTATCTAAGAAAAACAAAGAGAAGATAAAAATTACTAATACCAGAAATGGAAGAAAGGACAATCACTACCTATTCCCATGAACATTAAAGGGATAATAAAGGAATATTAAGTATAACTCTACATACAAATATGACAACCTAGATGAAATGGACTAAACTTTCCAGTTATTTGGCACATTGTGCCTTCCTGAAAGACACACTGTACCAAAGCTCACACAAGAAGAAACAGACAATCCTATGTCATTAAGGAAGTTGGATCAATCATTAATAACCTTCTAAAACAGAAAGTAACAGGCTCAGATGGATTCACTGGTAAATTCTACAAAATATTTAAGGAAGAAATTATATCAATTCTCAAACCAGACAAGGACAGTACAAGGAAAGAAATCTACAAACCAGTATCTTTTATGAACAAGGATATGAAACTCTTGACAAAATATTAGCAAATCAAATCCAAATCTATAAATAAGATTATATACCACAATCAAGTAGGATTTATCCCAGTATTCAAGGCTGGTTCAACATCTGAAAGTCAATTAATGTAATCCATCACATTAAAAGGCTAAAGAATCACATGATCATATCAACAAATGCAGAACAAGCCTTTAATAAAAGCCAATATCCAATCATAATAAAAACTCACAAAGTTAGAACAGAGGGGAATTTCTTTAGTAAAGATGATTTACAAAAAAACTTTCAACTTATAATGTACATCATACTTAATAATAAGAAAACTAAAAGCTTTCCTACCAAGATCAGAAACAAGGAAGGAAAGGATGTCCGTTCTTACCACTCCTTTTCAATATAGCACAGAAGTCATAGCTAATGCAATAAGGCAAGAAAACCAAATAAAAAGGTATACAGATGGGGAAGGAAGAAATAAAACTGTCTTTGTTCACAGATGACTCAATCACCTATATTGAAAATCTGAAATAATTGACAAAAACAACCTCCTAGAACTAACATGATAAGGAAAAGTTCTAGGATACAAGATTAATGTACAAAAGCCAATCATTTTCCTATACATTAATGGTGAGTAAGTGAAATCTGAAACTAACAATGCAATACCATTTACATTAGTACCCAAAATAAAATAGGTCTAAATTTAACAAATTATATACAACATCTATATGAAAAAAATGCCAAACTCTGATAAAAGAACTCGAAGAACTAAATAAATTGAAAGATATTCCATGTTCACGAGTAGGAAGATTAAATATTGTGAAGACGTCAATTCTTCCAAGATTTATAGATGTAACACCATCCCAATCAAAATTCCAGCAAGTTATTTTGTGGGTATCATGAAACTAATTCTAAAGTTTATATAGAGAAGCAGAAGACCCAAAATAGGCAAATCAATATTGAGGAAGAACAAAGTTGGAGGACTAAAACTACCTTACTTCAAGACTTACTCTAAGCCTACAGTAATTAAAACATTCAAGCAATGGTGAAAGAACAGACAAATAGATCAATGGAACAAGATAGAGGGCCCAGAAATAGACCCAGGTAAATGCAGCCAAGTGATCTTTGACAAAGGAGGAAATGCAATACTATGGAGCAAAAAGTCAATGTTGAAAAGAGTCTTTTCAACAAATGGTGCTGGAACAACTGAAACATCCACATGCAAAAAAAATGAATCCAGACACATACCTTACACCCTTCACAAAAATTAACTCAAAATGAATCATAAACCTAGACAGCACAGGAGAAAACCTAGGTGACCTTGGACATGGTGATACTTTTTTGGACACAACAAAAAAGGCACAATCCTTGGAAGAAATAATTGATAAACAGGTGGCAAGTAAGCATGTGAGAAGATGATCCATATCACATGTCAGCAGGGAAATGCAAATAAAACTACAATAGATACCACTACACGCCTAGAACGGCCAAAATCTGGAACACTGAACACCGCATCACGGTGAGGACATGGAGCAACAGGAACGATAATACACTGCTGCTGAGAATGCAGAATGGCACAGCCACTCTGGAGGACAGTTTGGCAGCTCCTGACATAACTAAACACAATCTCACCATATGTTCTAGCAATCATGTCTTCTGGCATTTACCTAAATAAATGGAAACTTAGGCCAATGCAAAAACCTGCACACAGATATTTATAGCACCTTTATTTATAATTGCCAAAATTTGGAAGGAACCAAGATGTCCTTCAGTAGGTGAAGGGATAAATAAACTGTGGTGCATCCAGACTGGCATGTTATTTAGCGCCGAAAGGAAAAGAGCTAACAAGTCATGAAGAGACATGGAAAAAACTTAAATTCATATTGGCTCAAAGGAGCCAATCTTAAAAGTCTACATATTGTACGATTCCAAATACATAACACTCTGGAAAAGACTATTGTTTTTTTATTGCCTCCACAGGGGTAACAAAAAGATCAGTGGTTGTCAGGGGTTGGAGGCAGGGAAGGATGGAGAGCAAAACACACAGGACATTTACGAAAGTAAAACTATTATTTCTGTATGGCACTACAATGGTAGATACGTGTGATTATATATTTGTCCAAACTCAGTATATATAACATCAAGACTGAACCCTCATGTTCTCTGAGTGATAATGATGTATCAGTGTACATTTACTGGCTATGACCAATGCAACATTCTGATGTGGGATGTTGATAATGGGGGAGGCTATGCATGTGTAGGCCCAGGGGGTATATGGAAAAATTTCTGTACTTTCTGTTCAATTTTGCTGTGAACCTAAAACCACTATAAAAAATAAAGTTTATTAATTAGAGACTTCTAGCCAAGATGGAGGTGAAGGTAGATACACTTTGCCTCCTCGCACAACCAGAAGAAGGACAAGAACACATTTAAAAACAAAAAATAACAAGAACTGCCAAAAAATCAAACTGTATGGGAGTCTGACAACCATGGAGTTAAAGATTTATTCAGACTGGTAGGAGGGGCAGAGATGGGCAGCCGGGTGGAGAGGCTATATCGCAAGGTATGGCTGGAGGACCCGGCGGGCAAGGTGGAGGCTGGTGGACTGGGTGGTCCCACATTTGCATGAGGATAAACCAGGAAGAACAACTGGGGAGCAAGGCAGACCATGCAACCCAGGGTTCCAGGGTAGGGAAAGAAAACCTCAAAATCTCCAACTGTAAAAACCTGTGGGGGTTGCAGCAGTGGGAGAAACTCTCAGTCTCACAGGAGAGTTCATTGGAGACACTCACTGGGTCCTAGAACGTACACAAACCTACCCACTCGGGAAGCAGCACCAAAAGAGCCCAATTTCCTTGCAGCAGGGGAAGTGACTGAAAGCCAGCCAAGAGCCAAGCAAGAGGCATTGTTCCCCCTCAGACCCCGCCCCCATATAAAGCACCACAATGCAGCAACACAGGTTGCCCCACCCTGGTGAATACTTAAGGCTCCACCCCTTACAATGTAAGAGGCGTGCTGAAATAAAAAAATATGACCCAAACGAAAGAACATATCAAAGCTCCAAAAACAACCAAGCTGAAGAGATAGCCAACCTATCAGATGCAGAGTTCAAAATACTGGTAATTAGGTAATCTGGATGCTCACAGAAATGGTTGAGTATGGTCACAAAATAGAGGAAAAAGTGAAGACTATGAAGAGTGACATAAAGAAAAGTATACAGGGAACCAATAGTGAAACCCGGACTCAAATCAACAATTTGGACCAGAAAGAAGAAATAAACATTCAACTGGAACAGAATGAACAAACAAGAATTCAGAAAAATGAGGAGAAGATTAGCAACCTCCAGGACAACTCTAAACATTCCAACTTCTGAATCATTGGGGTGCCAGAGGGGTGCTAGAAGGAGAAGAAGAAGAGCAAGAAATGGAAAACTGATTTGAAAAAATAATGGAGGAGAAACCTGGCAAAAGAAATAGACTTCCAGGAAGTCCAGGAAGCTCAGAGAGTCCCAAAGAAGTTGGACCCAAGGAAGCACACACCAAGGCACATCATAATTACATTAGCCAAGATTAAAGATAAGGGGAGAATCTTAAAAGCAGCAAGAGAAAAAGGAGACAGTTACTTACAAAGGAATTCCCATAAGACTCTCAGCTGATTTCTCAAAAGAAACTTTACAGGCAAGAAAGGGCTAGAAGTATTTGAAGTCATGAAAGGCAAGGATCTACATCCAAGATTACTCTATCCAGCAAAGCTATCATTTAGAATGGAAGGGCAGATAAAGTACTTCCCAGATAAGGTCAAGGTAAAAGAGCTCATCATCACCAAGCCCTTATTGTAGGAAATAAGAGACTTATCTAAGAAAAGAAGATCAAAACTACGAACAGTAAAATGACAACAAACTCACAACTATCAACAACTGGCTCAAAAAAAAAAAAACAACTAGCCCTGGCTGGTGTAGCTCAGTGGATTGAGCACGGGCTGCGAACCAGGCATCGCGGTTTCGATTCCCAGTCAGGGCACATGCCTAGGTTGCAGGCCATGTCTCCCAGCAACCGCACATTGATGTTTCTCTCTCTCTTTCTCCCTCCCTTCCCTCTCTAAAAATAAATAAATAAAATCTTAAAAAAAAGAAACAACAACTAAGCAAACAACTAGAACAGGAACAGAATCATAGAAATGGACATCATACAGAGGGTTATAGTGGGGAGTAGGGGAGAATGGGGGAAAAGGTACAGGATATAAGAAGCATAATAGGTAGGTACAAAACAGACAGGGGAGATATTAAGAATAGTATAGGTAATGGAGGAGCCAAAGAACTTATATGTATGACCCATGGACATGAACTAAGGGGGTGGCGGGGTGGGGGGAAAGCTGGTGGGAGGAGAGGTGCAGGGTGGAAGGGAATAAAAAGGAGCAAAAAAATGGGACAACTGTAACAGTATAATCAATAAAATATATATTTTTAAAAATAAATAAATTTTAAGAGAAAAACAATTTATTAATTTAAAAAATCAATATAGTAATTTTACTTTAAAATAGGATAGAAAATACTGAACAGCATTTTACATATTATTTAGTAAAAGCTTTTTTTCTAACATATATGAATGTAAATACAAGCATGTGTGTATATACAGGGTATCAATATAAAAGAGATTTTTCTGTGGATCTTGTCAAAAAGGTTTAAAAGCCACTGATGTAAAAGCTGTATGTTTCTTTTGTCTCCGAATCATAAATAAATTATTGCTTCTCCTCTTTTACAAAGAAATCTTAACATACCTGCTCCAACATAATTTACAGCCTTTGCAGCTCTGACTGCAGCTTCTCCAAGCTTTTTTCTTACTTCAGGTTTAATACCAGGCTATGAAAAATATTTAAATACATTTCCATTAGTACTCTGCTCTACTAGAAATTTCCATTAAGATCCAATATTACATCTATTACATAGTATTACTATGCTAATACTATTACATTTACTAATTAGTATTACATTACTAATACTATTGCTATTACTATTACATAGTAATACTATGTAATAGATGTAATGTGTATCAAATATTACATTAAAGAAATAATAATAAAGATAAAAAGCTAACTTTTAGTGTGACAGTTTAACTGTCACATTACCAAAGTTTAATGGCTCTGCTAGTAATTCCTATGAATTGCAGATATTCTGTAGCATACTGACATATCTTTGCCCCTTGTACCTACATAACAACTTTTATAACTATATATCTACCTAAAATACGAAAACTTTGAACCATCCCAATTTTAAGATGATAAAGCAATCTGGTTCATGTGCCCAATAATTATCTTGGAATATGGTAAACCTTGAGATTTTAAGTTAATAAGAAAGGTTCAAAAAAAGAAATCTATGTCAAAAAATAGGCAAAGCTTTTAAAATTTTGAAAATTGTGCTTTACAGATATATACTTAAGTAGGCACTGTTTGAAAATAATGCTGTACTGAAATTATTATTGACATTTACTTCAAATGGCATAATAGACTCTGCAACAGAAATGAAAATTTTAATATGAGAATAACAAACTGATGAACCAGAAACTGCAGGTTCCTGACCTGATAGAACTATATGCTGATAAAAGCATATAAGATATACCTGACCGGTGTGGCTCAGTTGGTTGAGCCTTGTCCTGTAAAGCTAAAGGTCACTGGTTCGATTCCTGGTCAGGGCACATGCCTGGGTTGCAGACTTGGTCCCTGGCAGGGGCACATATGAGGGGCAACCAATTGATGTTTCTCTTTCACATTGATGTTTCTTTCCCTCTCTTTATCTCTCCCTTCCTCTCTCTTTAAATGTAAATAAGTAAAATCTTAAAAAAAAAAAAAAACCACAAAACATGTATGGTAGTCCCCCCTTATCCATGGGGATATGTTTTAAGATCTCCAGTGGGTACCTAAAACTGGAGATAGAACCACAGCTGATCTGTGGTTTTTTCCCATACGAATATACCTTTTCACTTAAAGGAAGCATTTATAGCTTCTCTTTGGCATATTTGAATTTCTAACATCACTATTGCACTTTGCAGCCATTATTAAGTCAGGGTTACTTGAACACAAGTAACGTGACAGTGGATCTGGTAACTAAGACAACCACTGAGTGACTGATACACAGGGAGCCTACCCCGTGTGGACACGCTGGACGAAGGGGAGACTCGCACCCCAAGTGGGAGGGCGTAAGATTTCATCCCGCTACTCACAACAGTGTACAACTTAAAACTTACGAAATTTCTGGAATTTTATTTTATTTTTGGAATTTTTTATTTAATATTCTTGAACCACAATTCACCAAGGTGGGGGGTTACTACTGTATATAACCTTGAACAAGAAAAGAATCCTATGGCAGTAGCGGGTTCCGAAGAAATGTAAATCCAAAACTAAGTATTCCTAGGAGTAGGCCTTGACGTAGATAACAACTTAAACAGTCAAGAAGTTGGCTGGAAGAGACGGAAACAATTCTGAGGGGGCAAAATTTGTCAAATAAGAGCTAATCTCTCTCCTCCACAATACAACTGGAAGATGACCAATATATTTTAGCAACAGCTTAGCAGTTAAAATAAGTCTTCTTCATAGAAAATACATTAATTAACCAGACCATACCATTCCTTAAACATTCTGCTTAAATACAATTTAAAACCTGGATGGAAACACTATCCAGCTGCTCACTTGAGGTCAGAGCCTTGGGTCAGAGAAGAGATTCCTAGAAACTATGGAGATGGAGCACAGCCCTGTTGGGAACTTATCCTGATACTACTGGGAAGTGGTTGTCCAGTAGGCCTTTGGGAAGCTTACAAGCTTCTTTACAAGGTCCTTACCCCTGGGGCTTCCTCAATGATCTTCTGATGCCTCCTCTGCACACTGCAGTCTCTTTCGAACAAGTACACAGCATTGCCATGGTGATCACCAAACACCTGGACTTCCACGTGCCTGTTTAAAAGCAAACACATATTAATATACTTTGTTAAGGATGACAAATATCACATTCAATAAGCCAGACTATTGGCCAAGGTGACTAGGATTCTTCTATTCTTATTTTATAAACGAGATGGGACATTTCGATCTCAAAATAAAGGATATGGATTTAGAAACAGAACTATGGTTAAATCTTATTAACATCCAATGAAAAACTTTCCATTTATTAGATAAACATTAAAAAAAATATGAAATAACTGGCAAATAAGAAAAGACAGAAAACATGGGAGAGTATATATTTATGACCTCGGAGTAGGGGCAAGATACAAATACAAACTGTTAAGGGAAATACTCATAAATCTGACTATTTAAAAACTACAATTATAGTCTTATTTTATATATCCTCAAAAAGCCAATGAAAACTTTTTTGTGATCAGGTTTTAAAAAAATCAAGTCTAATAGTCAGATTTTATAAACTGTGGCAGATTGAAAATTAAAATGGCTCATTCATAAAATGTTAAGAAATAAATGAATATGGCTCATTAGTTTTTAAGACTATACTCATATTAAATCATAAAAAAACAAAAAGGGACTTTAATATTGAGTATAAAATAGCAAAATTATGAGAAATCGTGTTAAAAGTAAATACACATACCGCTTATGAAAACAAGGCTAACAGATCACCTGGCGAACATAAAAAGTGTTCCTCTCGGTAGGCCTACTTTGAACGTTCACACTTAGTGTCCCTCACACACTCACCATCTTAGCATAGAAACGAGTGATCAGAAAATGCTCTCCCTGTTGATTTTTTAAAACAAAAATTGTCACACATATAAGAAAAGTAAAAAACCCAGGAAGTCTTATAAATGTACTTTTCAGTACAGTGGTCCAGAGCTGATCCTTTTCGTTCACCCCGTGAAGCACTTACTTAAACCAGCTGGATTTATTTTTTTGATATATCATTTCTACCAGATACTCCACTTGAAAAACTTCCCATCTGTCCAACACAACAGAAGCTGATTTCTTCCGCTTGGATTTGCTTCCTTAACCTTTCCTCCTCTTTTTATTTCTCCTTAGGTTGTCATCACCAAATACATTCTTATTACTATTTTGAACAAACTGTTAACTGTGACATCAACTGACAGATTTTACTTTAGTTTCATTTATCCCTTCGCTAATGGTCTTTCTTTTTTCATTAGATCTGAATTTCTAACCTGTATCATTTTCCTTCTCTCTGAAGAACTTACATTATCATTTCTTACAGGGAAAGCCTACTGGTCAACTTTTGTTTGTCTGAGGACATCTTTATTTCTCCTTCACGTCTGAAGGGTAATTTCCATGCATACAGAATTCTGTATAGTTTGATTCTTTTCTTTCAACACTTTATACAGTTCACTCCTCTCGATTCTTGCTTGCACAGTTTCTGTGAGTAGTTTGATGTAGGAAGGTGTTTCCCCCTCTCTGGCTCTGTCCAAGATTTTCTATTTGTCTCAGTTTTCCTGAAGTTTGAATATAATTCTAAAATTTGATTGGTGTCCTGGTCCCTAGTTCAGTGTCTATCATTAATTTTGGGAACATTTGGCCATTATTACTTGAAATAGTTCTCCCACTCTTTTTTTTCTTCTTGTATTCAAATAAGCACATATTAAACTTTTTATATTGCCCCACAGTTCTTGATTAGTTAGTTATATTGTATTTGCTTTCATTCTTACAGCTGTTTGGTTTTGTCTGGGAAGTTTCCATTGACATATGGTCAAAATCATTGATTCTTTCTTCAGGGGTGTCCAGAATACTGGTGAGTCCATTAAATGCATTCTTTTCTTTTCTTTTTTTTCTTTTCTTTTCTTTTCAAGGAAAGTAAAGAAGACTTTATTTGTTATCCTCACCCAAGGACATGCTTAGGGAGGGATAGAGGAAGAGATGTGAGGGAGAAACATCCATTGGTTGGCTCTCATACTCATCCCGTCTGGGGACCAAGCCCACAACCTAGGCATGTGCCCTGACCAGGGATTGAATCCATGACCTGTTGGTTTATGGAACGATGCTCCAACCAACCAAGCCATATAGGCCAGGGCTAATGCATTACTGTTAAAATGTTTTTGATTTCTAGCATTTTCTTTTTTTCCCTTAAAATTTCCAACTCTCTGCTTACATTACCCATCTGTTCTTGCATGCTTTTGACTTACTCCATTACAGCTCTTAACATATTAACCAGTTACTTTAAATTCCATAGATAATCCTCAAATTTGTGTCATATCTCAGTCTAGTTCTGATGCTTGCTTTGTCACTTCAACCTGGGCTTTTTCTTGCCTTTTAGTATGACTTGTAATTTTTTTAAAGCCAGATGTGATGTATCCTATACCAGTGTGGAGAGCAGGATCAATAAAATGGCATTGGTCTGGTGAAGACAAAACAAAGGATATAAAACAAAATGGCGTCACTCATATCAACCAAGACGCCTGCCAGTCAGCCATGACACTTTGGTTCAAGAAGGAAACGACCTAAGTCACACCAGGCACCCTGCCAAATGTCTGCCAGAGCAACACATGGAGGTGCCTGCAGAGAGAGCACACCTACCGACAGAGCTCTGGGGCCTCTTGGCCCCGGGCCATGGGATCTACCAGCTCAGTCAGGTGCCAGGAATTTGCATATAATGGAGGTGGACTTCAGAGTCACCACCGAGACAGCTGATCTCCTACATAAGAATGCTGCCCTCTGCTACTCTGAAGGCATCTGCTGCCAGAGGCCCTGCCCTAACAAGCACCCAATGAGGACACCGAAGACTCTGCCTTGTAAGACGCTGACACTCGCCCCTGTCTTCAGGATCTGAATGCAGCAAAGGCTCTTGGACTCAGGTTCATTAATGGGCTCTGCCCTCTGTCAATTTGCTGTGTGTTTAGTAATGTTAAGTTAGGACTGACTTAATGTTAAGTTAGGATTGATTTGTGTTTGTGTGTGAAACCTGCATTAATAAACAAAGGATATCACAGTCACATGTGTTGGCTCATGGTTATTTCTCAGTGCCAGGTAAGGAAGATTCCAGACCACTGGTCTGAGAAGGCCAGGCATTCTGGGCCATTCACCTGTGCCCTACGGCTCAAGCAGGACATTTTGGGGGTTGACTTTCAGGAAACACTGAATCACGACCACCCTTTCCAGGCCCACTCAGTTCCTGATTAGGAATCAGGAACTGAGATAAAGAACCCTCTAATGTTTTACAACGTGTTAATCTGGCTTAGAGATAATGTTGTGTTTAATATATGCAGTAGATGCAGATGCCAGAGACTTCACTTTCCCCTAGCGTCCTTGTTTCATTTTTGTTTTCTCCTGTTGTCTATGGGCTTCCCCAAGAACTGCTTCCTAACAGAGTCTGCGTCTGGCAGCTCTTTCAGAGGTAATCCACTGTCATTAAATGGGAGCCCTGGTGACTTTGTAAGGTGCAGGGGAGGGAAAGTGCTCTATAATCTTATGATTAAATCTCAGCGTTTTAGTGGGTCTGACTCTGCTTCAGAAGCCTTTAACTTTATTTTCACCCTTAGGTAAATCAAGCAGGTTAGAGGTTAGATTTGGCCCTTCTCCCAGGACAGAGAAGGTTCTGGCCAACTTTCTCATGGAGTCCTGGCCTTCATTATTGAGAATAAACTGCTCTGGGCCTATTTCAAAAGGTTGCTCCCCTAACTCCAAAATTTTAGAGAATTTTGCTTAGATTTTCACTGTGAGAACCTGGTAGGGTTCCTGGCAATAAGACTAACTAAAATTTGGGGAGCCCCCCTAACACTGGAGTCCAAGGAGTTTCTCACTAGCAAGCTAGTCCACAAGCAGCCTCCATTAATTTGTCAAAATCCCCACTTACATGTTCCTACCTGTTTATGGGTCTAGCAGCTTTTGCTCCTGGTTACTGGTGTTGGTGGTGACAGCCTGCACGCACACACCTGCCCAGATTCCAGGGTGGCGGCTTGCCCTGTGGCCTCCATTCTCTTCTGTATCTAAAAGTCATGGACTTTCACTCTGTTCAGCTTTTTACCTGCTCTGCAGATGTGACATCTTCTAAGCTCTACATGCTGATGCTGAACAGTTTGTTTTTCAAATTCCGATCATAAAATTCTACCACTTCTACCGACTCTCTCTTATCTTTTAGCTGCTCCCAGAAAGAAGACACTACAGCAGGGACCCCAGGGTCTGAAAGGAACATGTAGGGGCCACATCAAGAGCAGAACACAGTTCTTACTCCAAGATCTCAAAAGTCTGAAACATTTTTCCTTTGGCTACTCACAAGGAAAGATCATTGAGGATGTGTGTTTTCTACTTTGATTCTGTAGTTATCAAACCACTTGTGTTATTTTCCTTTTGCTGACTGGTCTTTTCTGTTCCTTGACTATAGAGTTTCTGGAGCACAGTGGCTGTGAACCAAGAAGTATAGACAATTCTAGCACTCCAATCAGCTGTGGTGGGGGCGGGCTAGTTGGGTAGATACAGCTGGATTCTACTGGGGATGGCTTTAAGTTTTCTAAAAGTTCTAATGTTTTTATTTTCCTATTTACATTTTAAATTCATCTAGAATATATATTGACTATGGAGTGCAGACAGAATCTGGTTGCTTTATTACCCTCCAAACAGTACACTTTGGAGGCTATTTTCAACCCTAGCCTTTCGGACAAATGCAATAGCTGATCAGATCTGTAAAACGCCTTGGTATCTACTTTTCTCAATTATCAGCATCTTGACAATTTCCTGGCACTCCATTAATCCAACAGGTAACTATTTAGCAGGATGTAACAGTATACACAGAATGATTATTGTGATATTAAAGTATTATTACTAGAAAATATGGCACAGAAATATATAGAAATGCTAATACTTAGAGAATGAGATTACAAGTGACTGTTTTCAACTCCTGTATTTTCCAAAAGTTTGTAATGTATTCAAATTACTTCAATATTCCAAAACATATTACTGATGCCTATGATGAAGAAAGTAGTATGCCAGGTAATCATATAGAGGGGAAAAGTAAAAAGTATATACTGGCAGATCCTTGATTCCCAGGAGCTTCCCAGTTATTAGGGAATGAGGTAGAATCTGAGGTAATATACAGTTAACATTTCACAGGGAAAGAATCTGCAGCTTCAAAAATGTTGCAAGCATAGAGTTACAGTCATCAAAATAGCTAGCTGATGTCTCCACAACAATTCTAACTCAAGAGTATGTTCATTTGGACAGTCAGCTGACTCTTTCTGAAAGACGAGGAAGAGGGCCCTGATTTATCTTCGAACCTCCTGTTTTTTCCCTACTTTCCACTAATAAATGGCCACTAAATAAATATGTTGTAGTCTCCTAATTAGTCTCCTAATTGGCCTGTTTTGAGGCTGACTTCTTTTTCTTTAACAAACCAACTCTAAACGAATTTCATTTACTGCGCCATACTCAGGGACAGTTCTAAGCTTTGTGAAGTCTGAAACAAAAACAATGTGGGGTCTCTCTTTAAAAAGAATACAAAATTAGGTACAGGAATTTGTTAGGGATTCATGCAACTGAAGGGCCCGAAACTTCCATTCATTATAGTCAGGGTAAAAACCCTTCTCTGGCCACGGCCCCTACGTGAATTGGTCTTTACAAAGTCACTTGACACACAGGACACCTGTACCTACATGTCTGTAACTACATAAGTTA
Source organism: Tonatia bakeri (assembly GCA_004024845.1). Taxonomy (NCBI): domain Eukaryota; kingdom Metazoa; phylum Chordata; class Mammalia; order Chiroptera; family Phyllostomidae; genus Tonatia; species Tonatia bakeri. The sequence continues at coordinate 199,260 of PVIA01000392.1, forward strand.
CCAAACATCTATGAAACAGGACGCTTTTGTAATCAGTACCTTATTTTAAGCAATAGACTTAAAAATACAATTCCAGAAAATAAAAGAAACTAGAAATTTACATGGCACTTGTTATCGTGGTACCTGGAGAAGCAGTTTAGTGCAGTGGCTTAGAGTGTGACTTTTGGAGTCAAACTGCCAAGTTTTTGAGTTGAAATCCAAGCTTCACTACTTCTTAGCTGGGAGACCTCAAGCAAGTTATGTGACTACTCTGTTGCTCAGTATCCTCACCTGCAAAATGGGAATAGTACCCATCTAAGGGGTTCTTGCAAGAATTAGATTAGAATTAGGACAGCAAGATTAGTTAGTATACGTAAAATACATAGAAACGCGCACATGGTAAACGTAATATAAGCGTGAGCTGTTAGTATTATTTGTTAACATATCACAATTACACTTTAATTTTGATAACTATTTCCATTCTCTGAGCATCTCAACTGATGCTCATGGAGTTCTGTAAAATACAGGTTAATTTCTTACATATTTTTTTATTTTAAAAAGACCCTAACTTCCATCTAAAACTAATGAATTGACTGAACTAATGGCATATCAATATCATGGAAACATTAAGCTCAATAAAAAGAATGAGGCAGATCTATATTCACTGACATGGAAAGATGCCTGATCCAATATTAGCATACAATATCATATGAGAGTCTGTTCACTGTTCTTCTGTATGTATGTTGTCTTCCGTTCATATAAGTGTTTCTATTGACATAGGAAATGCCTGAAAGTATGCATGCCATACCTTAAAAGTGGATACATCAGGGTGTAGGACTGGGGAACTAATGTATTCATATTCTATTAGAACTTTGTATTTTATATAACATGCATGCATTTCTTTCATAATTTAAAAAATCTGAGTCAGAAGTAAAAGCTAAACCCACCTTGGCGTGTCCACAAACTTCTCAATCAGCATAGCGTCGTCATTGAAGGACTTCTTAGCTTCCCTCCGTGCTGATTCTAACTGCTCTTGAAATTCTTTCTCAGATCTAGCAATCCTCATACCCTACGATGCAAAGACAGTTGTGACCACAACACAACTCAGACGAAGAGGCCTGGCCCGAAGTGGGAACACCGCCCGCACGGCCTTACTTTCCCTCCGCCGCCGCGGACGGCTTTGATCATCACGGGGTAGCCGATCCTCCCGGCGTGCTCTCTCAGGCACTGGTCTGTCTGGTCCTCGCCGTGATAACCTTCCACAACAGGCACTCCGGCCGCGGACATTATGGATTTGGATGTACTTCAGGATTAAAACAAAACAAAACAAAAAAAAACCCAGATGCCCAAATTCTGTGAAATATTTCATGTAAGAGAAAGAAATAAAGCCCAATCTATAAAATAGAATGGAACTTTTAGAAGAAAGCATCCCATAAAGAACTACAGTCTGAGACAACAAATATTAATATAAATATTAAAATATCTATTCATTTTCCTCAATCCAGTTGTTTATCCCCCCAAAAGAATTAGCATATATTGATTACAAATATTAATTAGTTGAATATTTTCTGTGATTCACTGGAGTGGCAGATAGACAACATATGCCTACAACAACAAAAGGACATTATCAACATGTCTACTGTAAGTAAAACCAATCATTTTAATTGACCTTGTTATTTAAAAGACATAAACTCATACCTCTTAATACCCATGTCTCTAATTGCAGATGAAGGAGGACCTATAAAAATAATTCCTTCTTGCTTACATAGCTCGGCAAATTCCATGTTTTCTGAAAGAAAACCATACCCTGGATGGATAGCCTAGAAGTGAGGAAAGAAAAGACAAATTTACTGGTGCTCCACCCGCACACTGTGGTGCGGCGGCTGCCACTCTCCCCTGGGGAAGCTTCTCCCTCCGCTGGTGATGGGTACCCTACGGTCTCCATCAAAACCTGTTTCCAAACGGGCGTATGAACTCAAGTTCTGGAGCCTTACCCGAACCAGAAGCATCTGTATTTCTTTTTATTGTGGTAACATATACACAACATGAAGGCCCACTTTAACCACTGTTAAGTGTGTAATTCAGTGGCAGTAAGTGCATTCATGGTGCTGTGCAGCCGCCACCACCGTCTCCAGAGCGTTTTCATCACCCCAGAGAGAAACTCTGTGCCCACTAAACATTGATTCCTCATTCACTGGTAACTTTCTGTCTTATAAATGTTACTTTCTGTCTCTATGAATTTGTTTACTCCAGGAACCTGATATAAGGGGAATTGGGCAATACTTTTCCTTTGTGTCTGCACATAATATTAGCATAATATTTCCAAGGTTCATGTATGGAGTAGCATGTACCAGAATACCATTCCTTTTCTATGGCTGAATAATATTCCTCTGTATGTATATATTCCACATTTTGTTTACCATTCACCTATTGGCGGATGTGGATTATCTCCACCTTTTGGTTCTTATGAATAATGCTGCTGTGAACATGGAGGTACATGTATCTCTTCGAGTCCCTGCTTTAAATTCTTTTAAGTGTATCTCTACAAGTGGAATGGGTGGGTCAGACAGCACAGAAGAATCTGTATTTTAATTTGAAATAATACTGCTATTAGGGTAGAATGTTAAGGAATACTTGTAAGTAGGAGTAAAGGCAACAGGGATTTCTCAACTCTGCCTGGCTGGAAAGCTGGCCTAGAACTGAAACCGTGGCACTCAAAAGCCGAGAGGAACACAACTAGCACAGTACACCTCGTCTATCCTCAGGTCACTCCAGGCCCATGTCACCTTTCTAAACAAGCAAACAAACAAAAAACTAGGCAGCAAACAAAAAGTCGTATGTTCAAGTCTGCATATACTTGAGAGAAAGAGAGCTTCCTCAGACTTCTGCCTAGTTATTTGGAAGTTGTTCAGTTCTAACAAATTTATTATCTGGCTTTCCGGCTCACAGAAGAGGAAAGTCAGAGGCCAGAGGACAGAATGTTTTCTCTGGGCAAACATATTGCCAGGAAAAAGGGAAGAAACAGGAAAGCAAATAGCAGCTTAGTTTATTTAGTGAGGGAGGAAGCAACTCTCTCACCAACTTTCATAGTCCCCATGGCATCTTTGTTCTTCTGCAATAATAATTATGTTATGTACTGTAATTATAACCAAGTGAATGTAAAGAAAAAAGCTCTTCCAATCCTATTTCAAAATATGTACATTCAAAGAACATTTCAAAATTAAAGGGGTAAGCTTCTGATGCCTGGGGAATTCACATGAACAGAAAAACCCACATTTTACTGAGAGCAAACGACAAAATTCTAAATATTGACTAAAATGCTGAAAGTCACATTTTGATGTCAGTTGGAATTTTGTTTCTTTTAAATCAATGTTTAATTTTAGACATTTTCTATGAAATGGTCAAATGTTATTTATGCTAGACACAGTGGAAAAAGTCTACACTCAGTTCTGTTTTTTTAACAGCTTTTTTTGAGGTATAATTTACAATATATGGTATCATGGATTCAGTAAATTTATATAACTGTGCAAATATTACTACAACCCATTTTTATAATAGGACACTTCCACCACTCAGAAAAGTTCCCGGGTTCCTGTGTGCCAAGCAACTTCCAGAACCAAGCAACTACTGACCTGCTCTCTCTATGGTTTTGCTTTTTTATAAAAAATGTTATGTTATAAAAACATAAAAACATAAAAACATCATATAACATTATGTTATAAAACATGTTATAAAAACATCTATGTTATAGAAATGGTATCATACAGTGCACGTAGCCTTATGTGTCTGACTTCTTTAACTCAGCGTAATTTTCTGAGGCTCATCCATGGTGTTGCATGCTTCAGCAGTCCACTCCTTTCATAGAACCAGTCCCACTACAGAAACACCACACGTAGTTTATGCGTTCACCTGCAGTTGTTTTCCACTTCAGGGCCATGACGAACATTCACACAAGTTTATTTTTCATTTCTGCTGGGGAAATGCTCAGGAGGAGGGCAACGGTTGGGTCAAAATACAATAAGTACATGTTTAACTTTTTAAAAACCAGCCAAACAAGTTTCTAAAGTAACTGTGCCATTTTGCATTTCTACCAGCAGTGCACGATGACTCCCAGTTTCTCTGCCGCCCGGCCGACAGTAGTGCCGTCCGTCTTTCTGGTTTCAGCCGTTCTAGTGGGGGCACAGAGCTACAGTGCCTATTGGGGTTCTGATACAGAGTGAATTGAATCTACAAATCAGTTTGGAAAAAACTGCCATCTTAACAATACTGGGTCTTCCAACGATGTAGCTGTCCATTAATTTAGGATCCCTTTAACTTCATTTGGGAATGTTTTACTTTTTAATACATTGGTCTTGAACCAGTTTCGCTAATTTTGTTACTAAATATTTGATTTTGGTTGATACTATAATGAATGTAACTATTGCCTTAATTTTATTTTCAACATGTTGTCAGCTTTCCTTCCTTTGAACAGATATTTAATTTGATAAACTAGATAAATACTCTCCCTTCAAACTAAAAGGAAAAGCACCACAGCTATCTACTTGCCAATATAAAGTTCAACCACACATTCTGGGGTTGACCCCAGGAAGTTTAATTTCTCTTAAGAAGGATAATTTAATATATCCACACCATAGTACCCTTGAGCATTTTAATGGATTAAAAAGGAAAAACCAGTACTACGACTGCCACCATGGGGCAATTTCCCCACCTTTCAGGCATGTATTTAGCGGCCAATTCACCCTGGTGGGTCGCAAAACTGCAAGCCTATTTATATTGTTTATTCCATAATACTAATATGCTTTTAACAGGAAAGACAGAAAACTGGGAATGACTAAAAATACAAATGAGCTCTATAAATAATTAATTTTGTGAAAATTGTGCAATACTTATTACTTTTGCATTGTAAACATCGTCATCACTCTTACCTGTGCTGCAGAGGTCTTGGCCACCTGAATGATTTTCTCCATGGAGAGGTAGCTCTGCTGAGAGGGAGCAGGGCCGATGAAATATGCTTCATCTGCCTGGTTAGGAAACATCACATGTTGTGAAAAAAAAAAACCCACAGGCCTAGTACGCTGCACAGAACTGCTTCAGGGACATACTGTTATAAAGGAAAGTGCTGGCTCCCCAAAGCAATAGAAAAGTACCAGCTCACATCTATGCTATAAGAGTAAGCCACTTCAAAATCTTTTGCATGAAGAGGATGTCAAAACTTGGTTTTTATGTGTATGTCACACACCAGAGTAAAATGGAAAGTGCCTTAGGATAGAAGGCAACGATTAGTCACAATCTGAAACAGAAAAGTGGCTAGGAAGCTGCAGGGGCCTGCTGTGCAATGCTGGCAGTTCAGGGGAAGCTCAGCACTGCGGACTCGTCAGTGCTTGGAGGTTTGCTGTGGGCATAAAGAAGGACAACAGGTGAGTTCACCCATGTCTGGGTTCTGTCTGGTTATAACAGCCAGTTATAATCGATAACACAAATCTCAGGGGAGGAGGGTTCTTTTAGTTATAATTTTCCAGTTAAGTCAAGTCTCTGACACATTGGGAGACTCGTCTAGGACCCTGGGCCAGCAGTCAGAACTTGCTAAGACCAGGAACTTGATCCTTCGCCCTGTACACCAGGGATATGGATATCGGCCGCACTCTATGAGCCACTTTAACCAGTCCTCATTGACAGGACCTTGCCCGTAAATCAACTGTATCACAAAGTACAACTGTTCAACTTGTGTTATAATGGGCAAATGTTCCCAAGAAGAGATACTGAGCAGTTGAACTTAACCTGCTAAAACACTGTTAACACTAGCAAATATAAATTGTCCAGCTAAAGGACCAAAATACTGACACACTCAACAAATACGATCACTTATAAAATTTGACTTCCAGTTGTTAACATACCATGTCTACGTGCATGGAATTCCTGTCAGCCTCACTGTAAACAGCCACAGATTGCACACCCATTCTTTTAGCGGTTCGTATCACCCTGCAGGCAATTTCTCCTCTATTGGCAATGAGGACCTTGGAAATGTTTCCTCCTGAAACACCATAAAAACCACAGAAGGAATGTTACTGGGGGGCAAGGAATGAGAATGCAAAATAAATATTCTGTGATATTAACAAACCGATAAGCATTTATGTTGGTAAAATCAGCATAACAGAGCCTAAAATAACCATTTTAACTAATATTGGAGTGTATATTTTTGCACTGAAATTCAAGATATCTGTATTAACATAAACTCTTAAATTACTCAGATTTTTCAACTTAAAATAAGCACATGCTTTGTTATACCAAAGACCAAAATAAAAAAAAAAACCTCATCATAGTTAATAATCTTTTTAAAATTTTATTTTTCAATTAGAGTTGACATTAAATATTATTCTATATTAGTTTCAGGTGTACAGCATAGTGGTTAGGTAACTATCTAATTTATGAAGCAATCCTCTGACAATTCGAGTCCCCACCTGGCACCATACTTAGCTATTAACGATATCATTGACTATATTCCCTGTGCTGCACTTTATCCCCATGACTGTAACTACCCATCTGTACCTCTCAATCCCTTTACCTTTTCCACTAAGCCCTCCAACCCCTTCCCATCGGGCAACCACAAATTTGTTTTCTGCCCCTATGAGTCTGTTTCTGTTTTATTTATTTATTTTGTTCTTTACGATTCTTCATTTAAATGAATTTGTCTTTCTCTGTCAGACTTATTTCATTTATTTCACCTCTATGGTCCATCCATGTTGTTGCAAATGGTAAAATTTCATTCTTTTTTTATGGCCGAGGAATACTCCATTGCATAAATGTACCACTTCTTTATCACTTGCCTACTGATGGACACCTGGGTTGCTTCCACATCTTGGTGACTGTAATGCTGCAATGAACATAAAGGTGCATGTATCTTTTTGAATATTTTGTATTTCCTCAGATATATTCCCAGAAGTGGAATTGATGCCATAACTTAGTTCTACTTTTAATTGTTTGAGGAACGTCCATTCTGTTTTCCATAGTGGCCACAGCCATTTGCATTCCCACCATGTTGCACGAGGGGTTCCCATTTCTCTACGTCCTCACCCAAACTTGTTTGTGGATTTACCGATGATAGGCATTCTGACAGGCGGGAGGTAATGTCTCATTATGCCTTTCATTTGCATTTACCTGACGGTTCATGACATTGAGTGTCTCTTCATGTGTCTAAGAGCCATCTGTATCTCCTCTCTAGGGAACTGTTCGTTCAGGTCTTCTACCCATTTTTTAGTTGGATTGTTTATTTTTCTGGTGTTGAGTTGTATGAGTTCTTTATAATTTTGGGTATTAACCACTTATTGGACATACTATTCGTGAACATCTTCTCCCATTCAGTAAAATATCTTCTCCCTTTTTGTTTTCTTGATGGTTTCCTTTGCTGTGCAAAAACTTTTTAGTTTGATATAGTCCATTTGTTCATTTTTTCTTGTTTCCCTTGCCCAAGGAGCTAGACCAGAAAAGAATACTGCTAAGAGAAATGTCAGAGTTTACTGCCTATGTTTTCTTCTAGGAGTTCTGTGGTTTCAAGTCTTACATTTAATCCTTAATCCATTTCAAATTTATTCTTGTATATGATGTGGGGTGATCCAGTTTAATTTTTTTGCATGTATCTATCCAATTTCCCCAACACTTTATTGAATAGACTCTCTTTACCCCATTGCATGTTCTTGACTCCCTTTGTCATAGATTAATTGACCATATAGGCATGGGATTATTTTTGGGGCTCTCTGATCTGTTCCTTTGATTTATCTGTCTGTTTTTATGCTAGTACCATGCTGTTTGGATTATGATAGCCTTGAAGCTGGTTTGATACCAGGAAGTATGATTCCTCCAACTTAGTTCTTCTTTCTCAAGGTTGCTGTGGCTAATTGGGGTCTTCTGGGGCTCCCTATAAATTTTTGGATTATTTATTCTGGTTTTTGCAATACGCCATTGGTATTTTGATAGAGACTGCATTGACTCTGTAGACTGCTTTGGGAAGTGTGGACATTTTAACAATGTTAATTCTTCCAATCCGTGAGCAGGGTATATGCGTCCATGTATTTCTACCTTCTTCAATTTCTTATAATTTTCCAAGTAAAGGCATTTTACCTCTTTGGTTAAATTTATTTCTAGGTATTCTTTTAAATGCAATTGTAAATGGGACTGTTTTCTTCTTTCTGATAGTTCATTATTGAGGTATAAAAATGCAACTGATTTCTGAATATTTATATTGTAGCCTTCTAATTTACTGAATTCATTAATGAGTTTCAATAGTTTATGTGGTGGAATCTTTAGGGTTCTGTATACATAGTCTCATGTTATCTGCAAATAGTAACAGTTTTACTTCTTCCTTTCAAATTTGGATTTTATTTCTCCTTGTCTGATTGCTGTGGCTAGGACTTCCAGTACTATGTTGAGTAAGAATGGTGAAAGCAGACATCCCTATTTTCTTTCAGATTTGAGAAATTCTTTTAGTTTTTCCCCATTAAGTATGATGTTAGCTGTTGGTTTGTCATATGTGGCCTTTATGTTGAGGCATGTTCCCTCTATCCCCACTTTTGAAGGTTATCAAAAATGGGTGCTGGATTTTATCAAATGTTTTTCTGCATCTGTTGAGGTGATCATACAATTTTTATCCTTCATTTTGCTTATGTGATATGTCACATTAATTGGTTTGTGGACGATGAACCAACCTTGCATCCTGGAAATAAATCATTGTGTATGATCTTTTTTTAATATATTACTGAATTTGGTTTGCTAATTTTTTTGGAGGATTTTTGCATTTATGTTCATCAGAGACGTTGGACTATAGTCTTCTTTGTAATGTCTTTGTGTTGTTTTGGAATCAGGATAATGCTGGCCATAAAAAATGAGAACAGGAACTTTCCCTTCTTTTGAATTTTTTGGATTAATTTGAGGATAGGTGTTAAATCTTTTTTGAATGTTCAGTAAAACTCAGCTGTGAAACCACCTAGTCCAGGACTTTTATTTGTTGAGAGGTTTTTCTTTTTTCTTTCTTTAATGATTTGATTTTGCTGGTAGCAATCACCTGTTCAGATTTCCTTCTTGATTTAATCTTGGAAGATTGTATGTTTTTAGGAATTTATCCATTTCTTCCACATTGTTCAATTTGTTGACATATAATTATTCACAGTATTTTATTATAATCCCTTGTACTTCTGTGTGTCAATTGTCACTTCTCTTTTATCTCCCATTTTATTTATTTGGGTTTTCTCTCTTTTTTTCTTTATGAGTCTGGTTAAAAGTTTGTCAACCTTGTTTCTCTTCTCAGAGAGACAGCTCTTGGTTTCATTAATCTTTTGTATTTTTTTACTCTATTTTGTTTACTTCCATTCTGATCTTTATTATTTCCTTCCTACTCACTTTGGGCTGTGTTATTATTTTTCTATTTTCTTTAGGTGTAAAGTTGGATTGTTTATTTGAAATTTTTCTTGTTTGTTAGGATAGGTCATTATTGCTATGAATTTGCTCTTAGGACTGCTTTCACTGTACCCCATAGGTTTTCTGTTTTGTTTTTATTTTCATTTATCTCAAGTTATATTTTGATTTCTTTCATTTCATTATTAACTCATTGTTATTTAATACATGTTATTTAGCCTCCATGTGTTTGTGTTTTTCAGTATTTTTTCTTGTAATTGATTTTTAGTTTCATACCTATGGTCAGAGAAGATGCATGATACGATTTTAATCTTCATAAATATATTGCCACTTGTTTTGTGGCCTATCCTGGAAAATGTTCCAAGTGTATTTGAAAAGAATGTGTCCTGCTGTTTTGGGATGAAATGCTCTAAAAATTACCCTGCTAGGCAGGGCTTCCTTGGTTGGAACATCATCTTATGCACCAAAATGCTACAGGTTTGACTCCTGGTCAGGACACATACCTAGCTTGTGGATTCGATCCCCAGTTGGGGCACGTACAGGAGGCAACCAATGTTTCTTTTACACCGATGTCTCTGTCTGCCTCTCTCTCTCCCCCTTCCTCTCTCTCTAAAATAAACATGTCCCTGGGTGAGGATTAAAAAATAATTTAGTAAAATAAAAATATCAATTAAATCCATCGGGTTTAATGTGTCATTTAAGGCTGTGGTTTCCTTGTTGATTTTCTATCTGGAAGATCTATCCATTGATTTCAATGGAGTGCTAAAGTCTCCTACTATGACTGTCTTACTGTTGATCTCTCCCTTTATGTCCATAAAGATCTGCTTTATATATTTAGGTTGCTCCTATATTGGGTGTATAAATGTTTAGAAGAGGTTATATCCTCTTGTTGAATTAATGCCACTATTTTTGTGAAATGTCCTTCTTTGTCTATTATAGCCTTTGATATAAGTATTGCTACCTCAGCTTTTTTTCATTTTCATTTGCATGAAATATATTTTTCTAACATTTTACTTTGTGTGTGTTTTTCAATCCAAAAGGGATCTCTTTCAGACAGCATATACACAGATCTTGTTTTTTTTTATCCATTTAGCTACCCTATGTCTTTTGATTGGAGCGCTTAATCCATTTACATTTAAAGTGATTGTTGATAGGTACATACTTACTGGCATTTTATTATTCATACTAATGTTCCTCCTTTCTTTTTTCCCTTCTTAAAGAAGTCTCTTTAACATTTCCTGTAATACTGGTTTGTTGGTGATGAACTCCTTTAGCTTTTTCTCCTCTGGGAGGTTTTTATCTCCCCTTCAGTTTTAAATGATAGCCTTGTAGGGTGCAGTAGTCTTGATGTAGGTCCTTGCTTTTCATCACTTTGAATATTTCATACCAATCCCTACTGGCCTAAAATGTTTCTATTGAGAAGTCAGCTGAGAGTCTTATGGAAACTCCTTTGTAGGTAACCGTTTTTGTTTTGCTGCTTTTAAGATTCTCTCCGTCTCTAACCTTCACCATTTTTATTATAACCTGCCTTGGTGTGGGCCTCTTCGGAGTCATCTTGTTCAGGACTCTGTATTTCCTGGACTTACGTGTGTTCTTCTTTCACCAGGTTAGGGAGGTCTTCAGTCATTACGTCTTCAAATGGGTTCTCAATCCCTTGCTCTCTCTTTTCCTTTTGGCACCCCTATTATGCAGATGTTCTTACACTGGATATTACCACGGAGGTCCCTTAAACTATTTTCATTTAAATTTTTTTTTGCTTTCTGCTGCTCTGGTTGGGTGTTTTCTGCTACCTTGTCTTTTTAATCACTGACTGGACCCTCTGCTTCATCTAATCTGCTATTGATTCTTTCTAGTGTATTCTTCATTTGTTATTGTAATAATAATTAAATTTTAAATAAGTACTTTCTGTGCTCTAGGTCCTCTGCTAAAAAGGCTCTATCTGGTCTTAAACCCTCATAATCATCATATGAAAAAGATACTATTATTATAATCTTAATTTTTTAAATGAAGAAATTAAGATTGAAAGGGATAGTACTTCCCTAAAATTATACGGCTAAAGAAATGATGGATCCAGGATTTGAACCCAGATCAGCTTCACTCCAGAATTTGAGCTTTCGGACACTCTGCTCCACCACCTCTATCATTCTGAGCTCAGGGATGTGTGGTCCTCCTGACATGTAAATGAATATTGCACCAGTTTGCTGTCGTGAGTGCTGTAATGGTATGATATTTTATTGATATAGGAAATTCACTCCATCATTACACATGAAATAAATGTACTTTGATAGTTCATAATAGTGATTTTCAAAAAATAAGGCTTTATATAGTTAAAAAAATGTTTTTCAACAAGGATCTATAGAGTCCAAGAGAAGTATTAGGTGTATTTAGTGGGGTGGGGGAGGGTGTTTCACCAATCAATCAGAAGTTATATTTAAGTATGTTTTATAATTGGGAATTCCATGTAAAGTTTTATTTCAAGAGAAAGGTCCTGCTACGTAAAATGCACATTATAAAGCATTGATTTAGATAGTTATGTTTTTCCATAAAAACATCATAGTTATGTTTTCCCATTCAATACACTATGATAGTCAGACAGAAATAACATAAATACAAAATGTTCTCCATATTTCTCTACATACTTTAGACTCAACAGCAAGAGAGTTGACATAAAACAGGTAAAAACCATGACTCAATATTTACTAACAAAATTATAACAAAAATCCAAAATTTCAAAAGCATCTGAGAACCATCTGAGAACAATAGATGCTTCAAAAGCATTATGTGCAAATTAAGGGATTAAATATTTGTTTCTTAGTTTACAATCTGAATCAAAGCAAAGTAGTACAATAAAAACTTTTAATACCTGTAGTTGTTGCATACTTCATGGCTCTTTGCTTCCAAGCCCATCTCCTATAAAATGAGTCCAAATGGAGTTATAATTAAACAGGATATGCAAGATCAGTCAATATTCTTTCAAAATAATCTAAATATTTAAAAACTTGAAATAAAGTCCAGATATGACCTTAGTTAAACCATAAGCCTACAAAGTGATTTAGTAAAACATTCTTTGTGGAAAGAAAACTAATCTACAAATCAGCAGTTACAGTTCTGGCTGTCCTCCATGGCAGTGCGTGTCCTTGAATGAAGCGTTTAACCTGCTTGCTCCTGAGACTGGCATATACGAGCACAGAGTCAAAGATGACTGCCTGGAAAGCCAAGGTACTGCGAGATCATCTAGTGCAGTTTTTTTCAAGCCTTTTCTTTTTTGGCTAGAATCCAAAGTAAAAACTGTATCTGACTTCACAGCCAAGTACACACACATACGAAACAGACGTTGCGTAAAAGGAGACTTTCTCTGCATTTTGTTTCTATTCTATTTGGTTCTATTCTGTTTTATTAAATAAAATACACTGGTCAAACTACAGTTTGAAGAAGCCCCGTCCAACGCACCCTCTGATGAGACAGGTTTGAGTACTTAGGCCCGAAGAAGTGAAAGGGGGGAGCTGGACAGGGAAGCAGGAAGAAAGAGGGCTAAGGGACTTGTTGCAGGAGCCGCCCACTGACCAGCTGCTGGTGATCCTGGGCACGTCGCTTTGCGTCAGCATTTCTCGATCTTTTGTTTTCATTATTGCTCCCTAGAAAATTTAAGTACTAAGAAATAAGATTTTTATCATAGGAGGGGTTGAGCTTTGAAGGGCCACAAATTATGATGTTGTCGATTAAAAAAACACCACAGGCCCGAAAAGGCTTCACTTGTGCTAAGCCCATAATACCAAACATAGATTTAATGCCTGCTCTAACTGGGCTTCAACCTCTCCCAGAAATACAATCTTAATCAATCTGGAATTTTCCGGTCAGCATCAGTTCCATCCCCTCCTCCAATAGAAAGAAGAGGCAGTCTACTTGATATAAACCCTTGCTGTTTCCTTCCCCCCAAAATAAGAAGTCCTGGTCTAAGAACAATCCCTTTTTTTCATCCCTTGTCCCGCCCTTCTTCCTACTGAAAAAACAAACAAAAACCTTCTATTTTATACAATCCCTAGAAACACCCTTGTAGTTGCTAGGTGGAATTTTGTTTTTTAAGACACTTAAGATTTTTTTCACTCTCTCAAGAACCAAAATTTTTTTAAAACAACTTGTTGGGATTCAGGGCAGGCAGCCTCAAGGTATCATACAATGGCATATTGATTATTTGGAATTAAAAGTAACTTGAGAAGCAGCAGGAGTCAGACGAACTCTCTGATTCTCTTCTGTCTCTCTAAACGCAGGAAATAAAGCTCTTCATGATAGCTGCCTTACCTGGAGCAGAGGTCTGCCACCCCAACGTATACCTCTTTGGTGATATTGGTCACTTTAGGCTGGCTAATTTTAAGAAACAGCAAACAAGGGAGAAGCCCTGAAAACCTAATGGAAGTTACCCTTTATAAGAGGATATTTACATTTGTAAGAGAACTTTCCACTTGTAAAAATGTTTCCCTCTCTGTTGCAGGAAGAAGATATCTAAATCTCTACAAGCCCTTATCTGTGGAGGTGTGCAAAACAATCTCACCATTGTTTACTGTATTTAATCCCACAACTGACTCCCATCCCCACCATCTTTACTATTGAGTGAAGGTGGTATTTAAAGTGCTGGCTTCCCCCATTTTGGTAAGTTTCTTAGTTTTCCTGCATTTCTCCAATGTACACAGGAGGTACACATCTTATTAAACTAAAATGTGTTTTTCTCCTGCTAATGGGTCTCCTGTCGATTTATTACTTGAGCCAGAAGAACCTTGCAGGGTAGAGGGAAATTTCCCCTCCTCATGACAGGGCAATCTATACCCTTCCTGCCAGATGAGGCACCCTCATCCAAATGTTGCCCTCTGGGAAGGACTGATGGGAAGATCCACAGCTTTACCACTGGACTTCCACAAGACGACCTCCCCAAGAGGCTACTGCTTTCCCATGCCTTTGCAATTCAGCTGATCTCACTTTCGTGGTCTTCGGGGAAGGGGAATCAACTTTACAAGGTATTTTCTAGTTTATAGCATCTTCCCATCACATTCTTCAGGTAGATTTCTGATAAGATTCAAGACCCATCCTGGGTAGATGTGTCTATAAAATGGCTGCATTTTGTTAAATCCAGCTTAAGATTCTTAAGTTTCAAAGCCACTGATGACCTAAAGTTTTATTCTGCCATTTCCTAGTGAATACAGACACACACGTCACTTAACTATAATCCTCTATCCCAACAATTGATCGATTCCATTTTTCACCATTATCTGAATTACAACCAAATGGCTTAAAAAACGAGATTAAGTTACTTCCATGAGATAATTCCACCCTATCAAGATAACTTCTATTCTCACTTCTAAAATTCTATCACTAGATTTCTTTTCTCAGAGTTACTAGACAATCATGATATAAAAAGAAATGTAAATGCTCTCTACACTGATAAGGTCTTTAATTCTATATGCCATCACAACTCTAATACTTTCCAGGTGACAGCTACTTGAGATAATTCTATATAAAACAGCTAAGGTTTAAGAGGGAGAGGGAAGAGAGACAATCTGTCTGCATAGTATCATGAAAAGCCCTGGAAGCTTAAGAAAATAAAACTCAGGAGAAAGAGAACACTAACACTGCTTTTACTGTCTTACTTCGCTCTGGGGTGAGTCCTACAATTAAATAACTGAAAATCCAAGGCATCTACAGTAGCTTGTGGAAAACTAAAGCAAACAAGAAACTTCATCAAAGTGGTTGAGTCTGCAAAGGCTATATCTATTGATGATTCATATGCACCAGATTCCGTTTAAGCCTCTTTCCATGTATGCATTTATTTGTACAATCCAAGGTACTAATATTATCTACTATAGGTACTAGTATTATTACCTCCTCCAAGGTCAGAAAATTGAAGCACAGAGATACTAAGTAACTTGCCCAGGGTTGTTCTCACAACTAGTGAGTAGCAAACCTGAAATCCTGACTTCTGAGTCTGTACCCATACCGTCTTTCCAGAATAAAGAATGATGATGATGATGATAATGATGATGATGATGCAGAGAAGGATAAAGAAGCATGCTACCTGGCCCTGACCTGGTAGCTCAGTTGGTTATAGCACTGTCCCCATATGCCAAGGTTGTGGGTTCGATCCCTGGTCAGGGCACATGCAAGAATCAACAAATCAATGCATAAATAAGTGGAACAACAAATTGCTGTTTCTCTCTCTCTGAAATCAACAAATTAAAAAGAAAAGAATTATAAATAAAAGAAGAAGAAGAAGAAGAAGAAGAAGAAGAAGAAGCAGCAGCAGCAGCAGCAGCAGCAGCCTACTACCTGGAAGCATGAGGGTATCTTCACTGCATGAGTCATTGTCACCAAAGCTTAAGCTCAAAATGTGAAAAAGGTGTGGAGTCTGGTTAGCTAGCTAGAGTGAGTCATCTGATAGCTTTGTTTAAACTCCCACACAGAGCTTTTGCTATAAAGCAACTTCTCAGCCCTCTGGAAGGTAAACTGGCTTTTGTTAACTTGATTCCTTCCAAAAGTCAGAAAGCACCCCAGCAGTCTTTGTCTGAACTGGGCACCTACATAGCTGAACCGAAAGGGACTTTGAAGACTGCCTGGCTCCATCACTTATTAACTGTGTTACCTTAGGCAAGTCGTTGACTCCTTTGGGGTCACTAGAAACTGGATTATAAAGATCCGTCCCCCACCTCTCCACCCACCACCCCCAGCCGCACACACACGCAGAGAATGCAGTGAAAGCATAAGGTAAACGGTTTGGAGCTGTACACGGGTTATTCCAGCCCTTCCAGCAAGAGGAGCAGGGGATGGCAGGCCCAGCTGCATCCACCCCTCCACCACTCCTCACAAAAAGAAAAATGGGGGCAAACTGGGCGATCGAGAGTGGAAAAGGGGAAGGGGGAGGAGAGGGAAGGACTTGATCTCCCCCTAGATACCCATGGGGACGTCTCCCTCTCGAAACCCGGACTGAAGTCAGAAATCTACGAAAGAGGCAATTACCTCGGCGGCGGCAGCAGGCTAGGGAACCGCTGCCATTGGCTCCTCTCCGCCGCCAGCAGCAGCACCGATACCGCGGAGGTCGCCGCCATGCCCCTGCAGCCCCAAGGCTCTCTGACTCCTAGATGCACTCGAGCTGCGTTGCACACACCAGCAGCGGCCCACACCACACACTGCAAGACCTCGAGTCCGCTCCCCAGGTCTCTTGTCCTCCGCGGGCCACCGTCTGGGTCAAACCCAGCACTGAACCGATCCTAGTGTGGTGGGCGTCTCCTCCCAAACCAATCAAAAAACAGAGCAGAACTTCGCTGCGGCGATTGGCCAATCGGGCCACGTGCCCGCGGAGGTGTGGTCCCGGTGTTCTCCGCCTCGGGAGCTCCGCGCCTGCTCGCAGGGGCGGCGCCGCGTCCTCCTCCTCCTGGGGACCCGAGGTTTCAGACCGTTCTTTCTTCCCACCCGCTGCGGGCTTTCCCTCTCGTTAGGCTTCTGGTGGAAGAACTTCCAAGGTGATTGTTATCATCAGAGCTGCAGGGAAGTAGCGAAGAAGTCACGCGGCAAAAGTCAAGTGGGGTGGAAAGCAGGATACAAAATTCTCTTGTGTTCTCAAAAAATGAAGAAAAAACTAAAATAAAATAAATAGCTAAACTAAAATATGTAAAACCGCTTGAGCTTTTGAAAACGTGTTTTGATTGACTATTGGGAAAAAGAAGAGGTCAAGATCGAAATTGCAGAATATCTAGAAAGTAAACATAGTGAAAGCCCTACATGTAGATGCTTATTTGATTTAGCTAAAGAAGCGCTCAAAATTCATAGTGAAAGTAAATGAAACATCCAATTCAAGAGTTAGAAAAATACAGAAATAAACGTAAGGAAAACAGAATAGAAACATTAGTAAAGGTAAAAGAAATAAATGAATTAAGAAAACCATCACAAGAGTAATAATTCCAGGGATTGGGGGGGAAACTGATAAAACAGATGCTTAACTAATCTAATTAGAAGAAAACGGGGGGGGCGGGGGGCGCAGGTGTGTGAACAGTTGCCACAATTAAACATAAGTTGGAAAAATCAGATCTAGAAAAATTAAGTGTTAGTAAGAAGAGACTAACTTTGCTCAACTTTAAGCAAATTAAATTGAAAACCTGAATGCTGGTGCAAGAAAATGCAATTTACCAAAACGAACCCTGGAAGAGACAGAAAAGCTGATCAAACAATCACCATAGAAGAACTAGAGCATGTTTTTCTGAAAGAGCCACTTTTCCCGAAGCAGGTGGCCCGCCTCGTACCAGAAGGAAATTCCACCACACCTCACAGAATCGCTGACTCCAGTGCCACTATTCTGTCCCAGAGCGCGGGGGAAATGTCTTTCTAATTCGTTTACAAAGTAACATGACGTTGACACCGAAATGTAACAAAGCTCGAGTGCGCGCGCGCGCACGCACGCGCACGCACGCACACACGCCAGCGGCCCTACTCAACAGGTGAACGTCGGCGGAAAGCTTTGACGCGCAGCGAGGGGGCGTGGTGTGTAACACCGAGTTGTGTGCTCGGAAGGTGCGGGGGGCGCAGAGCGGAGCGTTCCCACCGCGCCCGCAGAAGGCAACCCTGGGAGGGGATGCTGCTCACCTGGTGGTGGTGGTCATTTCACGACGTGTATATACACCAAATCATCACGTCGCACACTTTAAATACAGACAACGTGATGTTTATGCCTCGATAAAGCTGTAGGGAGGGACTAAAAGTATGAAGAAAAAATAAGAGGCGTGTGCGTGCCTGTGAGGCAGGCGGCAGCGGGACTCCTGTTTTGTAGTCCATCCCCCCCCCCCCAGTCCCACCGCACCGGTCCCGATAACCCCCAACCCCTAGTTGTCCTGGCCCCGGGGTTTTTACCTAAAATATTTACTATCTTGCTTTTTACAGAAAAAGTTTGCCAAGTCCTGGAGACTTGCGTGTTTAAGTTTACAAGATATTACCAACAATGTTTTCTAAATATAATTGTATCATTTTATTCTCGTGCCAGAAATGAATGGCAATTTCTCATCAATACCTAATATTGCTAATCTTTTCAGTTTTAGCCGTTTTGGAGGTTGTGGGCTGGTGTCTCACTGGTCTTAATTTGCAATGGCCGGATGGCCTCCGGAAGTGGGAGGCCATGCTGTTGGGTCCGCAGAGTGCTTCTGTTTCTGCCACCACGCTCACTTCACTCACATGCGCATCGTGCAGATCCCCGTGTGGTCTCCAACAGAAGCTAGCGAGCTTCGCGGGCTCAGTCATCTTGTCGACCTGGTTGTTCAGTGACTCTTTCACAGTGAATGCCTTCTGATAGACATTCACATGTGAAGCAAAAATGTTCACACTTTATGCTTACTGTAATATGTCCACCCACGTGCCTCTACCCCAGAGTTCCTTGTCTCTGATGGTCCAGTCCTTTTGTTTCCAGGCCCCCCACCCGATGACCAGACCACAGCCCTGCCCAGGAAAGCAGGTATTTCCTCACCCTGGGCCACCTCTCCTCCCCGGCAGATTGGACAACCCGCTTGCTGCCTTGCCGGTTGGGAAGATTTTCCTCCCCTGCTGTCTTTCAGGTTCATTTCTGAATGTGGCTATAATGCAGCCACTGTCCAGTTTGGGTTTGTACCCATATGCCAAGACAACTGATCTGTAAACCAAAGTGGGCTTTCCTCCTTTTTTAACTGGTGACATGCATCCCCCACCACATAGGTGCAAGCCCATGGAAGGGCACTGGTGCCACTCTGGTGGGTGACGTGGGGAGTCTGGGCTACCTGCCCTGAAGCCTGGCCATGCCCTCTAGACCTGCTTGGGCTAGATCCTAGATGTGCCATCCCTGTCTTAGAAATGACCACTGCTAGACCCATCTGACTTTATCACTGAGTGGATTTGACAGAATCCAGCTGAAAATGGACAATTCTGGTTACATGGTCACTTAGTGCCCCAAGGTCAAGTGTGCTAGGACCCAGTGTCATGCCAACAGCTGTTTCTCTACTGCAAATGGCATGGGCTTGGGCTTGCTCCAGAACGCTCAAGGTCTGTGTTAAGATTCTCCTACTAGAGTTTGTCAAATATTCCAAACTGTGCCTTTATCCACCACTGACACCCCTACCCTCTGAGGTCTGCCGGACTGGTGACTCAAGCAACAGGGCTGATTGCACACCTGGTGGCAGGCCTGGAGTAGCTTTACTGCTCTTTCCTGCTCTGGCCCCACTCAGACTTCTCTGTCACCTGGTCGATAGACCAGAGGGAGTCTCCTAGCTGGAGACTATTGCCTCCAGAACCTAAAGAGGCCTACTCAGCTCTGTGCTGCCTTCTTTGTGGAAAGGATGCAAGATGCAAAACATCTGTGTTTTATTTTGAAGAGGGTATCTAGTGTGCCCCAGAACCCCCGGGTCACTAAAAATTTCACTGAAGTAGTCAAACCCTGAATCTTCATAGGGCTGGTCTCCTAGCTCCTGGAACACCCGTCTTACCAAGACCTCCAGCATACTGACTGCTTTGTACTTATCTTGTCCGTGTAGTGGTGCTATATGTGTGATGTCCCACGGATGTCTGTGTAGACCAGGTGTCTTTGGATTACATTATGGTAGAAGACAGGAGAGTTCACAGATCCCTGAGGCAAAACTATGTGTGAACATTGTGGAGCCATGGGACAGTCAAGGCAGCCTGCACAGTGGCTGGCCAGTGGACTGTCTGCACTGGGGATTGAGGGGCTGCTCTCCTGGGGACGTGCTCCACGTGGGGCAGAGTTGGAAGCAGGCCAGAAAGGGCCCTTATTACCCTCTTATTACCCTTTGTATGGATTCTTATTAATCATTGTTCTTAGTGTGCATACAAGAATTTATTTACCTGAGTTTCCCAAAAATATAAGTAATTCCACAGTGTGTCTCTTGACAATGAACCCAGGATAGTCAGCATCCAAGATGGCCCCCCTTGATTTCCGCCTCTCCTGGTATTCAGACCCTCACGCAGTCTCCTCCCACGCTGTACCAGGGGTGGCCCGTATGACCAAGAGCATGTAACAGAAATTATGGCATGTCGCTCCCATGATTAGGTGGTCAGTCTCTCTCTTGGGTCACTCACTCTGGAAAAAGCCAGCAGTCATGTGGTGAGCCTCCTTATGGACATGCCACATGCGGTAAACTTGGAAGCAGGCCCTTTAGTCCCAGTTGAGCCTTCAGGTGACTATAGCTCTGGCCAACAGCTTAGCTGCCCCCTGGTGAGATACTTTAAGCTAGAACCGCCCAATTAAGCTGTTTCCAGATTTCTGACTCTCAGAAACTCTGTGAGATAATAAATGTTTGTTGTTTTAAACTGCTAAATTTTGGGGTTATTTGTTACACAGCTATAGATAACTAATACAGGAGATCTTCTTATTTATCTCAGCCCCTACCAGAATGTTTGGCATTTAGTAAGTCCTTAATCAACATTGTTTGAATGAATGAATTACGACATCACTTAAGGGAACCAGTAATCCAATCATTCAGTCTGGACTGGGACTTGAAAGATTTAATTTGTAACTTCAATGTGGTTTATCTCCTCAGAAGTTAAGTTTCTCTCAAATAGGTCTTCCTACCTGTTAATAATGTGGCAATGAAGAATAGAACAAAATAATTTATAGTACAATGGTTTAACCCATTGATTCAAGTGACAACCTCTATATTAAAGGTCAACCATTAAGATTATACAAAAATTTTTATACAACAAAAACTGATTATAAGAAATAAATGAATCTCCAAAATAGGTTTTTATTACAAAAACTTTTAATACAATCCAATACCCTACAAGGACTAAAGCCAGGACCTTGCCAATCCTATTGACTCATAAGAGAACAAGTCGGGAAAGTCAATTTATAATCTGGGGTGACTTGAATTATCATTCTTTTACTAAGGAATGCTAGATGCATGTGTCTATTCTGTTCATGTCCTGACTTAGTTCCTTTCTTCAGCAGTAACACCAAACATGGAAATTATTTTTTGGCAGGCTACTGTACAAAATAAAGTAAACTTGACTAGAAAACGTGGCTATAAAAGTGCAGAAGAGGCAACTTACCACTAGAGGGAGACCTACTCCAAGAAAGAAAAATCGGTTAGCAGAAAATTGCTGTTTTTAAAGAAATAAAATACCTTCAGTTGACTTCATTTCTTCATCTTCAGAGCCACAGCAAAACAATCCCATTGAAATGAAAAACTGACTAATGTCTTCCAGAGCCCCTCCGTCTTCTTTACGAGAGTGGAGGACTTAAAGATAGGCTACTTTGTTACCTGTCCAGTCCTCCTCTAATCTCCCTCATCTGCCGTGATTCCGGATAAATATACTTCCTGTGTAAAAATGGAGCATGTGCCAATGTGAGGCCTTGGGCAGCACTTAGTACCACTTGTTCCTGTAGGCAACTCGGTGTGGTGAAAAGACCAGAGGCTTTGGTGCCACACCAATGGGAAGTCAAATTCTGGCTCTGCCACTTGTTAGCTGGGTGTGCCATTTAAGTGATTAATTTTGTTACGTCTGAGTTTACTCATCTGTAAATCATGAGAATTAAGTGATGGAAATTACATAAGTTACATAAACTGCTTCGCCCAGTGCCTAGTACGTATATGTTCAATAATCAAGGGTCATAATTGTTGTTTCTGGCTTATCATTCAGGTCTGTTGTCCACAGCCACCTAATTCTCAGTCTCCACCTATTCTGGGCAGGAGTCATCAGATAAAAAATAAAAGCTGATTTGTTCCTCTTGTTGGTGTCAGACCAAAAACCCAGGCTCTTCCTGTGGAATATTGTCCTTTTTGATAATTAAAAAAAAATTTAAAGTAGAAAGGAGTTAGTAAGTCACCAGGCATGTTTGTCATATAAGACATAAATACTAAAGGATTGTAATACCATTTTTATAGACAACGCACAGGCACTTTTTAAAATGGGAAAGATTAAGGATAAAATCAAGTCCCCAAGGTGAACACAGGTAGTGTTAATTACATTTGATGCTTTGGTTTATAAATTGGAGGCATATCCCACTTTACATAAGTTATGTTAATTTAATGTATCTCAAATATTGACTTTGAATGGTTAAGATATTTTTAGGAAACTAGAAAATACTCTTAAAGAACTCACTAGATTTTTCCTAAAATAAAAAAATAATAATTCAGAAATTGATGTTCTGCTTGAACTTAAATGACTTGGTTTTTGTGAAAGATGGTTTACATTGTTGGAAGGACCCACACTCTAAGGGAAGCCCCCAGAATCCTGGAAACAGTGAAAGAATTCTCTAAACTATTCTTTTCTTTTCCCCTGGGCACCAATTAGATTCTCTGGTATCCAGATGATTCACGCCTGAGGCGGATTCCATAGACAATCAAACCCACAGCACAGAGGCCCAGCACGATGGCCCCAATCACGGGCAGCACAACTGTGTAGTCAGACGAACACTCGTCCACTAAGAGAAAAAACAAATACAATATAGGGCGTAAGGTTTCATGACAGTAGACCAAAAGGCAGGCTGGAGTAGGAAGGAGATGAGCTTTGGGGTCAGACCTGGGCTTGACTTTTAATCCCACCCCTAACTAACTGTGTGAACTTGGGTAGGTTATTTAACTCTGCAATTTCCTCTTTTTTTGAAGGAAGCAACTAAAATGTAAGATGGTTGGTAAATTAAATAAGATAACCTTATCTTCTCAGCAATAGACATTTAATAAGATTAGCTCCAATTGCTTCCAGGTGCGCTCTCTGCAATGGTGATGTTTACGCAAAAGAGACTGTGTCACTAGACTGGACTACACATGATCTCTTGTCAACATGTAATGCTTAGCCACCTCATAAAAACTTTTCTCGTCACACTTAAAGTTCCTTTTTATTGCTTTACTGAGCTAAAAATATTAGAAAATAGACCTATTTATTTATTAGAGCTTAAAGTAAAATTTTGTAAGTTAGTCAAAACTCTTTTTTCTTCATTCCATTAGAGGGTACTTTTTCAGTTCATTTGAAATGTAATCAGTCTCTCCCGGAGAGAGACGGAGGGCCCAGGGATAGAGCAGAGCTTGACTAAGTACAAGTGCATGGGAAACCATATCTGTATCTTACTCAAGGGTAGAGGAGAGGATACATCCATGAGGTCCTTGCAGGAGCCACCACTATTGAGATGAAATAAGGATCACTAGTTACCCAATTCTCACCTTAAGTCCAAGAAAAAAAAAAAACAGGAGGGGCTGGGGAGAGGGAATGGTAATTAGAGACTCCAGAGAAACATCCAAATCTGTTCAAGACAGAAGCTGCTTTTTACACAATATTTGATTTTATAGGGGACAATATTTACATAACTATAATTATATACCTTATTGATTTAATAATAAATGGAGATAAAACCATAAAAGGGGTGGTATAACAGGATTAAATCTTTTTTAAAAAAAGTCTTTAAATTTTATCAATTGATTTTGAGAGAGACAGAAGCATTGATTTGTTGTTCCACTTATTTATGCATTCATTGGTCAATTCTTACATGTGCCCTGACCAGGAACTGAACCTGCAAACTTAGTGTTTCAGGATGATGCTTTAATAACTGAGCAACCCACTCAGGGCCTAAGAGGATTAAATCTTATATCTGCCTTAGCGAGAAGTTTAAAGCTGATAAAGTAAGAAATTGTAAAAGAAGCTTTAAAAATATTTTTTAAAGAATTAGGAAATAGTTATCATAGGAAATTGTTAAAATTAGTTAAAAGTGCTTTATCTTTTAGAGGAAGGACAGGGAAATGCTGTTTTTCCTGATAAACCCTTTTGTAGTACATGATTGTTATGTATATAAACTTTTATTAGATTTTAAAAAACCACACTGACTAGTTAAGAACTTAAAGTGATTTGGAAAAAAATACAGAAAAGTTCAAACAAAAGGTAAAGCATATAACTACTGACCCAGTAATCCCACTACTAGGAATTTATACTAAAAACATATTCACATAAGTACATAAAGATATGTTATAATAATCTACATTTTATGAGAGCAAAATGAACAAACTAAATACTCATAAAAAAATTTAAATGGTACAATCATACAATAGAATATAACATTGCCATTTTAAAAAAATGTGGCAGATCTCAGTGTTTTTTGGAGGATGCTCCATGCTCTTTCAATCTACAACCTCAATGACTGATTTTAAGGAAAAGTCCTGAAACTGTCAAATATATCTTCATTCTAATTTTGAGTCCTCCACTTCAAGGGCACCAATTGTCCTTAGTTGAATGGTCTGAGCAGCCTCCACCCCTCGCAGCTTCTCTGGAATGTTATAGTGCGAATTTTGTCCGCATTAGCCAGTTATCTCATTCATTTTCTCTATGAAGACAATTTAGTTTGCAGCCCTATCTATTCTACCTCCTACTGTGTCTATTTGTTATGTGCGTTTGTTGCATCGACACTCAATTTGTTTTCTTAGGAGTAAAATCACCTATTTACCCTGCTCTTTCATTACAACATCTCATCTGTGACCTCCGGGTATACGGCATTTACGTTCTTGTTAAGGAGTTGTCAGCATAAACCGATCAGCAGGGGTTTCTCCTTGTTCCTTGAGTTACACTTTCTTTGTAGTTTATCAAATACATTCCTTTCTAACCATTCCCTTCTTTAATTTGATTTAATTTTTTTTAAAGATTTTATTTATTATTTATTTTTAGAGAGGGAAGGGAGGGAGAAAGAGAGAGAGAGAGGGAAACATCAATGTGCAGTTGCCGGGGGCTGTGGCCTGCAACCCAGGCATGTGCCCTGACGGGGAATCGAACCTGCGATGCTTTGATTCGCAGCCCGTGCTCGATCCACTGAGCTACGCCAGGGCTTAATTTGATTTAATTTTTAAAAATTGTGGTAAAATGTATATAATATAAATTTATCATTTTAACTGTTTTTAAGTGTACACTTTAGTGATATTAAGAAATTCTCATTGTTGTGTAACCATCACCACCATCCATCTCCAGGACATTTTTCATATTGTAAAACTAAAACTTGGTATCCATAGTTTAATTTAATCTTATGTTATTCTTTTTTAAAAAAAGATTTTATTTATTTATTTTTAGAGAGGCAAGGGAGGGAGAAAGAGAGAGAGAGAGAGAGAAACATCAATGTGCAGTTGCTGGGGGCCGGGGCCTGCAACCCAGGCATGTGCCCTGACTGGGAATCAAAGCAGCCCCGTGCTCAATCCACTGAGCTACACCAGCCAGGTAATCTTATGTTATTCTTATTGTTATTTTGCTGCAGTTAATTTGCATAGTAGTCACATCACTTGTTTTCGTCTTGCTTATGCTTAAGCATCTCATCCAGACATTGAATTTCCTAACATATCATTAAAGTGAATTAGGAACTTTCTTCTTATTGTGTTTGAGATCACTTTGTTTCCCGCTGAGCTACCTTTCTTTTCTTTTCTTTTCTTTTCTTTTCTTTTCTTTTCTTTTCTTTTCTTTTCTTTTCTTTTCTTTTCTTTTCTTTTCTTTTCTTTCTTTTTTAAAGATTTTATTTATTGCCCTGACCGGTGTGGCTTAGTGGGTTGGGTGCCATCCCACAAAGCAAAAGGTTTCTGGTTTGATTCCCTGTCAGGACATGTGCCTGGGTTGCAGACCACGGCCCCTGTTAGGGGTGTGTGAGAGGCAGCTGATCCATGTTTCTCCCCTCTTTTTCTCCCTCCCTTCCCCTCTCTCTAAAAAACAGCCATTTGTAAATACTTACTTTGACCATCAACCTTTGGTCTACATTCTCTTCTAAAGCGTTCATACTCCAGGGTCATTTTATTTATTTAATTTTAGAGAGAGGGAAAGGGAGAAAGAAAGAGAGGGAGAGAAACACTGGCTGGTTGCCTCTTGTTGCACCCTGACTGGGGACCAACCCGCAGCCCAGGCATGTGCCCTGACTGAGAGTCGAATGGCATCTCTCCAAAGTCAAGCCCTTTCTGTTAAACCTGCATCACTTGGGAAATACCAGGTCCTCACATCCCAGGGTTTTCATCAACAGCTCCTGTTCTAAAGGGGAAACAGGAAGTTCCTGACACTCAAGATGTTGTCCCAGCCTCTTGAAACCTTCTTGACTCTGCTGGGTGCCCTCCCCGCCACCGCAATTCTGGAAAGTGGAGAGAACTCAGGTACCTCAAGGGAAAGCCAGCACACGTCCTAGATAAACAGCAGGTATAGAATTGTTGCCAACTTTCAAAAACTTGCCGTTAAAAGCAATGAATGGCACCTTTGGTAAATGTAGAAAAACAAGAAACTTCCTGTTAGTAAAAGCAGTGAACATCCAGAAGTCCATGACTGTCCTCTTTCTCTGAAATAAAAACTCCAATTCTCCTATTTAATCAGTCAATGTGATAGAAAATAGTCAATAACATTCTGGGCCTTTTTTTACTAGAACTTTTCCTCCAGATATCAATCATCTCTCCCAACCAGGAATTTCCTGGTTTGTAATTATTTTGGTAAATGTTTGCCTAAAAGGGGAAGTGGACCATAATCTGGGTCAAACTACCTTTTCAGCTGGCCAGTTCTGATTGCTGTTTTGCCTACTCTCTCCACAATGGCCCAAACTAACAAATTTACAAAGGTAGACTAGCATCAAAGAAAAATAGCGACAAAGTAGAAAAAGAATGTGTTAAGAAGGCAGACAACAAATGAAGGTGAAGGAACTGGAGAACTAACATTTATTGAGCTTCTTTTTGCCAAGATCTTCGGTACATGCTTTACATTTAAAAATGCAATGTCGGAAAGTTTCCTACTTTCTAGTTTTTGACTAATAGTACATCACAATAGTGTAAAATATGTCTTTTCAAAAAAATAACAGTCTAGTAAGATGCTGTAATTTAAGACAATCAAAATTGGGCGTTTAAAATAACTTTACAATGTATTTTGAAATGAATTTTTTTTTAAAGACTGGGTATCGAGACTCTTAAAAATGTGTAAGAAAAACTCAGTGCAGTTTGCAAATGTCTTGCCCACAGTTCTCCCTCTGGGTATTTGCTTTGTCCTCACAAGCACCCTACTCCAGGCTCTGCCTCTCGGTCCTTGTGTTCACAGCCAGCCGCCGTGATCAGGTGTTCAGGGTGGACTGCAAGCCTCCCCGCTCTAACAGAAGGAAGTGGAAGGGACTACGTTTTGACCAGCCTTTGGATTAGCTGGGTTTCCTGACAGATGGGAGGGTGGGACAGGCAACAGGAAAAGGTGACCCCTTCACATTAGGCTGAACAGGAAGCCAGAATCCCCAAGTTTTTAATCTTGCACATTCTGAAGAAGCTGGGGCTTTACATGCGTTCGTATCCTCTACTGGGCCTCTTTCTGGCCACCAGGCATGCTGTTAGCAAAATGACAAGCAGTCCTGTGATACTCAGACCCACGGCCACAGGGATTTCTCTCCTGTTTCTGTCACTGAAGCATTCATCTTCTGTAATTGAAGTCAGAGTAACAGATGTTACAGGCTGGCCACCAGGTGGGAATGGATCCTGCCCCTGCTTGCCTCAGCTTCCCAGAGAACGAGGCCAAGGGAGTGCGGGAACTGCTGGGCCTCCCCTTGCTGCCTCAGACATCCCAATGGGCGCAGACGAGGAAGGAAAGGGTCAGCACAATGATCTGGAGCGTGTGGTGCTCGTGATCACTTAAGGAGTGTATGAACTTGTAGATACCCAGGCCCCACGCCCAGGAAATGATGATTCAGTGGCTTGCAGGTGGGGCCAGGTCATTCTGATGCAGCTGGGAGGCAGACCCAACTTTGAGAAACATTGGTTTGGTCTAGAGGGTCAGAAGCAGAACTGTGTCTTGACTCTCAAAGTAGGGTAAGTCCTGGAGCCATGGCTCCCCACCAGATCATGCGGCCAACGTTTTCTACTCAAACTGCACTTCTTAAAGGGGGTGCTGGACAGCCCGGAGCTCCTGACACCCAGAAACCTTTCACCAGCTCCAGGATTTTAGGGAGGAGGGGTTGAGAATGTGGGAGCCAGGGGTGATCATTCTCTTTGAACAGGCTGAGACTTACACTTGAGTTATTATGAGAGGGATGTTTCAGACACTGAAGTTCATTCCTGGACATATGTAGAAATCCTTGTAACACTGTTTTCCCAGCAAGGAAAAAGGGACTTTTTGGGAAAGTTACCCTGTCCCTCACCCTGCCCCGCCCCGGCCTTCTTTCTAGGACCTGCTTCCCTCTGTGGTGGTTAAAGCCCAAAGCAGAAGTTACATGGAAACTAAAACTAACTGTGAGGAAACTTCGTAATGGGGAAGAAAGGGACCAACAGAGTGCATTTCTATTTTGAATTATGGCATTTTTCTCTTCTCCCTTTGTAAGTAGGAAACAATCTATTCTGAAGTCTTGCATTTTAGACATCACTAATACTCAGGATCTTTAAAGTGTTCTCCAAATACAGCTGAGTTTACCAGCACTCACTGATTGATTTTTTTTGTGTGTGTAAAGGATTCCGAATATGTGTTTTGGTCAGACAAGGAGAGTGTATTCCACTATGGGAGGGCAGTAGACATGAATGGGCTAAGGTGTCTGGTTCTGAGATTGGTGTTGACTCATAGAGAAATGGTAGGAGGGAGGGTCAGCCAGAGGAACTTGACCTAAGAGCTCTGTGGAATCATACTGTTCTAAGAAGCTCATGTGATTCTTGTCCTTTAGAAAAGAAAAAAGCTTCAGGGAAAAAAAAAAAGCAAGCCACACATACACTTGAAACTACCCATGGGTCTCTGAAGTTTAAGTGACATGACGAAACCTTAACTTACCGTTTCCAAAGTGGTCATCTTCAAAATCAAAGGCTTGAAGTTGGACGTTCATTGTTTTCAGTTGGAAGTAGACTGACAGCTGGACACTCTGCTCACTCACGCACTTGAAGGAATGCCCGATCACAGTCTCAAACACCATCACGCCACTTGTCTTGCCGTAGTAACTTCCCTCTGAAAACACAAAGGTGAAATACAGTCATATAAGAATCTTGGCATATATCCACTGAGTTCCAACCCTGCTGGGTGGCCCATGTCAGTTAAATGAAATGGCCTTCCCTTGGCTGTGGCTGTCCGGAGTTCTGCCTTCTCCTCATAAAAAATTACACTCTTGCCCTTTGGGGACTTTTTCCAGTGCTCTGTTTGGAGTTGCTATAGACTCTTGCATCTGCATGAGCAAATATCCTACACGATGCACTGAATTCTCTGTGTACACTGCTGCATCATGTGTTATATCACAGGATGGTCTACCACTGCCACCCCCAGTGACACTACGACGGTCACCACCATCGTAATTACAACTCGTTACTCTTACTGATACCACCCTCATCACCTACATGAGAATTGTCACTACTGTGATACCATACTGTGTTCAGCTGCTGCTGCTACTGCTGAGCCCTGCTTATTGGGACCTGGAGTTGCTCTGTCCCCTCCCTCAGCCTCTAAATTAGTTTCCAGCCTTACTTTCCCTTCCCCTGCCTCTTGAGACATTACTGCCCTATTACCAGCTAAAATTTGGTCCATGCCTAATGATAATGTTAGCTAGCATGCGTTCCCAATACTTATTCCCGGCCTAGATGAGTATACTCACCTAAGAGAGTCAGTGTACATGAAAGTGAGCTGCTGACTATGACATTCTGCTTACATTTCACCAATAATCATTGACAACATCCCCTTGAGTAATATTACTATAACATTGCTAGTATTTAAAATGGACATTTCTCCACATTTTCATTTCTTGGTGCATTGCTTTAGTGTAAGTTCCTTAAGATAGTAAGTTTAACCCAGTCAAAAGAGAGAATTGTGAAAAGGAGAAGACAGAAATGAAAACTCAGCACAGTGGTGCACAATACGATTTGTTATCTCCATCTGTGCTTCCCAGAGAAACACGTGAGGCCTCTGAGGACTCCCGCCTTCTCTGGGAGCACTGCTTTTCCAGAAGCGAACATGTTAGAAGTTCTCTCAACTCACCCCACTATGGGCAATTCTCCATGTAGCAGCCAAAGTGAAGCTTTAGAAGTGTAAACCTGATGTATCATTTTTCTACACCACCCCCTCCAACGGCATCCTTTCACACGTTAGAATAAATTCCAAAGTCCTCACCTTGTCTTGCCCACAGGCTCTGCATGCTCTGGCCTAGCTGCCCTTCAGACCTCGTCTGCTGTTTGGTCACTGGCCCCTGCTGGTCTCTGGGCACGCTAGCAAGTTCATTCCTTAGGGCCTGTGCATCTGCTTTTCCTGCCACCGGGAAAGAGCCCCCCTGGGCCCAGAAGTTCCCATGTCTCTCTGCTCAAACCTCACCTCTTCAGAGAGGCCTTCCTCCCCTGAGGGTTTCCTGAAGGCCCTACCTAAAACAACCTTCCAGTCCCCTCTACCCTACCCTGCTTGTATTTTGCTCATAGAACTTTTCACTACTTAACTGCATCATAATTTAATGTGTCTGTTTATGGTCCTCTCCCTACTTCTAGAATGTAAGCTCCCTGAGCGCAGAGACTACCTGTTTAGAGAATAATGGATTCCCAATGTATTCAGGGCTTGGTACCTGGCAGGCACTAACTACATTTTGGGGGGAATGAATGCATGACTCTAAGACTATAGAATAAACCGCACCCTCAACAACAAATCTGTCCAAAGTCACTACACTCTTTACTGTTGCTGATAATGATTTCTAACGTAACATAGTCCAACCTCCTTCACGAGCAGCCGAATGAACTGAAGTACACAGACGTAGTAAGTTCTCCAAATTATACATACTGTGGGCTACTGTCTCAGTCTGTTTCTCAGAAGCAGCATCGAAGATTCAAGAGTGCAACAGGATCAAACATGAACTAACCAGAAGCAGTGTCACTGCCGGTAGAACAGCCCTCTCAGGCTTCTTACCTGGGTTTGAGACCGTCAAATGGGCTTCCACCTCACTGATGTAGTAGGAGTTTTCGTTCTGTAAAACATCAGCGTGTTAACCTCGGGGTGCTCTCTGTTTTCACATTCATGACCCTGGTGTATGCACTCTGTTCAGGCGAGAATCCAGCTACCAAATTCTTGATATGGGGGTTGGAGGTGTGTTAGTATGGAGCCATAATTATGTTTAAAATTTTCAAACAAAAGTAAATAGACCACATGATAAATAAATAATAAGTAATGGCTTGCTCCGGCCCAAAATTTCTCTACTGCATAGTTGCTGCTAGAGTCTGAAATTAAAATTCCACCAGTACAATTTGAGTCCCTCCAACTGGGCCAAGTTCCCCCCTGATAAAATGTAAGTACATCTGGAAGGTGGAGGGGTTGGAGGACCACACATTAAGCTTTTGTAATTAATATCCTATGGTAGGGGTACAAACTGGGGCCACCCCTCCTTAAGGCTACCATGGGTGGACTTTATGGGGAAGTGTAAACCCTCTGGGGAAAAACAGTGCATGCAGAATTTTGGCTGCATTTTTCTGGGTAGAGTATCAAGTCCTTCAAACAGATGGGTCCATGTTTCCAAAACGGTTACATGGGGCCACAGTGAGTGATTCTGGAAAGAAATGGTTTACCCTGAGGTCACTAGGTGTCTGCAAAAGAGGACCCCAGGTGGTTGCATTCAGAAATGTAAGAGTCTCCACATTTTACCCAGAATTTCAAATTGAATTACCTGTAGAAGTTTCAAATATAGGCATTAAAGAAATGGGACGATAGTAATCTTGACCCCATTTATATATTATTTGTGGATGAAATAATTCCTGTCACAATATAAGGGTTCCAGAAATACAGATTGTCTTAGGAAGGTAACTGCTACTGACACACCGAACTCTAGGTCTGATAATTCATTGAATTCACCTACTACATCCTGACTTCTCACCTTGTGCCAGCTACTGTAACAGACATGTACTATACTGCACCTTATTTAATCCTCACAGCTATGAGAGGAAATGTAGACTCCATGACTGGCCCAAGGTCATAACCATAACGGGTGGCAGAAAGATATGACCCCCATCTGCCTGTCTGAAAATATAGCCTCTGACTTCTCTTATGTTCACTCACTCTGGACCAGGCACTGCTCCAAGTCTGGGAGAAGAGTGCGACCTGGCTCTTTCCTTTGAAGTGCTCAGTCTTGGGTCTCAAAGGTCAGTTTGACAATGTGCCCGAAGCATCCATTCATTGTATTAGTTATTTATTTATTAAATCCTCACCTGAGGATATGTTCACTAATTTTTAGAGAGAGGAAGGGAGAGGAAAGGAGAGAGAGAGAGAGAGTGAGAGGCCCATTGATTGGTTTCCTTCCATACCTGCCTCAACTGGGGACTGAACCTGTGACCTAGGTATGTGCCCCGACTAGAAATTGAGCCCACAATGCTCTAACCAACTGAGCCACCCTGCCAGAGAAAACGATCCATTCATTTTAGAGAGACGCATCTATGATCCAGTCCTTTCTTGAATTGCTTACGCATACCATTCATTCAGATTTTTATTTGGCTTCCCTTTTAGCACAACAGATACCTGTGCCCAGGTATCTTCAGTGCCCAAAGCCACTCTTACAAGACCCTACTCCATCCTGAGGGCAGAGAAGGTTCACTGAAATGTTTTAAGCAGGACAGTGACAGGAGCACAGCTTGGTTTCAGAAATTGCTTGGGCTGCAGTGTGAGATTGCTTTGAGGGGCCACAGGGAGTGGGGAGGCCAGCTCTGAGCCCTGTGGGAGACTGCCTGGAATCTCCCCATTTCTGTGGCACCTTCTTGCTCTGTCCTCACATGGAGAAGGGATGCTTCGTGTTTCCACAGAAGTTTCACAGTTTACTAAGCATATGCTTTCACCTACATCGCCTCCTTTGATCCTTGCAACAACCCCTGAGATTATTAGCCCATTTTACAGCTGAAAACAAAGAGGCTCAGTGCGGTTAAGCATCCAGCTCTGGCTCCCATTGTTTATAGGTCAGAGAAAGCAAGATCTCATCTACAGGACCCCACCCTGCGTTTTCCTCCATCAGAATGTAGGTATGGACAAAAATTCACTAGGCAAGAACTTTCATAGTTGTTGACATACAGCTGTTTTATATACCCATCTGTTAGAAAGCAGGACTGGCTACATAATTTGTGGGGTCTAGTACGAGAGGAAGATGTAAGATCTTTGTTCAAAAATCGTTTAAGAATTTCAAGGGGTGACAGCAAAGCATTAAACCAAGCCCAGGCCCTCCTGACTGCACAGGTCCTCCGTTGCTAATAAACTTCTTTCTTTGAGGTCACATGGTATATTTTTAATCTATTTCGTAGAGCTCAGATCTACCACAAACAGAAAAAGAGAACAAGTAAGTGAGCTAAGCTCAGATAGCTCTATTGATTAAAGAGGCTGAACCCTGAGCTCTGGGGGACAGCAGTCTGGTGGTTACAGAGGAGAGGGGCGGCGGGGGGGCGGGGGGAGCTTCACGCAGGTGTTAGACTTAACCAAAGCCCAAGGGAAACTACATGCCACACGTTATTCCACTTGTGGTGTCTTTTTTATCTTTGATGCCCAACCCACACGCTCATTCTTCTCTCACAGATGTTTTCCTTATTTGGGGTTTGGTTTGGAGAATGGAAATCATCTACCATGCCATATTCTTGAAGGTACAGTGAAGATCCTTTGTGTACCATCAACACTGACAAAACGGCGCCGAGGACTCTGAACAGCCATGTCCATTTGAACAGACCACTTGCAAAAGCCTCACCCCGAGATTCAGCAGGTGGTCGCTGACACAGTGGCCCTGCACTGCCAGTATGGAAAGAGAGCTCTGCAACATCTCATGGGGGAGATTCTAATTCCTCGAGGGACCCAAACACCCTCCTTAGCAGAGGGCGGGGCCCGAGCCAGCCAGCCAGCCAATGGAGCCTGCCAAGGAAGGCAGCGTGTCAACAACTGCGGCCGGGCCTCTCCTTTACTTCTGCAAAGCGCATTGCAGGAGTTTCGCGTGCACAGATGTTCAGGATGTGGATTTTGCCTTCAATACCAATCAGGTCTTTTCCGCTCAGCATTGCTGTGACTACATCAAGACACCTTCCCTCTCGATACAGCAGAGGAAGCCAAAGGGACTGTTTCTTTAGAGCTGCTGACCGCCGTTTTGGTGGCTTGGCCCAGTTCTCTGTGAAATTTAGGTTCGTTAAATATTGATTTATTTCTTCATCTAATATTTGCTATGTGCTATGTACCAAGTCAGGGATGGGCACTAGAGACAGAAATGTGACCAAGTCGGAGATGGCAGAGTGCGTGACGAGGATGCTACCGGAGGTGGCGGAACTGCGAGAAGGAAGTCTCCCAGGTTTCCCTGGGATGGAGGTGGGGTGGGGGAGACTTCATGGGCTGAAGATAGTCGACCCATCTTAAAGGGTGAATGCAAAAGCGGGCTGATGGGTAGGAGGGGCCTTCCAGGCAAAGGGAAAATAGCATAAAATGCTACCGTATACTTGGGAACTTCTAAATAGTGGCCTCTGTGGTGTTAACGTTGAACACTGGTCACAGTTCGCAGGAGTCTCTAGGCTGAGAGGACTCCACAGGCCCCTGGAAGGTTCTAAGGAGCCACGAGGTAGGGCAGCAGCAGCGGCAGACTGCCAGAACTCAGCTGGCCAATGTGTTGCGTAGCCCTGGCACGCCTCCCTCCCCACTAGTGACTGATTTCTCCAGTGTCCTGGAGCTGACCGGCCAGCCAGGTGGATAAGAAAGGGATAGTGTTGAACACAGAAAAATGAATTCCATACAAAGTTCCTGAAAGGTGTTCTTAAAACCAACTCCCTGGGCAGGAAGGAGGTCAGCAGGGGGAGGGAGGTGCATTTATCTTGCACCTGGAGGGTCTGAACAACTTTCTGCATGTCACGTTAATCAAATGAGACACTGTCATGGAAAGGTGTCCAGGTCTTTTAAAAAGATGAAGCTGAGTGAGATGACAAAAAAAACCCCACCTCTCCGAACCCCACCGTGGGCCAGAAACCATGCTCAGCGCTTTCACATGTGCCTGCCCGGTTCACGCTCACGGCCACCAACAAAACAGGTGTTGCCTTGTCCCATCATGTGGGACAGGAAACAGACTCAGACAGGGAACTAGCAACTTGTCCACGGTCACATGGACATGACATGGGTAATAAAAGTCTTGACTGAACAATACCATCACGTGACAGTTTAGGGGGCAGATTTTTCTCTATATTTCTGTCACTATATTTCAACTGAAAAAAATTACAAATGACGTCCATGACTTGACACTAGGAACTATAGCCTACATTTCTTTTCTTTCTCCCCAGGGTGTCCAGCTCAGGGTTGAGGATGAACTCAGTGCTCAGTGAATTCTCACTGATAAATTGGTCCGTGAATCAGGCTTGCTAATCGGCATCCACTTATCATTCCACAGCTGGCTGCTCACCTGCTGCATCTACTACATTATGGCCAACATACACTCCTGTTTTCCAAGGCTCTCTTGTTCTCTGGAGCACGGGGTGTCGACTGGGTGATTCTGCCCAAGGAAGGGCATTGGCAATGTCTGGAGACATCTGGGGTTGCCACACCGGGGCTGGCACCCGACAGGTAGAGGCCAGGGATGCTGTTCAACATCCCACAAGGCACCGGACAGCCCCCACCCCAAGGACTCGTCTGACCCCAGATGTTACTCCTGCGTCTGTTGAGACAGGCTGGTGTAGATAGAATTCAGCACTATTGGAGAAGTGCTGACTACGGGTTGAGCCCATTTCTCTCGTGGAAGCATCCAGGCAGCTTTCCCGCCTCCCTGCGTTTCTCATGGCCTGCCTGTTAGGGTAGAAGGCGCAGTGCTGGGCCCATGGGCAGAGTGTGGCCCACAGCAGTGTTTTGTTTGGCCAGGAGAATGTTCAAAGTTTTAAAAAATGTGTTGCCAGCACTTAAAAATCATGTGTTTTTATAAGCAGATCTGAACTTTTGCCTTTTCTTAAACAATCAGATCGGGCCACACTGGGCTCTCATTATCACCTGATAGAGTGATGTGTAGGATGTCTAACAACCGACACAGGAGGACAGTGCCTGCCGTAGACGGTGGCGAGTGCCGGACTAGGTGCTGCCTGCTGCCATGGTGGGGTTGCCCTGCTGGGCAGTCCAGGCACCCCCCAGCCTTCCTCTTGTCTCCTCGCTGCAGGGGCTTTACTAGTGGCCACCGACACCTCATGCTTACTCTGAGGGGTTTCTCATGCAGATTTGATGGAAAAATAAAATCTTCCTTCACATCGGTCTTCATCAACAGTGGGAACATATTTTTACAAGATGGGGAGGAAGACATAGAAGACCTAGGGTCATAGGGTACAAATGCAAACTCCTTCCAGCAAGGTTGAGAGTACTCGGTTACGAACGTCCTTGCCCACATTAGGCATTACTCTATTTTAAAATCTTTGTTAAGTGAATTGCTTAAAAATATCTTGTTATTAAAGAAATGAGAAAATAAAAAATTATCACCTCTTTCAAGGAAAAAAGAAATATTTACTAGCCTACTGACTTCATTCATTAAATTCTATGCTTAACCCCCTGTAATCTTAGAATCTGTGGTTGTTTGGGGGAGGTTTAAACCAGTTCTCTTTTTCAATGCAGAAGTTCTTCAGAAGGACCAAGGCTGCTGGGAACATTTGTCTCCTATGAGCCTCTTTGCTTTCCTCTTGTGGCAAAGGGAAGTCAGCTGCCCGGGGAACTGGTGCCGGGGAATAAGGTGAATCTGGGGGGCGAGCCTGGAAGCAGCTAAGGCGACACTGGGGGCTGTGGACCGAGCGTGGCTCACCTGGCTCCTTCCTGCAGGCGGGCGGAGGGAGGGAGGCCCTGCTGGTCCTTCCAGCTCAGCCTGGGCACTCAGTTCCAGCCCGCACCTCTGGAGGCACAGAGCACTTCCAGAGAGACAGGAATTCAGCCTTGGGTGGAGTTTGATCAAACACAGAGACCAGCATGAAGGTGTTGGAAAGGCAGGGACAGGGGACATCAGGAGACAGGAGTGTAGCAAGAAAAGAAGTTGGGCACTGAGAAAACTCCTGTTGGTGGTCCTGCCCACTGCCTGGCAGCAGTGCCAGCTGCTGGAGGTTGGCACGTCTTCCCGCAGGCGGTCACCCCCATGAGCGGCGGTCTGGGTGCAGTCCGGCCCTGAACTACAGCAGCAGCACTCATAACTGTATCGTCTGCCATTTCACTGAAGTGACTGTTTAAAAACCCCCAACACCTCTGTAGTTTAACTTCAGCTGTCCAGGGATAGAGCACTTTCTCTGCCCTGATGTTCTGGGGGGAGGGGTCATGTCTTTCCCATGCGGTGCCCAGAGGAAACTGCTGATTTCTCAGGTGCATCTCTGCCCTAAGGACAGAAGTGCACACTGGGGAGCCAGGCTTTGAGACCAAGCTAACAGCAGCGACATCACTAACAATGCCCTGTATTAACACTGTGCTAGATGGTTTTCACACACCATTGCTAGTCCTCCCCGAGGTCCTATTAGCTGGGTGGACTGACTTCCGTTTTATAGCCGAGGAGCAGGCCTCAGGAGCCTGAGATCATGCAGCTGGTAAGTACTGTGGCTGACAGTCCATCTTGGTTTGTCTGACCCCAATGCTATGCTCATTCGTATCCAAGGTCTGCTAACTGTGAATCCTATGACTTCAGGGATCACATCAGACAGGTAACAGGGGATCACACAGTTCCAGCTGCAAGGGTCCTCGTGGCACCCCCTCCTCAGCTCTTGCTCAGCCTGTATTTAAAGACTCTTCAGGGCACGGTGGGGGACAACATCATCTCCCCAGGACCTCCGCCCACTTCAGTCGTTCCCGTCACACAGTTCCTGGTCATTGAACGTCTCCTTTCCTTGTACTGGACAATGCTGTTCACCGAGGTGATCTCTCATTCCCTCCCTCCATTTCTCAAGTGATAGAATAAAGTGCAGACAGTGTAAGTCACCTGCTTGATGTCACAAAGAGAACAAGTGACAGAATCAAATTTGCAGCCGAGACTCTGACCTTGTGTCCACGTTCTCTCGATTCTAATCTGTTGCTGACGCCCTCCCAGGGTATGGCTTGGAAAACCCAGGGCCTGGTTAGTCCCTGGATTTTGCCTGCTGTGGTTGGAAAGACCCATTCTGACATTTGGTTTTGTTTTCAGAGTAATCTCGTTTCTCTGGTGTCCACTGGGAATTCCTGTGGGTCTGTTCATTGCTTAACTTCCCCCTTTGGGTGGTTTGCAAAGGGCACCTGCGGCCAGGTTCCTCGGGGCCAAGTCTCCCCTAAGAGGTGTCCAAGGCCCTCTGAGCTGCACAGAGGAGGCTGAAGGGGGCAGAAGGCAAACACAGGGTGTCGACACTTCCCTCCTCTCCCTCTCCACACCCCTCACTCTTATCAGAGAACATCTCAAAAGGCCCTGAGATCCATTTCCCCTGGAACTTAGAGTGGAGTGTGGGGTTGCACCACTGGGCCCAGGGTGAGGGGTAGGCACAGTGACGCAAAGCAGCTCTGTCCTCACCTTGGTGAATGTGAAATTCACAAATCCGCCCTGGAAGTTCAAGAGAAGGTTGGAATTTCGGAAGCCACAATTCCCAGAGGCTTGGGTTGCATTGGGGTCGATGTTGAAGTATCGCTGAGGTGAAAAAACCTAAACCAGATAAAATAGATCAGCTCCCTGATATTTGGGAAAAAGCTCCAGCTCCAGAAGCAGAGGCATAGACTAGTAAGTGGGCCTGAGACTCAAGGCTCATGGCTGTTCACTTGAGAACCTCAAGGTCCCTGAATGACACCTCACATTCCCAAACCGTCACGTTCAAAAGACTTTTCGAAGGAGTTCCCCCACAGCGAGGAGCTCCTCGGGAGATAACTCATGGCAGGTGTGTTCCTGATAAACTGAGTGGGACTTAATTTTTGTTAGGTTACACATGCTGGAAGGCACACAAGCAAGGTTTGCTACGTGAAACACTTCTGCTTCAAATGTGGAAATTTTACTGGAAATCATAAAAACTGTGCAGGAAAAAAAAAGCACAATTTTTATGGCGATTCCTTGAGTCAATCAAATAATCTCAGGCTCATTCCCAGCCCCTCCAATCTTCTCATTAACCTGGATTTTCCACATTAGTGTCATAGCTGGCTGGAACCACGGAGACCATCTAATCCAAAGCTCTTGTTTCACAGGACACTTACTGAGGCTTGGAAGTCAGCGGGTGGGGCAGGGCCAGGCTGGCACCGACTCTGAACCCACCCCAGTGCTCTGCCTGTGTTGGCTAAAAGTGAGGGGCGTACATATTTAAATTGTTGGTGTGTGCCTTCCTCTCTCCAAGCAGGCACTGTTGGCTTCTATTTTGATACATATTCTGAAACAGATTCACCTTTTAATAGAGCACCTTGGAGTAAGAGGTGCTCACAGGTATGTGTTTCATTAAAAGACACAGGATGCGAGGGAATGCTCATTCTGGGCAAGGCAAACTCCGCTGGAACCTTTTGAAGACAGTGTTACAGGCCCACGGCCCCAACTTACCGACACCCTGTCTTGAACCATCAGCTCTATCCCCATCTCTGCTTTGATGCAGAGCCTGCTTCCATTTAGAACCTGATAAATTCCAGTCTTGGCTGATGATGGCTGAGGTGCCAGGGTGGGTCCAGGAGCCACGGTGGAGGATGAGGCGGTTTGGGTGGCATTGTGTGTAGTGGTGGCTGTTTCTGGGGCGTGGGTGGGTTGACTGGGCTTCTGACTGGTTGCGCTGACGTGTGATGAGGTGGACAAAGTTGCTGGAAAGGTGGTCCGGTTACTGGGTTGGACGGTCTTCGGATCTGTGTGACTGACAGTCGATGGGCTGGTGCCCGTCGGATGGGCCCGGGAAGGGGTGGTGGGGGGCAGTGAAGCGGAAGCTGCACTGGGGCCGATCGTAGCCTCAGTGACCGGAGCAGCCGTGTGGGAGCTGCTGGGTATGGCCTGGGTTGTGATTATGGTGTGGATTGTTGGGCCGGTGGCTAGGGTGCTGTTTGCAGTTGCCAAGGTGGCTAGGGTGCTGTTTGCAGTCATTGGAGGTTGTGCTGTTGTGTGTGTGGCTGAGGTCTCAGAGTCGGAGGTTGTGGCAGCTGTCCGAGAGGTGATGGGACCACTGGTTGATCCTGCTGCTGTCGTTTTGTGAGGCTCTTGGTTAGTCGTTTGCAGAAGAGAAGCTTTTGCTGTGGCCTGGATGGTTGCTGCTGTCGTGGGCTGAGGAGAGTCCGTGGCCCCTGGAAGCCCTCTCACTTGACTGCCGCAATGCAAAATCACTGCAGATTAAGAAACAAAAGTGTTAGCATGCCCACTAAGAGCTCACGGAGCCCCTTCTCCATTCTCCACTAAAAACTAACAGCGTATCTTCAGATTGGGAGGAAATTTACAAGGATATAACAGTTAAGTCAAGATCACCCAAGATTCCACCACAAGGCCACGATGGTAATGTTTTGGCTGTAGCCATGTTTTTTACAGGGGTGTGATCATACTGCACCCAGCCCCCTCATCTACATGGGGTGTGGTCCCAGCACACCAGGTGATCGTGCTCCAAGAGATATCTAAGTGTCAATGCCTCTTCATTCCCCGTCTTCCAGTGTGATCCCGGCAGTCCTGGAAGAGGGAGCTCCTGGGTAGAGCGCCGCTGTGATGGCCCGTGAGAGCTGGGACAGTGTGAATGATGGTGAGAAAGAGAGACAGAGTTGTGTCTTTTGCACAAAATCATAGAATCCCAGATTCAAAAATGGTCTTAAAGATCATCTTAAAGATCTTAAAGATCATCTAGCCCAAACTCTAATTCGATCTGTGAATTGGACCTATGAGTATTTGCCATATGTACTTTTATGCTTAATTACCTCCAGTGAGGGGAGGTTCACTGCCGTTTCATTTTTTGTCTACCATCAGTTTTTCTAAATATAGACCAGATCCTGTCATTTCCTTCCTTAACCTCTTGAGCGGCCCAGCCTTTCTCAAGTAAAAATAAAATTAAGCCATAATTGCTCTGATACACCCAGTGGGCTATCTTTCATGTTTTGGCT
Source organism: Tonatia bakeri (assembly GCA_004024845.1). Classification (NCBI taxonomy): domain Eukaryota; kingdom Metazoa; phylum Chordata; class Mammalia; order Chiroptera; family Phyllostomidae; genus Tonatia; species Tonatia bakeri. The sequence goes on from PVIA01000392.1 coordinate 240,555, forward strand.
TATACAGGGTGGACAAAAGTAAGTTAAATTACCAAGCCATTGTTACCTAAAAGATAAATGATTAGTATGGATATGAAATAAGAAGAAAAAGAATGCAAATAAATAATATAATAATTAATAAATAATAATACAAGAACAAACTGTGTTTCACACACTCACAACTGCAAGCCTACTTGTGCCCGCCCCACACGTCAGCTCCACAGAGAACTCCCTGTCCTCCTTGTGCAGATGAGCTCTCTGCCCCACGAGCCCCCAACACGGTGTTCTGTTCGTTGCCTTCACCGCACTACTCACAACTTACAACTGTACTGGGGGTGGAATGCAAATATTGAACAATAAGCTTGGCAAGACAGCCTGTCTCAGCAGAGTATTAGCCCTGATGAAATGTTTACTTATTGATTTATTTGCTGATTGTACCTCTCTCCCAGTAGACTAAAAGCAATACTGAGGAGGGAACTGTGGTTTTTTTCACCACCAGTACCCATGCACAGAAAGTATTCAGTGGATGTGGGCTGGATGAATACATAAATGAATGGGCACATGAGGGTAATAGGGCTGTAGACCTCTAGGAGTATTGTAAGGCTGAAAAGAGTTGGTGAGTCAAAAAACAAAACGAAAAGAGTTGGTTTAAGTGGAAGCCTTTGTGGACCATTAAGCCATGTGTATTATAGTCACAGGTTTTTTCTTGGGCCATCCCTTAAGGGCAGAAGGCCTCTGGCTCTTTTTCAACCCACAGTTCTACCCTCGTCTCCGTCCAGGCACAGAGCACGCCAGAAAAGCGGACAAAGTGCAGATGATGTTCCTTAGGAAGTTACGATCCGGCGCAGTGATGGATGGCTCGTCTCTGCGACGCTGTGATCGCACTGTGTTTGCCCTTTGTGCTGGCGCCGCTGCAGCTGGGGCTGTCTGGTGCTGGGCGGTGACTTGGGAAGACACTGGGAAAAGGCAAAGGGGATCCCTCTATGTTGGTGTTTATAGAGTTCATAGGTTCATATTAATAAAAAATCATCCCTAAACTCCATTACTATCTCCTTCTTTTATTCAATAATTTTAAGTGAGAATCTTCTTTTCCCATAATAATAATAATGACAACAAATTCCCAGATACTGGATGCTTACTATAGGTCAAGGGTCAGCTTTCACCAACTCCTCTCAAAACCCTCTGGTTGGTACTATCTCAATCCCAGTATTCTCAGATGAGGAAACTCAGGTTTAGAAAGTTCTATCAGGTTAATCATAACCACACAACTACTAAATTTTGCAACTGAGACTCAATCCCCTGTCTGAACCAAAGCCTGCCCTTAAGATTGGGGATGGTGGAGGTGGTGTGTGTCACTGCGAAGAGTAGTGACAGAAGAGACAAAAGCAGAGGACAGCAGAATAGAAGGGTGTCTCTCTGGGGACCCCAATTCACCAAGCCCTCATATTGGTGGTTCTTGGTGACACTTTCAAAGGCTCATGTGCTGAAATAGTGATTATTTTCCAGAAAAGTTCTAACTTTAAGCTCAGTAGTAACACATAAATAATTTCTGCACAGCCCTGGCTGGTGTGGCTTAGTGAGTTGGGCATCATCCTGCAAACCAAAAGATTGCTGGTTAGATTCCCACTCACGGCATGTGCCTGGGTTGCAGGCCAGGTTCTTGGTTGGTTGGTTGCGTGTGAGAGGCAACCAACCACTGTTTCTTTCTCTCTCCTTCTCCCTCCCATTCCCTCTCTCTAAAAAATAAATAAAATTTGTTTTAAAAATGATTTCTGTACAGCTGCAGAAATAACATTATTACTTTTTTAATTTTTAAAAAAGATTTTATTGACTTTTAGAGAGAGGTGATGGGAGGGAGAGAGAGAGGGAGAGAAACATTGATTGGTTACCTCTCACATGCCCTTCACCGGGAAATCAGCCTGCAACCCAGGCATGTGCCCTGACTGGGAATCGAACTGGTGATCTTTTGGTTTGCAGGATAATGCCCAACCCACTAAGCCACACCAGTCAGGGCCAAAAAGAAATTAGTAATGACATTACATTACTTGAGACTACTATTAAAGAATCTTTTTTGTATCTGAATGTTCATTTGGATAACTGAAATGGATGATACTCAATAGTTGTGGGTTTTATGGGTTATAGATTTACTTTGTAGCCTTCATCAAATCACGGTATGTGGAACTCTTATGCCCATATTGTAGAGCTTGGAGCAATATTTTTCCTTTCAAGATTGTTATGAAGATTGACAGTTGAAGTTTTATTTTTACAATTCATTTGGGCTAAAACTGAGTTGCTGTTTCCTCAGTCAAAAACCCAATAGAAACTCCATTAAGTTCATACTATTACTATGAAAAAAGAGAATTTACTCCCAAATATAGTTTTCAGGAATATCTTGCAGTAAAAAGCAAAGATTGCTGCAGAGAACTCTGGGAGGCTGAAAACCACCTGTCTTTTGTCCCCTTAGGGAGATCATTAGATTTTTTATAAAATCCCATTGTGTACAGCTTGTGCTTATGAGCTAAAGCAAATCTTCTCAACTGAGGAGCACACTCTTTAAAAGGGGAGCCCTCCTCACATGCCGTCAGAGCTCCTCTCTCAGTAACGGTGAAAGAATGCACACGAAGCTGGGAGCACAGGGGCCATTCATGAACGCACAGAATCCCCCACAGGACAAGAAGACCCGTGGTGGACGTCCCGGTGTGCCTGGTGAGGAGACAGTATGGCGGGTGGCTGGGGTGTTGGCGGTCATGGGGTCTTGGTATAGTGTGCGACCCTGTAGTGGACAGAAGGCTAGGCTGGCAGGTGGCTGAACCAAAAGTGACTGAAAGTGTCTGAGTGTGTTACAGATGAAACCAGTCTGGAACATGTCATCCTCGTGTTCCTCTTCTTCTCCGCCCTGGCCCCTCCCTTCCTATCCCATCTGTCTGGAGGAGAGTGGGCTGTAAAACGTTGGCAGGTGATTAGACAGGAACATGACAGAGGTAGGTATGCACTCCATTGTAATACATCCCAGAAAGTTTATCTATTTGTTAGGTACTCAATGGAAATGATACTTTCAGAAATAGTCTATTTTATTATATGCAAAAATATAATCACATATATATAGTAAATATATATGTGCATATATATTCACACATATATGACTAGTCTTTGTCAAAATCAGGTCATAATTTTAAATGAAACCTGTGGTCCCACAGAGGTCAACGTTCACTGGTCTGAGACCCACAAAGAGGGCAGTGGACAGAAGCAAAGGCAGGGCATAGCTCAGAATCTGTCTTGACCCTTCGCTACTAAAAAAAAAACAAAAACAAATACATAGCCAGGGAGTCCATGCACTGATTTGCCAGGCTCCCCGCCCCAGCATCTCCTCTCCAGGACTCGGGAGACTCAGCAAACCAGTACCCCAGGGCCTTGGCCCATCGCTGGGACTCCTCTAGAGGACGAGCTGCAGGAAGGGACATGAGAAGGTTTTGGTTCCCTACAACCTGCAGCAGGAGCTGAGAGATGACTCCGCGGCCAAGCCTGGCAAACCAGTGACCGCACCACAGCGTCTTCTCTAGGTGCTTCCCGGACAGTCAGTCCTTCCCTGACAGCCTTTGTTCCGTGTCCCCGCCACTCCCAGTGCGGCACGGAAGGGTAGAAGCCTCCTGTGAGCCAAGCTTCACGCCAGGCACTGTGGGGAAGTCTCTGTTCTCAGGGGCTCGGAGCCACGTGAGCCAGACACACAAATGGACCACACTCCTCAGTGTGACAAGCGCTGTCACTGAAGTAGGCCCTGCGTGCTGCGGCATGCTGTGAGGAATCCTACACACAGAGAAATTCTTCCGACAGACAAGAAAGTAAATGGTCTCCCGGGTAGGAGGAGGCGTGTGTGCAAAGGCACAGAGGCTTCAGAGCCTGGTGTGTTTGGAGAACAACAGAGGGGTCGGCATTATGGGAACACAAGGAGGGTGTGGGGAAGGGGGGAGGTGGGCGGGGGAGCAGGAAGCAGGCCTGGCAGGTCTTAGAGGCTGTGCTGTGTCTGCAGAGCTCGAAGGCACACAGATGGGAGTACAAGGAACACTGCGGCCACATCCTGGACAGGGAACTGTGTTTAGCCCTGGAGCACTTTCTTTGGCCTGTCCCCAGGCAACAGAAGCCACCCCAGCTAGGTGCAGCAGGAAGCCTGTTTCTGGATGTGTGGGGGGCAGGAGTGGGCCCTTAGCACAGCTATGCTCACAATATCACAGTTTAACCATCGACTTTTTAGCAAAAATGTATAAATCTTACCTCTGTTAGTTTCCTGTGGGATGTGAGATTCAAAGGGAGCTCCCGGACAGAAGGGGTGCTAGCCTGGTGGCATAGACTGCTGGATTACTACTCCAAAACCCACTCTCTCCTGTTCCCTTAGTAACAGAACTGTGTTTAAGCTGAGCACCTGCTGCCTGCCATAAAGAACCTTATGTCCAAGTCTCCTTTCCATCTGGGTGGGAACAGGTGACAGAATTTGAGCCAAGGCAGTAGAAGGGGAAGGGTTTTGCAGGCCTTCTGGGAATGGTGCTGGAAGGGAGCTCAATCACCCGTGTTGCTTCTCTATGGCCAGCCTGTTTTTCTCCCTTAACCAGCTTGCAACTCGTGTGTGATGGCTGGAGCTCCAGCAGACATTAGGAACCAGGAGGAGACCCTTTGGGGCAGAAGCCACACATAGGATGGTGGGTCCACGAAAATGAGCCCCTGCACCAGACCTGGTCCGAATCCCTCTGGACTTGTTTTTACATGAGAGAGAAATGAACATTTGTCTTGCTTAATTAATATTATTTGGAGCTTGTCTCTTATGTGCAGGTGAGCCTAAACTTTGGCACAAACAGAAATCCCCTATTTTTATTGGAAAGAGATTTGAGGCCAGGGAAGCCAAGTGCCTGGATAACCATTACACAGCTCGTTTACCCAGAAGCTGTGCCTCCCCTGGCAAAGTAGCTAAACGGTCGTCCCATCTCCAACTCGACAAGTGCTTCTGGAACCTATGCGTGCAGGTGCAGCAGCTCGGAGCACGGACCGTGAAGCCTGACCTGCGGGGTGCACGTCTCACGGCTGCCCCTTGCTGGCTCAGTGACCGTGAGCAATTCCCTGAGTAGCCTCAGTCCCCTCGTGTGGAAAACAGGGCACCTTCCCACGCTTCACTCACTCAGTTCGCCTCTGAGAATTTGCATTTCCTCTCAACCTGCACTTGCATTTACTGAGCCCTCATGGCCTTCCTGAATCTGCCAGCCATCTGCCAGCCATCGAATGGTCACGGAGGGTGCCTGCTGGACTGAGATCTTTTGCTTCATTGGCTTGCCCTCCTAAATGAAATGATGACTTCCCCTTTTGCCTCCCAAGGAATGTGAAACTCTAATTCTGAACATGCAGCACAAGAATAAACAGCCAGGAATAGGGCAGCTGGCCCGGCCCTTTACCTGACTTTCATCACAATCCATGTTACACCCCTGTGCCTCTGTGTCCCCCGTTTGAACATGTGAGCTGGGCTGTGTGGACAGAGCTAGTCCCCTCACCTATTCAATTCAGCGTTCTGGAAGGAAGTGTGAATTAACCAGCGCAGCTGGTGACAGCACACGGGAGGACCCAGTGGCTTAGAGAGAAAATACTCTTGGTGAAAGCAGGGGTTGGGGATGTAACATAGGCACGAATATCTCAGTTTCACCAACAGCCTCGTTGATCTGAAGTATAACGGTAATATTTTAAAATCTCTGATGTCCTTCCTGGCTGGTAACTTTTTGAAATGGCACAGTTTTTCAGACCACATCTCACTTGTCTTCACGATTGCCAGCATACATCATATGAGCACAGCGTTTCCATTTGAGAAAACAGGAGAACCAAGACCTGAGGTGCTTTTCCTAGACCACGTGGCAAGAGCTCCAAGTCCAAGTCCCGGGTCCGTTCTCCCTTCTCTTAAATTGAAGCGATCTTTGCAAACTCTTCCCTGAGAAGGTGCCCAGATCCCATTTGCGAACCAGGGACAGAGTCGCTGTCTTCTGGGGCTCACACCTACTCTGCCTAACTCACAGGAAGCAAGCCCACGCTGTTACAGCCCTTGAAACAAGTGAAGCGCGTCCCCTGTGTAAGGTAACAGCACAGCGAGGAGCCGGTTCCCAAGCCACACCCCCCGCGGCCACTGAAGCTACCATAGCTGTCTCCTGTCTGTCCTGCCTCGCCTTCATCCGTGGCACCAAAATGCACTGAAGTTTAATAGGACCAGACATGGCAGGTCACTATGCAGAGGCACACGTGTCACTCACCGGCCAGGGACGCGAAGAGCATCATCGCTGGAGAGAGCTGCCCGGACATGACTGGGGAGCCAGGGGCCGCTGCTGCTGCTCTGCGCTGACGCGCTTTAGTACAGCTGGGTCTTGGACCTGCTGGAGACTAACTCCAGGGCGGGCCCCTCCTTCACTGGTGGCGGAGAGACCGAATCATTTACATAATGAGAAGTAGCTGGGAGGCCCTCCCCAGGAGGTGCGCTGCCTGGGGCGGGAAACCACAAGTGGCCCTCGGGAGAGCAGGCACTTTAGTCCTTGCCTTTCTTGTTTGCGAGGGTGGGGGATGGGAGATGGGGGGAGTGCCCCCCACCTTCCACAGCGTGGAGGGCACCTGAGATTACTTCTCCACCAGTGGTGGGTCTGTGGCAGCTCCAGCCCCTTCTCTCATAAGTTAGATCTCCATTTCCCCCCAAAATCCTGGGTAAGTTTCTGTAAACTCAGAGACTCTTCTCAGCCTGGAGACAACGAGCCCCTCAGTCATGAACCCCTGTCATAAGGGTGGGCAGAAATCTTTTTTTTTAAAGACTTATTTATAAGTCTTATTTTTTGACAGAGGCAAAGGGAGAGAGAAAGATGGAGAGAAACATCAATGTGAGGTTGCCTTGAGCCCTGCACCCAAGCATGTGACCTGACTGGGAATGAACCAGCGGCCCTTTGGTTCTCAGGCCAGCACTCAGCCCACTGAGCCACACCAGCCAGGACAGGTAGGCAGGAATCTTAAAACACAACTGATAGAGCACTGTCTGTCTCTGGGTGTACTCTCAAAGTGTCTGAGGCAGCTCTGCTGGAGTCCGGTGGCCACCCAAGGAACACCCCGTGTGAGGTGCAGGAGGAGCGTGAACTTGGAGCCAGGGAGATCTGGGTTTGAATCTGGCCCTTCCAACTCACCAGCCCTATGACCTCGATAACCTCTCTCTGCCTCGGTTTCTTCTGCTGTCTAATGCAGACAATAATGCCTACTCCCAGGTGGTTTTACAAATCAAAAGTTCCTAGAATGCAAAAAATACTCAATATCTTTGAAAGGCAACCTTTTCATGTCTTATATCCTTCCTCTATTAATCAGACAAAACAATGGTGGTCTATCTCTCAGGCTTACGAGTCTATTTCTCTTTGCAGTTCGTGTTTGCTCTGTGTGTTCTGAAGTCCTGTTACTGATGTGTGAGCAGTGAGGGCTGGGATGTCCTCTTAGTGGATCCACCACCTCATCATTTTTAAATCTTCTTTATTTTTCGCCCTGTTCTTTGTTCTGAGACCCACTTTATTTTATGTTAACGTTGTCATTCTGGCTTTCTTTTGATGAGTGTTAGCATAGGATATCTTTTTTCATCCTTTTAACCTGTCTGTCTTTATATTTAGAGTAGGTTTCTTGTAGGCCACAGGGTAATCTTTTATTTTCATATCCAATTTAACAATCACTCCCTTTTAACTGGGGTGCTTAGACCATATAATTATTGATATGATTATGTGTCTAGCTACCATTTGCTGATTGTTTTCTATTTTTCTTGACCAACTCTTAGATTACTTAAGTCTTTAAAATTCTATTTGATCTCATTTGTTGGCTTATCACTCATAACCCTGTCGTGTTATTTCCCCATTTGCTCTAGGGTTCACAACATACACCTTTAAGGTGTCACAGCACACCGTCTGGTGACACTGCACCAACTCACACAGGACATGAGAACCGCAGCATGCACTTCAGTTTCTTCCCGCCTGGCCGCTGTGCTGCTGTTGTCACACGTTTTAACCGTGCATGTTATAAACTCCACAGCATACAGATTTCTTAAAAGTCAGTTCTTTTTTGATGTGGAGGTTAGATCTGTATTTGTTTTGAACAATTATTTGGGAGAATTGTCATGATTGTTTTGAAGAAATAACAAGTATCTATAAAATATGAGATTCTGTAAACAATTTTGAGATCTTTTGCTGAGACACCAAAATGAACAAATTAAAATGAAAAAAAACACAACATATGTCCTATACCTCAAAAATTAAATAAATCCCTGAATTTCAACTTCCACTGAGATATTTATTTAATTGGTGATATCCTACAGAGATAAATAAAGGCAGTTTTTCCTCTAATACAGGTGGTGTCTGTGTGTATATATATGTGTGTTTACAAAACTGAAGCACATCAACGTGTTTTCCCTACAACTTCAGCTCGAAAGGCATCCATAGGGAACAAACAGGCATGCTGAAATATGCTTATTATTAATGATAACTGTGGACTTTCTGCATCTCAGAAAGACAGATGAGTTAGAGAAAGAACATTGTCTGTTAATTTATCTTTTAGAGAGATGTACACATGGGGAAAAACTGTTACACCCACATGATTACCATTTCCGGCAGTCCTCATCCCTTTGTGCAGATCCATGGGTTTGCTGTGGCGACAGTCACCTGAAGTACAACAGACACTCAAATTCCTCACGTGTCACCTGGGTCTGGGGCATGGGCTCATTTGTCCCAATCTGTTTCTTTAGTCTCTGCTCCCCGCTCTCAGTGTGAGGGTCTCCCCGCTGTGTGCTGGAAAGCCTCTCCATGCACTGGAGCAACGCGCCAGGGTTACTCATTAGTCAGAGTTGCTACTCAGCCTGCGTGTGTCTCAGTTATGCAGGCACCGTGTCCTGGGTCTTTCCGGGTGTCACCTTCAGTTTCTGTTCCTCCCCCAGCAGTAGGTCTGGACCCAGCTCAGATTCCTGTCCCTCACCCAGGACCAGGGGTTTGCTTTTAATTCTGTTACCTGTCCCCAGCTGGGCTGGATTTACTAGATCCCTAGGGATTTAAGTATTTATTGCTTTCCTCCAACAGTTGGCTGTGCTTTTGTTCTGTCAGAGAGATGAGGCACTAGGACCTGAGTTGTTCCAGACCTTTCCAGTACCAACCGATACTCCCCTCCCCCAGGTCTGTGCCAGAGAAGATGCTTGCTCGTGACTTTGCTAGTCTCTGTGAGTGCCCAGAGAGATCACTGGAGAGATCGCTGAAGTCTGCACAAGTGGATACTAATGTCCCTACATCTGTGGTCCCCAGGGATTCTATTTTCTCTCTTGAGCCCACCCACACCCGGCCAGTAACAACTTTAGCTGAATTCTCCCTGCCAGCATACAGCACTGCTTGCCCCGGGTGAGCACACGTTTGAGTCTCTCCTCACTTGGCAGGTACCCCCCTGTTTGTCCTGAGATTTCCGGTGAGATGTCACCTTGTGAACTCAGCTCTCTCATGAGTTCAAGAAAAGTTGTGAATTTGCATATTTTCCAGATTTTTAAAAAAATCTTGCAAGTGTGGGGTTATTACTCTTTCTAGCTTTCTACATCTCAAGCAGAAGACATTATTTTTAACAGCTGCATAGAGTTTCATTGTATGCCAGTACAATACTGTATTAACCTGCTTTTCATTGTTTAACATGTTTGTTATCTATTGTTGCTTGACAAATGACCCCAAAACTCATCAGATTAAAACAACAAACGTTTATTATTGTATGGTCCTTTGGTAACGAGTTCATGAACATCTTCGCTGGGTTCTTCTGGCTCTGGGTCTCTCATGTGGTTTCGACCAAGAAATCAGCTGGAGCAGAAGCCACCTGAAGGCTTCACTGGGGCTGGAGAATCTACGTCCAACGTGGCTCATTCACATGACTGTTGGCAAGAGGCTTCAGGTCTCGCATGTGGGTCTTGTCACGGGGCTGCTTCAGTGTCTTCTCAACGTGGTAGCTGGCTTCCCGTGGTGAGTAATCCAAGACAGAACAAGGAAGAAGACAAGATGCTTTTTATAACCTGGTCTTGAAAGTCTATTACCGTCACTTCCACCAAATTGTTTCTTACTGTTCACCAAATTGTCCTCACTGCAGCCCACACTCAAAGGGAGCAGGACCGATCTGGGGAGACTTGTACTGCTAGCTCAGACATTTGGGTTGTTCCCCATTTTCTACTACTGGTTTTCCTATTCAAAGTAATGTTATGATGAACACCTGTATATGTCTACCTATCTTTGTCCATCTGAATGGCATTATAATAAATTCCTAGGCATGGCATGGAATTGCTGGCTCAAATCATATACATATTTAAACTTGATAGCCATTGCAAATTGTCTTCTAAAAATCTAGTTCTTACTTACACTCTTACGAAAGGTTTATGAGAGTGCTGGTTCTCCTACAGTCTATCCTATACTGGGTATCATCAAAGTTTTAAATGTTGGACTGTCTGATAATGAAAAATGATATCTCATTGTTTTGCTTTTTTAAATATATTTATTGGATTTTGGATTTTGAATTTCTCTTCCTGTGTGTATTCATGTCCTTTGCCCATTTCTTTTTCTATTGTTGTGCAACTGATTTGTAAAAGCTCTTTAAATATCAAGGAAATACTCCATGGCATAAATTTTTAAAAAATTTTAAAAGATTTTATTGATTTATTTTTCGAGAGAGGGAACAGGAGGGAGAAAGAAAATGAGAGACACATCCATGTGCAAGAGAAACATCAGTTGGTTGCCTCTCACAGGTCCTGACCCCAACTGGGGGCCTGGCCCTCAACCCAGGGATGTGCCCTGACTGGGAATTGAACTGGCAACCCTTTGGTTTACAGGGCGATGCCCAGCCCACTGAGCCACACCAGTCAGGGCTGTCCCATAAATCTTGAAAATGTATTTATGATTTGACTTTTGTTTTTCAAAAGTCAAATCATAAATACAAAAGTTTTTGTGTTTTATATCACCTAATTAATCAAGATTTTCTTTTGTAGCTTCTTGTTATAGTTTTTGCTTGGGAAGACCTTACCCTGTTCAAAATTACCTTTTAAATGTTTTGACTTTCAGGATTCCCTTAAGTCTTGAACAATATGAATTATTTTAAGGGCTGAGATCAACATTATTTCTCCACATTGTTATTCAGGGATACCAGCACCACTTTCATACGTAATTTATCTTTTTGTTGTTGTTCAGAACTAATCTGAAATGCCTCTTTTCATATTGTGAGTTCTGAGATGTATTTGGGTCCATTTCAAATTTTTTATACTCTGTTCTGCTTATGGTTGTTTACTTTTGTAGTACAGTAAAGTCTCACTTAATGTTAGAGATAGGTTCTTAGAAACTGCAACTTTAAGTGAAATGACTATTCAAAACCAATTTCCCCCTAAGCTGATTGATACAGACAAGAGTTAGGTTCCTATACCGTATTTCTGGTTCCAAAAACTCCACCAAACTTCTAAATAAAGACCCCAAAAACCTCTAATATTAAGCATTAAAGTAAATGTGAACTATACATACACTTAAGAAAGATGAGTAAAACCTAGGAAGATTATTATTTTCCAACCCGCTTTTTCGGTTCAGGGCTAAGGGGCGGCTGGAGCCTATCCTGGCAGCTCAGGGCACCAGGCAGGAGCCGGCCCTGGGCAGGATGCCCTCCTGTCACCGCAGGGCACACTCACACCCACACTCGCTCACCTGGGGCCATTCAGACCCATCATCTCACGTGCGTATCTTCGGGATGTGGGAGGAAACCAGGCGCAGACAAGGGGAGAACACACAAATTCCATACAAAATGTGGCCCCAGCCAGGAATCGACTTTTTGTATTTTCATTAACATCAGTGAAACAACATTGAATGACACAACATTTGAAGTCTTGTTGTATGTGTTTTCTGGCAAATTAAAATATTATGATACAAACCTATAGTTTTTGCTACTTTAATAGCCATATTCAAAAGTTTATCCATAAATAAGTGCTGGCAGATTAAAAATGAAATTGATATATTTATTTATCCTCTTCTGAAGGCATTTTTTTATTGCTATTTTTAGAGAGAGAGGAAGGAAGAGAAGAAGGGAAAGAGAGAAACATCGATGAGAGAGACTAGCGTGGATTGGTTGCCTCTGGTACATGCCCAGACTGGGGATCGCATGTTCCTGGGCTGAGGATCAAACCCACAACCTACCTGTGTGCCCTGACTGGGGATCAAACCCACAACCTTTTGGTTACCAGATGATGCTCCAGTCAACTGAGCCACACAGGCCACAGCAACGAAATTGATATTTTATAGAGAATCAGTGAAAATATGTTTTACAAAGTCCTCTATCCTCATCTGACAATAAACTGGGATCTCAAGAGGCACTCCGCACGTGTTAAAGGAGTAAGCTACGCTAGCGTGGCCTAGGAGCCAGGAGCCCTAGATTCTAGTTCCGGCACTGCCGCAGGCTGGCTGGGCGACACTGACGCACAGTAACACAATCGTAGTTGGACAATGGTCTAGCTACGCTCCCAGCCCCCCTTGTGGCTGCTTGTGGCCGCACAGCAAGGCTTTCACTAAGGGAATAGAAAGTGTTGTGTGCCATTTGCAGGTGGGCCTCCCAACCCTGCACCTGCATTCTGCCCAGTTCTTCCCCTTCCTGGGAGCTGGAAACTCGAGTTCGTAGACTTGCTTTGGACTCTGCAGACAAGGACAAGGTCCTGGGGATGGTGGAAAACCAGCAGGACCTGGGACCCCAAATGACACAAGCAGCTGCTTATCCAACCAGGGCTGTCTTGTGAGACAAATATTCTTTAAGTCACTACATTGTTGGATCTTTTGTTACAACAGCTTAACCTTTCCCTTTACCAATACAAAAGAAAAGGGTTCAAATAGGTTTAGGAAATGGTGAGTTTAACAAAAGTACACACACTTCCTTTCTGCAAGAGCCCCCAGATCCTTTAATCTAATTGGAATCAACCAAGAGAGGAACAGAATATGCAGTGTTTGTAAAATGTGTTTATTACTAGATAATTTTGTCGTCATTGTGGCATTAACTCACTGAACTCTTACACTGTTCTGCCTGTGCTGCAGAACACACTCTGGGGAATGGCAGTTTGGAGGATCTCTCGTTTCTGATTAGTTCCTGACGCACGGCTGGCGTTTGGGGGAGTGAGACTGCCGCCAGGGTTACTGAACCAGGGCAGCTAAGTGCAACCCTTCAGTGGAGACACTTGTTAGCCCTGACTGCCTTCCCATGGCTCAGCAACGTGTCGGACTGAGGCCCTCTAGTGGGCAACGGGCAACATCACGAAGCTGTGGGTGATGGAGCAAGTCATGACTGGGGGACTTGATCTGATGGTTTTGGCTGCTTTTCCATTTACTCGTTTACTCGAATGGAAACACGACACAGATTTCACTCCCAGAAGAGCCGCCTCTCCCCCTCCCCTGTTTTAAGAAGTCTAAAACTTTCACAACTGTTTCCTGAGTAAGCAGTGTGTCCAGGCCCTGAGGCAGCGGGCACAGGGTCTGCTGCAGACATATTGTGTATCTGGAGTGTCTTTATAAGAATTACTCCACGGTTCCCACGCCACCCCTCAGTCCACCAGAGCTCAGAGCGAGTCTGATGTCACGAGCCCAGTCTTCTCCCAGAGGACAGGGCAAGTCGAGCAGCAATGTGGACCTGGACAAGGAGGCCGGAGTGGGAGGTCAGAGTGGTCTCCCGCAGGGCGGGAGGGCAGGCTGGCTGCTGGGGAGGCAGGTCTGCAGGCTCTGAACCCCCTCGGCTGCCCTCAGTCTAGGGGTGGGCACGCCTCTGTACCCATGGCCCCCTCTCCCCAGGCCTGGAGCCATCTCCTGCTGAGCCCAAGGGGTGTAGCTGCCTGGAAGGGGTATAAGTTCTTCGGGGAGGGGTCCTTGGGCAAGCTCCCCTCGCCCACCCACTGCTTCTGCCCAGACACGAGTTGTCTCCCCCTCAGGGGCGAGCAAGCCGGTGGACCCCGCAATGCTCTCCTCGGTGTGTCTATTGCCCTGAAGTTCCTGGAAGAAAGTCAGAGGAGCATTGGCTAATGAACTGGCTTACTTTTCTTTCCTTGTTCACACTCACGTGTTCTTCTCATCATCGCCTTCTTTTTCTCCCTGGAGGCTTTCTCGAGTGTACAGAACAGACGTGGCAGCACAGGCATCATAACTGTCGTCCAGCTGGAAAAATCCCGAGAGCTGGAAGGGAGGGGGCCGTGGGGCACCCTCAGAGTTTGCCGGGGTGGCTGGCCGGGCCCACACCAGGGTTCCTCCCGACAGGTGGGGCAGGGGGGCAGGGCCCGGGCCCAGCTCTCCCTCAGGGCCACTCGAGGTCCCTGCAGCAGTCCCTTCGCTACCACCCGAACCCAGAAACCAGTGGTGTGAGGCGTGCTGGGAGGGAGGGTCTGAGCAGTGACCTCCGCTCCCTGGATTCGGCCAGGTCCTCATGGGGGAGATCCTGGAAAGGTGGCCAAGAGGGGTGGGAGAGGAAGAGGAGGCTGGGGAAGCTGAAGAACAGGAATGAGGGAGAATGGGCAAGAGGTAAGGAGGAAACAACTTACACCCAGAGCGCTGCCCTCCTTCTGCATATCCTCTGCCCCTTCACTACCGTCCATCTCCATGGAAATGCCAGCCGAGCCGGAGCAGCCTTGCGGAAAGAAGGGGAGAATCTATCTGGGTGGGCTGTTGAGAGCAGTGGGCAAGGCCCAGCTGCCAGTGCGCGGCAGAGCCTGTCCCCAGGAACCCTTTCTCTCCACCTCTAATTCCTACTCTCCCAGGACCCAAACGCTTCACCTGAGAGGTGAGAGGGTGGGTCCTCGATCTCTGGGTTCCCCTTTTCCAGCTCTGAAACTTTGCAGCTGTGGCTGAGAAGTCGTGGCCACATGCTGTTCGTAGCCCTACTTCCTGTCCTCCCAGAAAAAAACTCTTTTCTTGCTTGGCCAGCGTCCCACCCTCTCCCTTTCTCACCCCTGTTTCTCTCCCCTCATGCCCACCCATTTCCCACGTCCTTGGCAGTTTCTGCCAAATGTCACTGAACTCCCCACCCAGAGATCAGAGGAACCAGGGCACCCTGACTGTCTCCTGTGGATTAATGACCCAAGCAGTCACCACGGAGCACAGGGTAGTGCTCAGGGCTGTTAGACACAGTGGGGAGCAGCAACCGCACAGATACTGAGGCTGCTCTGTGCCTGGGGGTGCGAAGGGCGGCATAACTCTTAAGGGCCTTAGCCCCGTTTTGCAGGTGAGGAAACCGAGATGGGAGAGGGATAATCCTGGGCCAGATTTCCTTGTCCTGTAAGCACTGCAGCTGGACTCCACAACATTCCTGCTCTTTGCCCCACACTCTAACCGGTGGTCTCTGCCCCACGCTGCTCACAAGGCAGGTTAGGGAGGCAGCAGAGATGTCTTCATGAGGAGCTCGAGCTGACAATTTTAATGTTTAAATTGCAGTTAATATGCTTAGCAATTATTGCACGTAGAAAGCTATGGTTCCAGAAACTGGAACTTACAACTGGACCCATCCCAACTCCAGGAGACCCACAAGTAATTCGACCCTCGTGCCCCAGGAAGGAGGCAAGCAATTGGGATGGTATCTGGGCCATTGCTCTCCAAGGTGGGAATATCTAGCCACCCAGGATACAAAGAATCCCCGGGCAGCAGAAGAAAGGATGCCAGGAAAACTGCCAACTGCCGCTTTTGTCTGATGAGCCTTCCCCCTGAATTCCAAACCTGTTTCCACAGTTCCCTTCCCCTAAAAGGGGCGGTTTGAGATGAGATGGAAGACGGTCTGTCAGGGGACATGACTTGCCATCTTCTCAGATTGCAGGCCATCTGAACAAGTGCCCATAAAGACTCCATCCTTGTCCCTGCTCATCAGTTCTGGCAGTGACAGACAGCATGAATGCTGACTTTTCTGGTTTCAGTCCCATGTGGCAGCCCCGAGTGGAGTGGAGTGTCAGCCTAGGAAGCCATCCCTTGGGAATCTGAAGGCTGGAGAGTTTTGGTGTGGTGAGAATTCAGGGGGAGGGCTCCAGGCGTGGTGAGGGAGGGCATTCTGGGCAAAGCGATGGCCTTGGAGGGGAGCAGCAGGAGCCTGCGGTTGGGGGCACAGTGCGGGCTCCTTTATCTTGGGGATCAGCAGCCAGGGATCCACTGGGAAGTCCCCAACCTGCTGTCTACAGTGCTTTCTCTTAGAAAACGAGCAGAATGGTAGCATGGTCCCGCGGTGTGTTGGGAAGACGCAGCCTGCATCTCAGGGGAGCCCCCAGTCCACGCATCGGAATAAGCATAAAGAGTATCGATGGAGAAGGACAAGAGCATTGGGAAAGGAGGGCTGTGCAGACTCGTGCTGGGAAGACTGGGGTGGACGGTCTCCCCAGAGTGGATGTTCTTTGTAGCACCCAGCACCTAAATTCTAAATAGTTTGGGAAATTTAGTTTTAGCACTTAATATTTAGAATTATAATCATTTATTTTGTTTAAGCTATTGAATGACATTTATTAATAAATAAACTCATTAGTTTAAGTTATCCTCATCAGAATACATGTTTTCCGCAAATTACACTTTGAGGATAAAAACGTGGCTTTTCCCTTGCTGTGCAATAGATGGCGCAAAGGGACCTCTGTAGATGGAGTTAGTTCATTGGTAGCTCCTGTGCCGTGGATTTCAAATGGGCACACTGCTGGGTTGGCCAAAAAGTCTGTATGTTTTTTTCTGTAGAATAAGACACATTTTTTGTTTCCACCAATAACTTTGTTGATTTGGGTATTTTGAGTATGTCAGCTATCTCCCACGTGGTATAATTTTGATTGTTTCAATTAATGTTTCTGTTTGATCGCTATCAACTTCAACTGGTCTACCCTACTGTGGAGCATTATCCAGCACGAAATCTCCAGCACAAAAACTCCCAACTGAAACTCATGGCACATTTGATCAGTCACAGCACCTTCTCCATACTCTCCACAATTTTTTTTCATTTCAGTTGTGTTTTCACCTTTCCTGAAATAATAAAGTATAAGATGCTGAAGATATTGCATATTTTCTTCCATCTTCAATATTAAAGTGGCTACACAAAAATTCACTAATTTTGATTAAGTTTTTTTAATACACACTGATGTGAGAGCTGACACATGCAATCCAACAAAACTATTGCAAGTGAAGTTAAAGACTACTAACCCCTACTAGAGCCCTCTTATGGAAAAAAAACAAATGAACACTTTGTCCAACCCCATGTTTTTATTTTCTTTCAATCTAGATTTTTCTCTAGTCCTCACAATTATGCAAAAACTTTTAAAGGACTGTCTCTGTCATGTGAACTAAAGTACATCGTGTTCACTCGAGGGCTAGGGGTGGAGAGCTGCCTTAAAGTAACGCCTACACCCCAGGAGGAACAAATGTGGGGAGCCAGTTGCTACAGATCATATGCTAACGATATGTCTAGATCACCCCATTTAATTCCCACAGGAAGACTACACAGTATCACCTCCATTTTTGTAAAATAAGTGATGAAAAGAACTTAAGCACAAAGAGGTTGAGTAATTAACCCAAGAGATGGAGCTGGGTTTGAACTGGAGTGTGTATGACTTCAGTGCTTGAACCTTTAGCTCACCCAGCTCCTTTCTGGCCGTTGTCTAGGAGCTAACTAACCCAAGGGGTCACTTCCTGCCTAATCTATCCCAGTAGCTCTCCAGAGCTCACAAAGGAGCTATCTCTAGGATATTTTCATGGGTACTAGGATGGATAGGTATCTTTTGCTTGGTGTCCCAGAGTGTAAACTTGGACTCCTAGGCTGGTTTATATCTAAAGTGTCTATTTCCTTTGCAAACCTGTCTTCGGCCCAGAGGAAGGGAATCACTCCTCAGCATTCAATGAATTGCTCTCAGATTCCACATTTTCTCATGGTCTTCCTCCCTCCCTCCCTCCCTCCCTCCCTCCCTCCCCCCCTCCTCCCTCCCTCCCTCCTCCCTCCCTTCCTTCCCTCACTCCCTACCTGCATTTTCTGTTGTTCAAGTCCCTGCCAGCTTCTAGGGAAGTCTGGGCTGGCTGTCTTAGACTTTCAGAGCTGCTAAGAACTGGGGTCAAAGAAATTTCACAACTGGGAAACCACCTCCTAGCTCAACAACCAGTTGTTCTCAAGTGTTCGAGGCTGGAATAAGCCCACAGTTGAGAGGTAGGTGGGGAGGACCAGCTGATGTGCCTATTTGGGTTAAGTCAAAGCCTTGCCCAATTCCTCAGATATTTAATGGGAATTTTCCAATAATACTAATATACAAAGCACCTCCCCCCCACCCCGCCAAATGTTGTATGGCTCTAAATTTTAAAAAAATATTCACTTCTTTTTTTTTAGGTCATTGCTTTTTATTTTTATTTTTTAATTTTATTTTAATTGCTGTTAAAGTACAATTTTCTATCTTTTACTCCCATCCCAACCCACCCGCCTAGCCCTCCCTTCCTCCCTCCCATTTCCACCCACCCCTAGTTTTTGTCCATGTGTCCTTTACACTTGTTCCTGTAAACCCTTCCCCTTTTCCCCTGAAATTCCCTCCCCTCTTCCCTCTGAGCACTGTCAGCCTGTTGTCTGTTTCAGTGTCTTTGGTTATATTTTGCTTGTTTCTTTGTTGTGTCGTTTAGGTTCCTGATAAAGGTGAGAGCATATGAATATTCACCTCTATAGATGAAAGGTCGAGGGTAAAATATTTACAGTGGTTATCTTGATTTTGTCTGATTTCCACTTTTATTTTTGCATATTCTAAATTTTTGATAATTTACATCTGTATTCTTTTTATAAGTAGAAAACTTAAAGTAGTTAAGCCAATTGGTCAGATATCTAAAATAACCCACAATCTCACCAGAAATGACTGTTTGCTTACTTTCCTCATCATCAGAGTGCATGAAATGATTTTGAATAACAATAAGGTAATAATAAACACAATGAAAGTAACTACATTATCTAGGCCTAAAAGGAAACCCTACAAAAATCAGCAGGCAACCCTTTAGTACTACATTAGATGGTTCACAGGTATTAAAGTGGCACCCCTCATTCCCAAGAACCTGCAGGACCAGACAAGGGACTGACAGTTAGGCCTGGGCTGGGGGCCTGTGGCTCTCCAGGGTAGCACACAGGCCCTTCCTCTGATACCTTTGTGGCAGAATGGTATTCAAATTTTCTGTATCTTTCAATGGCCAAGGCTTTGCAAATTAGGGACAAAAGCTGAATTCAGAATTCAAAATTTTCAACACAATTCAAGCTAGTAAAATACTATTAGCTAAATTCATTTATGTTATCCAAATAGTACCAGAAATAGCATTTTCACCCATTCTGTGACTGTCCATCATGAAGTTTTCCCCCACCAAGGCTTTACTGCTAGCGGCATGAGGAATCCCATCACTTTGTCCTCATGCCCATAGAGCAGAAGGCACAGAAAGCATCGCCACACTGGAGAAGATCATTGGTACCGATTACCGTGAGGATGTTGGGCTCTTGCCCAATAGAATCAGAAAGGAAGGTGTGTGGTGCTCTGGTGACTCATGGGGACATTTCCCAGTCCTCCCATAGTGGGAACACCCACTATGCGTGCCACCAGCAGAACTGCCTAACAAGGAGGACAGGGGTGTAGAGTTGGTGGGAGGGAGACGATGACAGAAAGATAGAACCTAAGGACCAGCTGCAGCAGCAGGTGGCAGACATAGATTTAGGTAGGACTCTTACTGTGTCTCCTGGTGGAAATAGCCTTCCTGGAACCAACACCTCTAGGTCCGCTGAGACTACAATTGCAGGGATGGAGAGGACAAATTTCCCATGTGGAAATTTGATAGGAGTGTCATAATGAATGAATGAAGTCACTACTCATATGACCTCTTGGCTGCCAGGTTCAATTATTCTGCCTACTGGGGGCATGGCACCATAAAAATGGCCGTGGGTTTAAGGTGGATACTGCATCCTGAAGGTTAGCACCCCAGAGCCACAGTGTCATGTCCAACAGTGCTGCTCATCCTCACTTTCAAAACGCTAGTCCATAGCTCTATCAGGCTGGCCACTTCTGAATGGGGAGGTGTGGGGTAGGATCAGTGAGTCGATCCTGTGATCACATGCCCATGGCTGAACCCCTCAATCAAAGCAATGTTCTGTGGTCGATCAGACACTACGGGACAGTGATGCTGAGTGAGGCACTGTGGGCAGGAAAGCCCATGCATCAACGCCACTCGGATTTTGACGAATCCCTGTACTTTCCAGCCTGGAGGGGTTCTCAAGAAGTCACCTGTTCTCCACAAAGGATGATATCCAGTGGGGGCCCAGCATCGATCTCCGTGCTGGCAGGCAGGACAGTCAGCAATGGCAGTAGCTCGACCAGTCTTGATGACAGGGAGCCCATGCTGCTGGACCCATGCACAGCTTCCCATTCTGCTGCCAAGGCTTCTCCATTTATAGGCCCACTGTGCAGGCATGGGGGTGCTGAGAGAGAAGCTGGCTGGCCCCTGCTGGCTGAGTCATCCAGTCAGCTTGGTGTTTGGTGCCTTTTCTGCAGAGGACAGTCTCTGGTGGGTATGGACACATGATTCAAAGATCCTCATATTTTGAGCTCGTGTCTATAGATCTCTGTGCCTCTTCCCCAGTCAGGTCATGTTGTACTTTGATGCTAGTTATTGTTCTGGAAGGGGTCAGGAAGGGAGGAGGACATGCATCCTGAGAGGGGTTTTAGCTTGTATGTCTCATCTGAGGCCTCTGCACAATCTTGGGGGGAAGAGGAGAAGGGTCCATCTTCCAACAAGGGGGAGTAGGACACTTCTGCCAGCCCAGGGGAGCAAGTCCATGACCCCAGGCTTCCTACCCCACGTTTTAGGGCTCCATTTCTTTCCTGTCAGGGCCCGCATTGCCTGCTCTTCTACTGGCATTAAGAGCAGGCAGCAGACTTGCCTTGACAGAGAATTCATCCCTCTTTCAAGTACTGCCCTCTGCTCTGGGAGGTGAGGGACTAAACACTGGCGGGGAGGTCCTCTGAGTCTCACACCATGCTTTCAATTGGTGATTAGTCCAAGCCTGTCACTGTCTTCAACACATCAGTGGTACTTAGCAATAGTCTCCCAATTCCACAGTCCTGACCGTTGGCATTTCCCCCAGACCTCTCACACTAGAGACACTGCCAGCTGAGGCATCCCTGTCCATCTACACCTAATCCCAGGTCACCACAGGTGAATGTCTTAGCCGTTGAACTGCTACAGCAGGCCAGGGACCAGGACTGTCAACACCACCTGCTACCAGTGATGGGGTCCTCATTGCCATTCAGCCAACAAGTAACCCCATCCTTTCCAGGACCTTTCCTGGCACTCACAGTCTTAGGTCAGGTTTCCCAGAAGCACATTGTTCAAGCAAGGGATAGAGAAGGGGCTTTCAGACAAAACCTGTAAGGCAGTGAGGGCACGAGACAGGGCAGGGAACCAGAGAGTTGTAGGCGTGGGGTCAGCTGAGGTCGGGCATCAGCCTGAGCCCCAGGGAAACCCTGGAGCATGGCTGGTACCACAGGAGTCCCATCTTGAGGTAGAAGGGCTGGCTTTTGGACCCTGAATCAGTCAGTCATTCGCCGGCTGTAACCTGCGGTTAAGAGAGGTCATGAGCTCTCAGGAAGTTTCTGGCAACAGGGTTCTGGTTGCCCCTAGCTAGCAACAATTCTCAGAATGCCACACAGCAGTGAGCTGTCAGCAGCTAGTCTTACACCAGCCAGCCAAACAGGGGGTGCACCTGCTATACAAAAAGAATTTGGATGAGGTGTCAGAGCCTCTACTATGCCATTGTGTGTGGGCTTCTTTTAAAGAAAAAAAAACAATCGGTTTTAATTTTAGGGCAGTTTTAGGTTTATAGAAAAAATTTGAGCAGAAAGTACAGAGAATTCCCATATAACCCTTCTCCACCCTCTCCCTGCTCAGGTTTCTCCTACAGTGACACCTGGCATTAGTGGGACACATTTGTCCCAGTTCGTGAACCAGTATCGGCACATTGTTAACTACAGTCCATAGTTTACATTAGGGCTTACTCTTTGTGTTGCAGTCATGGGTTATGGGTTATGGCAAATGCACAGCGTCATGCGCTCACCATTATATCTTGCAAAAGAGCTTCATTGCCCTAAAAATCTCCTGTGTTCCATTTATCTATCCAGCCCTCCCCATCCCTGAACCCTGGCAACCACTGGCCTTTTCACTGTCTCTACACACACACACGTTCATATACACATATGGCTATATACATGCATGTACACATACATGTACATGAGGCCTGTCCAGAAAGTATGTAGCCATGTAATATAAAAACTGGAGACATTTACTGAAGAAGATACAAGAACCATTGTACACAGGAAAATGATGTCTCAGTGCCCTTCAAAGTAGGCATCTTGGGACCTCACACAGTTCCACCAGGAACGATCAGCTGCCTCGTCATATTTTCCCAAATCCATCAGTGGTCTGAAATCGCTTCCCTTTCAAAGGTGATTTTAGTTTTGGGAAAAGCCAGAAGTCACAGGGCACCAAACCTGGGCTGTAGAGGGGCTGAGCCAGGTGGGTTATTTGATCTTTTGCCAAAAAAACTCTGCACAAGATGTGATGAATGAGCAAGGACATTTTGTGATGAAGCTGCCAATCACCAGTTGCCCATGGCTGCGGCCTTCTGAATAATCTGAATAGTTTCCATGGAGGAATGCTCAAGCTTAATGCAAAATTTGATGCAGATTCGTTGCTCTACTCATTCAGTCATGTTGAATGTGATGGCCACACAGTACACATGCTCACTCAACTGTATCTACTGCCCCCACTGACTAGTACAGTGAAGTCATCATTGTTCACACATGCTCATTCCAGTCCACTCTCCTTGGCTGCCAGATTACATCGATGTCATGCAAACCATTCTCATTATGTTAACAATGGTTGGACTTTTTTCAGACAGACCTGGTGTGTGTATGTGTGGGTGTATATCTATATGTATACAGATATGTATGTATAGATATATATAATCTCCCTCCTTTTCTTGGGCATGTACTTTTGCTCTCTTTCTCCTAAACAATAAGAGTCCCCATGAGACTTGCAACCAGGAAAGCAGCGGGCAACAGCAGCCTGTCCTGGGCTGACCCCCCGAACCTGTCCCCAAGGCCCCCTTTTCCCTCAGTCTCCAGTGAGCTACAGCAGCCCAGCCTGGTCTCCTGCTGCTTCTTCTACCCTAAGCCCTTCCTTGTTTCACTGTCCCCAGCTTTAATACACTTCCTCTCAAAATCATCTTTTAAAACTGACTTGTTTTTCTTAGCAATAAACATTTAAGTTTCCTCCATGTCTTCTTGTGACTTGATAGCTCATTTTTCTTTGTTGCTGAATAATATCCAATTTTATGGCTATACCATAGTTTCCAACTCATTTGAGTAAATATCAAGGAGTATGCTGGCTGGACCATATGGAAAAACTACCTTTAGCTTTCTAAGAAGCTGCCAAGCTGTCTGCACCATTTTGCATTCCCACTAGAATGCATGAGGATTCCTGTTGTTCCAGGTCCTTGCCAGCATTTGGTATTTTCAGTGTATCATGCAACTTTTCACAACATAACTGAGGTGTTTGTTGTTGTTGTTTGAGATTTGGCTAATCTTCTGATGAGCTAATGGGTTTTTGTTAGCCTGACAAGTGAAAAAGTCATCAAAGCTCACCTCGATTTAAGTCAGTCCTGTTATTTTTCTTTTTTTTTAGAAAGGTCTTTTTTTTTTAAGACTTTATTTATTTATTTATTTATTTTAGAGAGAGAAGGGAGACAGAGGGAAACATCAATGTGCGGTTGCTGGGGGCCATGGCCTGCAACCCAGGCATGTGCCCTGACTGGGAATCGAACCTGCGATGCTTTGGTTCGCAGCTCACGCTCAATCCACTGAGCTACGCCAGCCAGGGCTATTTTTCTGTCTTTTGAACCCAGCTGGCTTTCCTAGCCCTGAAGGCATGTGTGTGCATGTGTGTGCACACAGATACACACAGACAAATAAGGACTCGGTCTACACAAGCATAGACTAGGACACACTCAACTAAATGTTACCCAGTCTTCTGTCCACCTAACACCTTTGGGTCTGGTGACCTTCCATTAGTAGACTAGAGACAGAGGGCAAATTAAAAAGAAAGGCACCTGGACAATCCACACTTTTATGTTTTGGGTGTAGGAGCAGTTTTAACTCTATCCATTGGCTCATATCTGTAAATCTGTGGACTGTGCCAATATTGGCTCTCTGTCCTCAAGCAAAAGGTCTTTTAAAGTCTCTAAAGAATTCTAAGCACATGAAAAAAGAAGTTAAATGCCTCAAGAAAAGAACATACTTTATGACTAGATAAGGTTGATAGGCTCAATTTTCTCACAGTCCTTGATAATCTGAAGAGTCTCCTGTTAAAAAATAACCTACCAGGTTGAGAATGGGATTCTCAACACACACTTCACACATCTTAGGGCGCCACCTGACAGACCCCTTGTGACACCACTCACAACACACTCGTAATACCAGAAGTCTCTCTTCATTTCGAGGCTTTCAAAATAGAAAAAGAAGCTGGGATGTGACTTGATCAGAGACAGTATTAGGGCTAACGCCAATTATTTAGCAGATGAAAATACAATTTTACCTTTTCTTAAAAAAGTTTTTCATAAGCAAATACAAAGTCTCCATGGTAGACAAAACTTAAACATTTCACACTGAGGTTAGGAAAATTCCTTGGCAAATGGAATGGAAGCACAGACAGATAGCTGAACAAACTGGACAAGAAATTTACAGCCAGATGGTATCTCCAAGTCTTATCATCCCTAATGAAGGACACTTGAGAGCAAATTGTTTGCATGGTTTGTATGTTCCAGACCCCGCTGGGGCATACACGCCTTGGTCCCAGTCTCTCTTTGATGACATTCTTTGAAGGTAAAACTGACCAGAGAATGACTCTGACCCCTCTATATACTCATTTTGATGGATCAGCCTATTGAAGGACACAGCTGGAAAGCTGATGAATATTCTATCAAAATTCTCTCCTAAAATTCCTGCCTTTAGAAAATAGATAAAAACGTTCAAGATAAAAGTAGCCAGTGGGAGCTCTCCTTGGAGCACACCTGTGCCCCTCCTTTTCTCAGGCATGTACTTTTGCTCTCTTTCTCCTAAACAATAAGAGTCCCCATGAGACTTGCAACCAGGGGAGCAGCAGGCAGCAGCAGCCTGTCCTGGGCTGACCCCCCGAACCTGTCCCCAAGGCCCCCTTTTCCCTCAGTCTCCAGTGAGCTACAGCAGCCCAGCCTGGTCTCCTGCTGCTTCTTCTACCCTAAGCCCTTCCTTGTTTCACTGTCCCCAGCTTTAATACACTTCCTCTCAAAATCACCTGGACTCCTGTTCTGAAATCCTTCCTGCATGAAGTCAAGAACCCACACACTGCAGGCTGGCTGAGGCAGGCCTGCTACAGATCTGGTCCCTTTGGGGTGACATCTTCTCCCAGAGATTCTGTCACAATCCACAGAAGGACAAGCTTCATCATGCAAGAAAATCTTGGGACCATATTCTATGAGCTCTCACCAGCCAAGATTTTTTTTGAGCCTCACTTTTTCTGGTCTGTACTACGAAGAAAATAGGTCATTTTTTATTTTCCAAGTATAAAATTGTATAGCACATATCCACACCCTGAGAATCACCGCTTATTAGATGGCATTGCTGTTAGTGTTTGCTGACTGGGACTAAACATCCTGTTAATTTGCCATTTCAGGCTCCTTGAAGAAACACACACTAGTTAGCCTTGCCCTGGGGCGTGTGCAAGGCAGTGCCTGTAGAGGCTTCTTCAAAGAGCTTCGTGCTTTGTAGGTGCTCGATGAACATATTTTGAACTACAGCTCCTCCAGAGGCCTTTTCTAAATAAATTATATACCTGAATACATACTTGTATGTATACATGTCCCACAAAATTCATCACCTAATATTCCATAACCAAAATCTCGAACACTAAGTTCCCAAGAGTTTGATTTGGGTAGTGGTAAAGCATAAAGGGGAAAGTCTGTTGGACAAGGTTATCTTTCATTTATATAAGCAAGGAAAGAAAAGAGGACAACAAAAACAATACATTCAAAACCCCATAAACACATAAAATGTAAAAACCCTCCCACACTTGTTCATCGTTTTGATCCCACACCCACTTCTGCCTGCCAGAAAACTGACACTCGGGTTAGAGGCAGAGTCTCATGGGGAAGCATCTGGACGCAGTGCTCCTGACCTTTCTGTGGAAAGTGGTGAGAGGAGGTGAAATCCGTGAGCTCTGGGCAGAGCAAGGAACAAAGTGCCACCATTCAGTTCATTATTCCTGAGCAGACATCCTGGCAATCCTCTCGTGCCTACCCATTTCCTTCAGGGGCCAGCTTTTCCGAACAGGGAGTCACTTTTCATGGTGAACCATCTGCCCTTCATTTCAATTCTGGGCTAATTAGATTTATGCAAATGCAGAGCAGTAAGTCAACTTTATACATTTCTTCTCAGTCATGTAATCAAGGCAGGGCTGACACTCAGGCAATGCCTTCCTCAGTTTCGAAGCTGAGGGGACTACGCATTGCTTCCACGCCCCACTCTCCCTCTGGATCCTACCTTCAGTCCCACATGTGCCGGGGACTGGGTCTTCCTTACGCCTAGTGACACTTCCCTACTTCAATTCAGGGTGCACATTCCATGTTCTTGCCTGGCTTTAGAGAACTGTACATAAACATTGACTCACTGGAAAGAATGGCATCTGCATTCCTCCCTATACTAGTTGGGTGCTGGCTCCCCCCAGGTTCTCCTGGTCTCAAGGGCCTGCTTCCTCCTCCTTCACTGGACTCTGAGACCTGCGCTGGCCCTGTGCCTGGCGTGCAACAAGGCGATGATCAAGGGACACCACTTGCTGGATTATGCAGTTAACATCTAACTGGCTGCAAGTCTTTAAGTGGGAGCAGTGTGCGGGAGGAGTCCCCTTTCCTCGAACTCTGAAAAGCTGTTTCATTGATTCACAATAGTTCTTCCTTCCCTCTCCCCTGTCCTGAAATGCCAACTATGATAGTGACCTTTCTTGGTTAGATCAGCTCAACAAATAAACACTTACTGGGCACTGGAGAGCAGAGGTGAACAAAACGTGCCTCGAGCTGAGCTTCATCAGAGTAGTTTGTTTGTGTGATGTGATTATTTAATGAGCTCTTTTACTTGTTTATTCGCTAAACATTTACTGAGAACCTAGCAAGTTCCAGGACTTTGTCTAATATGAGGCCCAAGGGAAGCTTAAACTAACAGGACAGACAACTTCCATGCCCTAGAAGAATGCATGGTCTGGTGGAGAGGAAAAAATCACATCATAAAACTACAGTATAGTTTGTTAAATGCTGTACTAGAATGCTTCATAAGAGTGTGGATACAGGGGGGAGGGAGAGGGACCTAGCTGTTTGCTGAGCCCTCACCCCTTCCCACCTCTGGCATCTCTTTGCTTCAGGCCAGGGTTGCATTCATTAAGATCAGGCCAGCTGGGCCCAGAAAAACCAAGCAGGTCCCTGCATCTGAACTGTATCACAGTCTACAAGTTCATTCAACAAACACTTATTAAATACCCGCTGAGTTCCTTGCACGGGAACAGGAAATGCGGTTTGCGTGTCTGTAAAAAGAAGTGGGTAGGACCACGCCTCGGAGTCTGTCTGTCGGTTCAGTAGGTTTTTACCTTTTTCAAGCTAAACTACATGCCAGGTTCTGGTGCTGCTTCTCATCTAGATTTTACATCCTGTCAACCTAGGACTAGGACTGGAAGAGTTCAGAAATGTGTTCTGAATTGTTAACTGAATAAATGCCATGTCCTTATAGCAGACGTGTGTTTTGTTTGTTTGTTTGTTTGTTTGTTTTTTCTTTCTGCAGGCAGGGCAGGGCAATTCAGCCAAAATCTAGACTAAGTTCAATATTGTTAAGGTGTCAGTTCTTACCATTAGAACATTTTTTTTTGTAAAAGTTGATGAGCTAATCCTAAAATACAGACAGAAATGTAAAGGATATAGGATAGCCAAAACAACATTCAAAAGAGAAAATAAAGTAAGAAGGCTCAAATAATTGGATTTTAAGGCTACAGTAACCAAGACACTAAGGTGTTGGTACCAGTAGACGAACAGGTCCATGGAGCCAACAGGGCGTCCGGAAACAGGCGCACTGACCACATGACGTCAGTTGGAGAAATGGGGATAGAACCACTGGACACCAATCCGCGCAAACTGAGCTTAGTCCACACTTCCCGCCATGCACCAAAGACAAAACAAAGCCTCAGAATGGATCAGAGACTTAAATGTACACCTTCAACTATGAAACTTCTGGGAGAAAACACAGGAGAAAATACTGGTGACTGTCAGACAAGGATTTATTAGGCACGACATCAAAAGCATCGTCCATACATTTTTAAAAACTGGGTTTCATCAAAATTAAAATCTTCTGCTCTGCAAAAGGTACTCTTAAGTAAGAGAATGAAAAGATAAGCCACAGGCTGAAGGGAAATATTTGCAAAGGACTTGTATCTAGGATATACCAAAAAAAAAAAAAAATCTCAAAATTCAATAGTAAAAAGAAATAAGCAAAAGATGTGAATGGATACTTCACCAAAGAAGATATGTAGATGGCAAAGAAGCACATGAAAAGGTGTTCAACCACTAGTCACCAGGAAAAAGCAACCTAAACCTCAGTGACAAACCAGCGCACACCTACTAGAAAGCTTACAGTTAAAGAGCCTGACAAGACCAACTGTTGGCGAGGATGCGGAACAAATGAAACTCGCGTACACTGCTGTGACAGTATCAGAACGTAGTGTAGCCATCTCTTAGAAAGTTAAACGCGCACCTGCCATATGGCCTAACCATTATAATTTTAAGTACTGACCCAAGAAAAATGAAAACCTATGTTCACAAGAAGACTTGTATCCGAATGAATGTTCATAGCAGCATTATTCAAAATAGGCCCCCAAAGTGGAAACAAACCCCATGTTCATTTACAGGTAAATGGATAAAGAAATTGGGGTATATCCAAACAAGGATGTAATTAAAACAGTAATGAAAAGTAACGCACTATTGTTAACATTAAGCAGCATGAATGAATCGCAAAATAAGTACGCTGAGTGAGAGAAACTGGGCCAAAAAAAGTACATGCTGTATGATTCTCTTTATGGAATTCTAGAAAATTCAAACTAATCTGCAGCAACAGAAGGATCAGTGGTCACCTGAAGATCAGTAGGAGGGGAGGGAGGGGCAGGAGAAAGGTAACAAAAAGAAGCATAAGGAAATTTGGGGGTGATAGATGTGCTCGTTATCTTAATTGTGTTGAGGCTGTCAAAGGTCTGCGCATGTCAATACTTATCAAACCATGTACTTTATTACATGCAGTTTATTATGTCAGTTATACCTAAATAAAGCTGTTTTAAAAATAGTAGCTTAAGGCCTCTCTGTCTAGAAACTTTAATAAGCTAAAGTGCATATTCTTAGGCATTAACCCTCACTACTCTAATTCTGCAGTTCTAGGGTAGGACCCAGAAATCAGCATTTGTAACAGCCCTTCAAGTAGTTCTTTAAGTATACTTTATTGATAATGCTATTACAGTTGTCCCACTATTTTTCCTTTTGCCCCCCTCCACCCAGTATCCCCCTTCACTCCAGCAATTCTCCCCGCTTAGTTCATGTCCATGGGTCATGCGTGTAAGTTCTTTGCCTTCTCCCTTCTGTACCTTTACTGTCCTTAACCTCCCCCTGTCTGTTTTGTTCCTACAAATTATGCTTCTTGATCCCTTACCTTTTTCCCCATTCTGTCCCCCTCCCCACTGATAACCCTCTAAACCCTCCAAATGAGCTCCATACCTATGATTCTGTAATTTTCTGGTTGTTTGCTTAATTTGTTTTTGTTTTATTTTTTAGATTCAGTTATTGATATTGTGAGTTTGTTGTCATTTTAATGTTCATAGCTTAGATCTTCTCTTTGAATAAGTGCCTTTAACATTTTATATAATAAGGGCTTGGTGATGATAGATTCCTTTAGCATTACCTTGTCTGGGAAGCTCTTTATTTATCTGCTCTTCCATTCTAGATGATGGCTTTGCTGGAGAGAGTAATCTTGGTTGTAGGCCCTTGCTTTTCATCACTTTGAATACTTCTTGCCAGTCCCTTGTAGCCTGCAAAGTTTCTTTTGAGAAATCAGCTGACAGTCTTATGGGAACTCCTTGGTAGGTAACACTCTGCTTTTCTCTTGCTGCTTGTAAGATTCTCTCTTTATCTTTAACCTTTGGCATTTTGATTAGGATGTGTCTTGGAGTGGGCCTCTTTGCATCCATCATAATTGGAATTCTCTGTGTTTTTTGGATTTGCAGGTCTATTTCCTTCACCAAATTACGTAAGTTTTCTTTCATTATTTTTTCAAATAGATTTCCAACTTCTTGCTCTTTCTCATCTCCTTCTGGCACCCCTATGATGCAAATGTTGAACTTCTTAAAGTTTCCCCAGAGACTACTTACACTACCCTCATTTTTTGGGGGGGGGATTCTTTTTTCTTCTCGTTGTCCTGACTGCTTGTTTTTTCTTCCTTATGTTCCAAACCATTGATTTGAGTTTCGGCTTCATCCTCTCTACCGTTGTTTCCCTGTAAATTGTTCTTAATTTCTATTAGTGAATCCTTCGTTTCTGACTGGATCTTTTTTATATTTATCTTTACTGAGGTCCTCACTGAGTTCCTTGAGCATCCTTATAACCAGTATTTTGAACTCTGCACCTGATAGTTTGCTTATCTCCATTTTGTTTTGCTCTTTTTCTGGAGTTTTGATCTGTTCTTTCATCTGGGCCATGTTCCTTTGTCTCCTCATTTTGGCAACCTCCCTGTGTTTGTTCCTGTGTATTAGGTAGAGCTGCTTTGACTCTGTGTCTCGGTAGTGTGACCTAATGTAGTAGTTGTCCTGTAGCCTCCAGTGACACAGCCTCCCCTATCACCCAAGATGGGTACTCGAGGTGCACCTTTCATGTGGTCTGAGTACACCATCCTCTTGTGGTTGAGCCTTGGTTGCTGTTGGCAGGTCAGTGGGAGGGATTTACCCATGCAAGTGTGACCACTTACCACCAACCACTGCCCTCCATGGAGGATCAGCTGTATAGGGGCAGCGTGGTGATGCTCCGATGTGGTTTGTAGCTCTCCACTGGGTGCACTGGTCCTGGGGTTTCCCGTATGGTGCAGGCCAATTTCAGCCCCCACTTGTGATTTGCCCAGGGTCACCCTGCCTGAGCTATAAAGCAACCTGAGAAGGCTGCTACTTGTGCTGGACTTGGAGATTCCCAGGCAAAGCCAAGCTATGAAATTAATCTGGTTGCTGCTAGTGCCTGGCCTGGAGCTCACTGAGGCCAGCTGTTCCTTATTTGATAGAATTCAGGAAGTTGTGAAGCATGAGCCAAGACCAGCCATTGACATAGAAAAACAGCTTGGGTGGACCCATAAGTTGGGTGAGGGGGAGTCTCTAAGGATCTCCAAGGCAGGTCAAACAGTGTTAGCCAGCTTGATGGAGTCTCAAATGTGGCACCAGCCTGCCGGCTCCCTGGCTTTGCAGAGGGAGGGCTCAGAAAAGGGACAATGGCTTCTGCTCACCCTGATGCCAGACACTTCATCCTCTCCCAGTGTGCCACTGGTGCTCATCAAGCTGCCACCCTGGTGCTAGAGCTCAGAGAGAGGGAGTGAGTAGGTGAGTCCATGTGTGGGTTCTTCAAGAGGAGCTGCTTGGGGCTCCAGAAGTTTCTTCCACTGACTCAATCCCTGCTGAGGGGACTCAGCAGCCATAATCTGTGGAGACTTAACTTCCTGGCACTGGAACCCTGGGATGGGAGCCTGGTGTAGGGCTGGGACTCCTCACACCCGAGATATCCCTCCCAAATTTTTGTCCAGCACACTCGGGTGAGAGAGACCAGCTCATTCTCATCTGGGCCCCTCCTACCAGTCTTGATGGGTGTGGTTTCTTTAATTCCGTAGTTGTCGGACTTCCATTCAACTCAGTTTCTGATGGTTCTGAGTGATGGTTGTTCTATACTTCAGTCGTAATTTTGATGTGGTTGTGAGAAGAGGCAGGCTGTGTTTACCTATGCCGCCATCTTGACCAGAAGCTCCTCTTTCAAGTAATTCTAATGCAGGTTGCCCTTAAACTGCCCCTTGTGAAACACTGGTCTAGGGAGTAAGGGTTTCTAGACCAATCTGGTGACTAGAAAGAATGTTGTTTCTGGGGAAAACAAGTAACTTTTTCCACTAGGGGTATTATAACTTTCTGTTTTATACCTCTAGGACTATACTCAGTTACCATAATATAGATTTAGTATAGTATCAATAGTTCAAAAGCAAATGTAAGTCATAGTTTTTTCCCATCTTATCTTTATATAAATTTAAGTGGAGTTTACAATCTTGTTACTATTTCCAGGTACAGGCCCACAGTTTAAATCAAGAACGGTGTTACTTGTTGTCATGATGGAAAACCGAGATGGTGGTTTCCCAACCACACGTCTTAGTTTATCTTTTTCCGCATGATGCCCAGGCACCCTCAGATCCTCCTGAACACCTGAGGATCAAAGAACACATGGAAAGAATACAAAATGGTTGCATTCCTGCTTATTCTCTGAAGACAAAGCTTATCTTTTCATATTTACATAATTTTCCTTACCAAGCACATAAACCATTGCCAGTATAAATTATAGGAAATAGGTTTTCCACATGAAACCAACATTTCTTAACACTAGCAACATTACCTGAAGGAATATTAGAACTCATTTGATGAAGGTGGTGGACTTTTTTACAAAACATTCCTGCTGTTAAGAGGATCAGTTGAAAAAAAAAATGTGACAGGGCGAAACCTACTCAAAGATGATTTTTAGTTATTGAAAAGAGCACAGCAAGTGACATCTGTGAATATGAATCAGGAATAAGAATCTCTCCAAAAATTCTCTATGAAAGCATGAAAAAACTGGCAAAAATAGCTAGAAACAATATTTTTGGAACACTGGAAATTAAACAACACTTACAGCATTCATGGCAGTATTTATTCAAGAAAAATGACTGATTCTCAGCATGAACAGTGAGCTTTGTGATGTTTTATTTGTCCTGTTCCCATCCTGCCCCTCCTTGCTGGTGATAGCTTCAGAAACCAACAGCCTGCAGTCATGGTGAAGATTAGCAATCTAGCAGCCACAGGAGGTGGCCAAACAGGACTGAAGCTCCTGAAAAGTCTCATTCCCAGAGAATTATCATTATTTCACTTGTCTGAGATTCCTGGCATACCCTACTTGCAAAGCTGTCTTTATTAGGCCTGATTCAAAGCTTGCCTAGTGTGAAAAGCCTTTTCCCCATGGGTGTTTGTAGAAAGTGAGTATAGGCAATTATTTAATTTCTTGGCTGCCTCAGCCACTGGATAACAGCTAAGGCAAAAACAGGCTAATCAAAAAGTTCCTAGCAGTGCTATTTACAATAGCCAAGTGCTGGAAATGGCCTAAGTGCCCATCAGTAATGAGTGTATAAAAAAACTACGGCACATTTACCCGATGAAATACTACACAGCAGAAAGAAAGAACTCTTACCATGTGCAACAGCATGGATGGAAACTGAGGGTTGTATGCTAAGTGAAATAAGCCAGATGATGAAAGACTAATACCATATGATTTTACCTATAAGAGGAACCTAATGAACAAAACAAACAAATGAGTAAAATAGAACTAGAGGAATGGAAACAAGGAACAGACTGACAGGGACCATAGGGGAGGGGAGAGAGGGATAAGGGAGGAAAGAAGGGCAAGGGTCTAGTTAAAGATCAAGTAATAATGACCCATGGACATGGACAACAGGGTGGGGGTTGACTGTGGGAGCAGGGTGGTGGGGCAAGGGAGAGCAATGGAGGAAAATTGGGACAACTGTCATAGAACAACAATTAAAAAAAGTTCAATAGGAAAAGTTGGTAAGGAGATGTCCACAGTGGCTTTGAAAGGCTCCAAAATATTCCTGAGAGTCTAGAAGGCCACGTGCGTATGCCCAGGGCTGTGTGCATACTCAGGAAAGATCTGAGAAGGCTTTATGCTCTCACCTCTGGCAGACTGTGAGGCTTTGCACAAACAGAAGTGAAGGCTAAAGTGACATTGTCACCTGCCTGGTGGAGTCTTGAAGGTGTGACCCAATACACAGACAGAGTCCATTGGCAAAGACAGGAATATTTATTGGCTTTAGGTGTTTAAAGAAATGTCTCCCCAGTCATTAACTGAGAAGAGACTTCAGTGCTACAAATGGCAATGGTTACAGATTTTATACAATTAGTTCCAAAAAGTCACTAAACAAACAAATGATCAACAACAAAAACAACAAACAGTAACAAAAAACACTGGAGCTGGAGGAGAATCTGATTTCCAGAGTTCCCACATCATGTCACTTCAAATGTCCAATTCTCACCTGAAAATCAGGAGACATGTAAAGAAATGAGAAAGTGTGGTTCCCACATAGAAAAAAAGCGGTCAGTAGAAACTGCCCCCAGGACACCGAGATATTGGACTTCTTAGACCAACGAGTTAAATCGACCATTGTAAAAATGTTCAACGAGGTAAAGGAAACCACATACAAAGAACTAAAGAAAAGTATAAGAAAATGCTCATCAAATAGAGAATATAAATAGAGAAAAATTATATTTAAAAAGGGCCAAATAAAAATCAGGGGCCGAAAACCACAACAACTGAAGTGAAAAATTCACTAGAGCGTCTCCACAGCAGCTCTGAGCCGTCAGGACAGAGTCAGACCTTCGGCACAGGTCAGCGGGGACTCTCCAGTTTGGGGGGGAATGAAAAAAATGTACAAAGACCTGTAGGACACCAACAAGCATACCAAATACACATAATGAGAGTCTCAGAAGAGTAAGAAAAAAATAAAGACGCTAAAAAAATATTTAAAGAAATAGCCTCTAAAGAACTTCCCAAATTTGATGAACAGTGCTAATCTACATATCTAAGATGATCTACAACTTCCAAGAAATATAAACTCAAAGAGATCCACACCTAGACATAACATAATCAAACTTCAAAGACGAAGAAAGAATCTGGAAAGCAGTAAGAGAAGAGCAATTTGTCATGTGGAAAGACTAAGATTAATAGTTGATTTCATATTAGAAACTAGGGAGGCCACAATACAGTGAGATGACATGTTCCAAGTGCTTAAAGAAAAGACTGTCACCAAAAATACTATCTATACATATTGATCCAATTGATTTTCACGACGGTGCTTCATGCGGGCTGCTATAACGAAGTACTGTAGATTAGGTGGCTTCTACACAACAGAGATTTATTTCCCACAGTTCTAGAGGCTGGAAGTCTGAGGTCAGGGTGCCAGTCTGGTTAGGTTCTGGGGCAGACGCTCTTCTGTGCTGCGGACTGCTGGCTTCTCATTGCAGGCCCCCAGCAGAGAGCCGACAGAGAAAGCAAGCTCTCCCACCACATTTGTGAGCACACTGATCCCACTCGTAGGCACTCCAGCCTCACCACCTCATCCACCCTAATTGCCTACAAAAGGTTTCATTTCCTAGTACCATGACATTGGGGGGCAGAGTTTCAACATATAAATTTGGGGGGAACAAACAATTAATGGCACTTGAGTCTGGAACAAGTGCCAAGACCACTCAGTGGAAGAAAGGGACAATAGAATATCCACATGAAGAAGTGCGAACTTAGACCCTTAATTCACACCATATACAAAAATTAGTTCAAAATAAATCAAAGACCCAAATGTATCAGTTAAAGCTATTTTCTTATAATTTTATGTTATATTAATTATATTTCAACTTAAAAATGTGGTACAGCTTAAAAGTAGTATTGGCCATTTAAATTTCCATGAACATTTTTTGGATGTCTTTAGGATATTGGATTGAGAAAGTTGATCTTGGCAATTAGGTATGTGGGAGGAACACAACTAAAAGGGCCACACCCACACACAACCACAAAACCCCCACACGATCTAAAGCAAGCGCAGGTTCTTCCGGGTACTGTACTATAAAACTGTGGCCACAGGTATTTTCCTGGCAAACCATTTTCTTTAACAATGTCCCCAGTCTGCACACCCACCACAATGCTGGAAACAGTATAACTCTCCAGATTAAAGTCAGCAGTGGTAACCCTACCTTTATTATTGTTTTGTTGTTCCATCAATAATTTACTTATTTCTGAAAACCAGCAATCTCTGATTTCTTTCGAGGCTGCCTGCAATTACAGACAAGAAGGAACTATGAGTATCAGGTCACCTGGAATATTGATTGCACAGGGCTTTTTATCCTCTGGGTGACTTTTAGAATAATGAGATAGAAAACACTTGTCAAGTCATGGGAACGCCCATGGGGAATACATGAGCTTTACCTGCAGGATGTATTTCTCAAGTCCATTTTGGTTGGCAATTTCAAACTTTCTGCTGCTCCCCCTTTCAAGTTGGTGAATTGACAGTGTCATCAACTGTTGTAAAGAAAGAAGAAAATTTTCTATACCATCATTTTCTGATTTCAAAAGTGTCAGATCAGCTACCCTAATCCTTTCTACCCTGATATCTCCCTTCTTCCATTTTCCTTTTTCCTTCCGAGTGTTTTGTTGTCCTCTCTTAATGGCCCCAAGGAGCATAAAACACAGTCTGGTACAGTGTCATCTGTCTCCTCCGTTTCAGAGGATAACACAGACTATTCCTTTCTGTGTGCAGAGCTGCAGCCCACAACCTTTAAGCAAAAAGATTATTTCTTTTCTCATACCTAAGTATTTCACAAATCTCTACCTGATAGTAACTGAATTAGTATCCATTAAGAAGCATAAATCACAAAAGCTACTAAGAATAAATTAACAACTTTAATCAGAAGAACACAAGTGTGTGTGTGGGAGTGGGTGTGTCTCATGAAATATTTCCTTATACAGGCGATGCTTGGTGTGGACCTGGGTTCCTGGACCCCAGGGCAGGACGCCGCCTACACCTGTGTGCAGAAGGGCACATGGAAGAGGAAATGCAGCCCATGCCCCAAAGACCAAGTCTTTCACTCCTCTGCCTAGAGAAAAGAGGGTACTTTTTAATTATTTTGCCCAGACAGGCTCCTGTACTGCCCCTTTTTTCTCCTTAGTCCAAAATCACCTCTGTTCCACCCTGGTGCTGACCAATGACAGATCACAAGGCCTGACTCTGGAGACAGACCTGGGTGTGGACTCTGGCTCTGTTGTGTGGCATTTGGCAAGTTAACCTCACCTCTCTAAGCTCTGGTTTCCTGCCTGTAAAATAAGGATAACTGTATTTCTGTCTGTAGGGTGTGCCAACTCCCAGGTGCAGGAGGACCCCTTTACCTTCATGGCCTTCTTAAAGCTGTAATGAGGAGAGCGGCCCTGGTCGCTGGGCTCCACTCGTATCTTACAGAACACGATTCCCCTTTCAAATAGGTAGATTTGCCTCTGGCTTGGCTTAAATCGAATAAAATCCTTCATCTTGTAGCCATCCTTGTGCACTGTCCAGACGCTGAAGGAGTCATGCATCAGCAGCTTGCCCAGTTGTCGGATGTCGTCCTTTTAGAATCACAGACACACAGAACGGAGCTGTTGAATTACTGGACAGGGAAAGAACTCTTAGGGGTGTGTTTTCAAGTGACAAATCATGCTGATTTGAAGTTCACAATCTTAATAGTGCCACTCAGGCTAATCTGTCGCTAAATCAAAACTGCAATTTTGCAAGCTTCACTGCACGTGTTGATACCAGTCAGGTGTAGGAGGAAACAGTTCGGCAGTGTAAGGCGGTAAACATACAGCACGTTAGGGATCCTGGAACTAAAGATATGGGCACTCTCATATTTTCGTTTTGTAAGTGATTTCAGCTAGCAGAATCCCATTTCCTCTTGTTTGCTTCTGATACATGACACCACTTGAAAAGGGCAAGAAATCAGTATTGGAACGATGGTCAGGAGGGACAGAATCTTTGCTGCATCACGGATCTTTGATAACCCATGTGTCCCATCTGCCTCCTAACACCTGCTTCCCGTGTGTGAGAACCTGAGATCATGAGATACATTGTGAAAGGAGAAAGCTTAACATGACCTAACCTTCATGGCATTGTAATGGAAACGGTAATTACATCAACCCTGCGTTTTTCAGGATGAGTGAACAGTATAAAGAGAATCTCAAATGACAATTTTTTTTTAAGTCTAAGTACTGCTAGGACGTGCACTGTGACACCTCTCTCCACCAGCAAGCCCGCCTTCCTCACTGACACTTCCAAGTCCAAGTGAGGTGTCCCCGCCTTCTCTGAGTTCTCCCTAAAGGGCAGCGGCATGACGTGAGCCAGGGGAGTGGAGTTTTTCAACATTTACAGCACTTAGAGCAGATCATCAATAATTCATGTCCTTGAATCAAAACAGCAAAAGGAAAAGCTATTTGAATAGGACCAGGACAGAGAAATTTCCCTGAGTACATCTAGCTGAGATAAATCCCTACAATTCCTGATTGCTAATACTAGAAATATGTACATTTCGTATAACTGAGTAGGCATTTTTATAACTTATTGTTTATATTGAACGAACTGGGAATACCTTCTTTTAAAAAATTGCACTTCTGAAATTCTAAAATAAGTATTCACGAGCAATAAACTGGAGTCACTTCTACAGTGTCTGGCATAGTTCCTGTGCTAGTTTTTTCTTTTTGCTTTGTAAAATTCACGTGTTCACGCCTTGTGGAGGAACAAAGAGCCCAGCTGCGAGGACTTCTTTCCCAGAAGCGTATATGTGGTCGTGTTCCGAGCTGCACAGTTCCCCAGACAGGTGGGCGGAGGGGGGGTGAGGACTCCAGAGAAGTCTTCAGTCTAATCCACATGCTTCAAGGAGCCATGCGAATGCAACCTCTCCAGCCCTCAGGGACTGCTTTCTCCTTAAAACCCATTCAGTTTGTACTCTACAGACATAAATAGTATAGGAAATATGTTTTAGTTAATGCAACTGGCCAAAGCAAGTGCTAATGTTTGCCACATGAACAACTGTAATCAATAGTTTCTATTGCAAAATGTATTTATACTCGACTTCTGGCCAAGATGGAGGCATAGGTGGATGCACTGTGCCTCCTTGCACAACCAAGATAGGGACAGCAACAATTTAGAAATAGAATAACAACCAGAACTGACAGAAAATTGATCTGAATGGAAGTTGGACAACCAAGAAGTTGAAATAGATTCATTCATCCAGACCGGTAGGAGGGGCGGAGTTGGGCAGCCAGGCGCAGGTCATGGCAGGGAGAGCAGAGAGAGTTGGGACTGGGTGCATAAGGCATCCGGGGCGCACAAGACTGCAGTGGGTGGACCCTGAGCGCACAAGCGGCAGTTGGCAGACCCTGGCCAAGGGGTGGCAACCAACAGACCCAGTGAGGTGGCAATTGTGAAGCAAGGCACTGCGCACAACCCAGGATCCCAGCACTGGGAAATAGAGCCTTGGGACACTGATTGAGGACACCTGTGGGAGTTGAGGTGCACAGAGAGACACCCAGCCTCACAGGAGAGGTCCTTGGAGGGTCCCACGGTGTGCACAAGCCCACCCACACGGGAATTGGCACCAGAGGGGCCCAGTTTGCTCAGGGGAAGCAGCAGAAGGGACTGAGGTCCCACAGAGAATGGAGCAAGTGCCATTGTTCCCACTCAGCCCCGCCCCCACATACAACATCACAACCCAGTGACTGGGGTACCCTGCCCTGGTGAACACCTAAGGCTCTGCCCCTTACCATAATAGGCACGACCAGACCAAAAAAAAAAGAGAGAGATGGCTCAAACAGAAGACCAAATGAAAGCCCCAGAATCCATCCTTTTAAGTGACCGAGAAATAGCCAACCTATCAGATGCACAGTTCAAAACACTGGTGATCAGGAAGCTCAGAGAATTGGTTGATTTTGGTCACAAATTAGATGAAAAAATGAAGGCTACAATAAGTGAAATGAAGAAAAATACACAGGGAACCAGTAGTGATGGAAAGAAAGCTGGGTCTCGCATCAATGGAATGAACCAGAAGGAAGAAAGAAACAACCAAACAGAAAAGAATGAACAAATAAGAATTCAAAAAAATGAGGAGAGGATTAGGAACCTCCAGGACATCTTTAAACATTCCAACATCCGAATTATAGGGGTACCATAAGGAGAAGAGGAAAAGCAACAAGTGGAAAAATTATTTGAACAAATAATAAAGGAGAACTTCCCCATTCTGGCAAAGGAAATGGACATCCAGGAAGTCCAGGAAGCTCAGAGAGTCCCAAAGAAGTTGGACCCAAGAAGGAACACACCAAGGCACATCATAATTACATTACCCAAGATTAAAATGAAGAAGAGAATTCTAGAAGCAGCAAGAGACAAGGAGACAGTTACCTACAAAGGAGTTCCCATCAGACTGTCAGCTGATTTCTCAAAAGAGAACTTACAGGCAAGAAGGGGCTGGAAAGAAGTATTCTAAGTCATGAAAGGCAAGGACCTACATCCCAGATTGCTCTATCCAGCAAAGCTTTCATTTAGAATGGAAGGGCAGATAAAGTGCTTCTCAGATAAGGTCAAGTTAAAGGAGTTCATCATCACCAAGCCCTTATTATATGAAATGTTAAAGGGACTTATCTAAGAAAAAGAAGATAAAAAAAATATGTATAGTAAAATTACAGCAAACTCACAATCATTAACAACCATACCTAAAACAAAACCAAAAGAAACTAAGCAAACAACTAGAACAGGAACAGAACCACAGAAATGGAGATCACATGGAGGGTTAGCAACAGAGGAGTGGGAGGAGGAGAGGGGGGAAAAGGAACAGAGAATAAGTAGCATAGACGGTAGAGAGAAAATAGACAGGGGGAGGGCAAGAATAGCATGGGAAATGTAGAAGCTAAAGAACTTATGA
Source organism: Tonatia bakeri (assembly GCA_004024845.1). Lineage (NCBI taxonomy): Eukaryota > Metazoa > Chordata > Mammalia > Chiroptera > Phyllostomidae > Tonatia > Tonatia bakeri. The sequence goes on from PVIA01000392.1 coordinate 281,468, forward strand.
CACATGGACATGAACTAAAGGGGGGGAATGTGGGTGAAAGAGGGTGTGCAGGGTGGAGGGGAGTGAAAGGGGAAATGGGACAACTGTAATAGCATAATCAATAAAATATATTGAAAAATGTATTTATACTCCATTTCAAGCATTTGATACAGCTTATAAAATATATACACTATGGGCAGACAGAAAATAACAGAGGAAATTGGGGTAAAGAAAAAAAGATTAAAAGATGGAGAGGTTGTGCATAACGCCCACACAATAAAGCCATGTGAACTTGCTGCAGACTCGGCTCTGACCTTTGGTAGGCAGCACAGAGGGACACACAGTGAGTTACATGAATCACTGTGTCCAAAGACATACCCAAACCTGTTGTTCAGGAAAAACATAGACTCCCATTAAAAGATGAGAGAAAAATTTCTCCTATGGGTCCTCTTCAAAGGTCACTAAGTCAAATACTGAGCACACCCTCAGACACATCATAGGATAGATAGAATGGAATGGATTTTAGACAGAGCTGTTTCTAAGAACACATTTGGCAAATGTGGAGGCATTACTTCACAGTCAGAGCTGTAAAATCAATTCTAAAAGAGGCCAGAGCAATGGGGGCACAGAGAACAAGTCCAGGTGTGTGCTCTCTCATGACTTGTACATGGCTGGGCGATGTTAGTCAAGACATCTGCCAATGCCACGGTCATAGAGGAAACAGCCCCTTTGAAGAAGCAACCATGGACAGCGATGTGTTTGCCCTGTGTCACCTCTGCACTTTCCTCCTCACACCACCTGCAGTCACAGCTGTTCATGCTTTGGGAGGCAACTGACCAAAGATATGATGCCAGTGAGGTGCCAGCCCCTGACCACAGAGGACTGGTGTAAAAAAAAAGATGGCAGACGACCACCTGATCCTTGCCTCAACTGAGGAGGAGACAGTAAGCAGCAGGAGTTGCTGCTGTGAGATGCTTTAGCAGAGGGCGGAGGGTGGAATGAATGATAAAGAAGCAGACCAGTGAAGATGAGTCACCAGAAACTATGAAGAAGAGGAAGAGACATGAAAAGTGGGTGGTGAGAGGAGAGGATAGCAGGTGTGTAGTCGTACTTGCACATATGGGCAGAGGACACAGGTGAGAACCCCAACTCCCTCCCAGGATAAGGCTGAGGATCCTGGAATCATCCAGTTCCCACCTCTCTGACCTGGCCCTGCCACTGTTCTGACTCTTCCCAAGGTTCTGTGGTTGGCTTTCCCAGTAAGTTCGTCATCAGGGGTGGTCACTGAGGGGCAATTGCTGGGTCTGATTCCAGCTGAAACAGATGAGATGTATATCCTCCAGGCTGTCTTGCATAAACACTCTCAGAACCATGCTCCTGATAGGATTCAACAGCAGCCAGGACACACACGTGTGGAGCCCAGCCACTGCAAGGGGAAGCAGGACCCAGGATTACCCGGCCATCTTTTCAACCACGTTATGTTCTTTCTTTTCAATCAGACTGCAGTTGGTCCCGAAGCCAGAGGTCATGTGCACAACCTCTTGCAGATATTTGCCATTTAGAAAGTATCTGTTCATTTGTAGGCATTTAGTGAATGCCTGGAGGGACGTGAAACTCAGAGCTCAGTCAGCACTATGAGGGAGTTAATTCAGTGATGTATCTCTATGGGTTGAAGAAGCATCTCCCCCAAAACTCGTATCCACCTGGGACCTCAGAATGTGAGCTTGTTAGAAATAGGATTTCAGGTGTAATTAGTTGAAGTGAGGTCATACTGGATTAGGGTGGGCCCGAACCTAATGGCCAGTGTTCCTGTGAGAAGAAGAAATGGAGACCAGGAGACACACAGGAATAGAAGACAGTTATGTGAAGATGGGTGCAGAAACTGGAGTGATGCAGCTGTAAGCCAAGGAATGCCACCCATTGCCAGACACTGTTAGATGCCAGGAGAGGAGCAAGGAGGAAGGGCCTTCAGAGGAAGCATGGTTGTGCCAACACCTTGATTTTGAACTTCTAGCCTCCAGAACTGTGAGAAAATAAATGTCTGTGGTTTTAAGCCACCTGATTTGTGGTGTGCTGCTATGGCAGCTCCAGGAAACAAATACACTCCCAACCAGTTTTTCGATCAGTGACATGATGGCATGGCCCTCACTTTGGTCTATGGAAAAATTCGGTGGACGGGAGCTCAGAGATAGACTAGGGGTTACCCCAAACCAATGGACAAGTGAAAAGTCCTCCTCCATGTGGGAAATAATGGCAGAAATAAACTAGTAAATGCTACCATTTTCTTTGTAGGTAAAAGCTTTCATACGAGAATTGTAAGTGTGACTACATGAGCCAAAAGAAGAACCTGGCCCAGAGAGGGAGTCTAGGGAAGTGGCCTCCAGAGAGAGAACTCTTCTGGGGCCCCAGGTTTTCACTCCCGTCAGTGACAGCTACTGGGACAGAGCTATATGCTTCTTTCACAAAGGAGCAGGAAACATTTGGAGAAATGAATCAGCACACAGCCTGGCCCAGAAATGAAAAGCAGAAGCTGTGGGACACAGGAGACCTGGGTGATTACAATCGCCAGAAGCAAAGGTCTTCCTTCCTTCCAGCCTGATGGAGCTCCTAACGCCAGACCCAGGGCTCTGTATTCAGCACCTGCCAGGTGCCAGGCAAGGTGTTAAGTGTCTTCAACACAATTTAATCCTCAATTGCCCCACTTAGACAGAGGTGTCCTAGGGGTGGGAAGACACACAAAGCAATTCCACTGAGTCATTAAGATTGTTTACTCAGCCTTATCTTTGCTGCTGACACTATGATAAGGGAACTGGAAAGTAAGCCAGAAATGAAATACCTGGTCCTAGCCCACAGTAAACTTGCAATAAAAATACTTTAATAAATTACATAAAATTTTTTCCAGAATATTAAAATGTTTCACCCTGCTGTTACTACTCAACTTTGGAACTTGTTGTGGCAAATCAGGATTTTAAAGGACTCTGAATGTATCTCTATTTTATACACTGGATTGAAGAGAGGGGAATTTTTTTTTTAGCAAATAGAGGGAAGTAAACCAAATCTCAGTTCCCACCAACTTTGCTTTTAAAAATAATATTTAAAAATATGTTTGTGAGTAAATTAAACTAAGACCTCAATATATGCAAGGAGAAAATGTAAATATCAGAAGACATTTTGTTCCCAGTAGTTTCAATTATGAATTCATCCACTCAGGTTCAATTTCCTTCCTTTACAAAACCAGGTCAATATTGGATGTCAAGTAGAGAAACTAAGGGGTTAAGTTGGATCTGTCCATACGTACAGCATGTGATTGTAAACACCTTGTGAGAAAGTTCCACAAAGCTGAGGCAAAGGATCTCAGGATCACCAGACATGAGTTTGTGGTAGTCGAATTGTCAGTAAATTCTAAACAGAGTCAGATGAGAATGCGTTGAGAGGATGGCGCCCTGGCTAGGGAGGGAAGGGGTCCCCGAAGCAGGTGACCACGTGATCTTGAGCAAGGTGAGTCTCCTTTCCATAGACCTGCTGCTGAGTCAGAAAGCTGAAATCTCCAATGCCCGCTCCTCTAGAATTCAACAGAATTATACAACGCTGCCAAGATAAATGAGCTAATGTACGAGATGGAAAGAAAGCTAGTCTTAGCAAAAAAGAAACCATAGACTGTATGTCAAAGGTACAGTTCTGAGGACATATGGGGGAAACAAAGATTTTTTTTTGTACTTCGAGTAAAATCTCTGAAATCTATAGATTGGTTCATCTGACTTGCACACAAGCTGCTTGGAATAAAATTAGCACAGACTGCTAGTTACTCACGTTTCAATCTTTCTTTTCTCCTAACTTCCTCTTCCTGTGTTACTTACTCTCAGAATAATAGCTGGGAGTTTCCTGCCCTGTGTAACACTCATTTGATTCAGGCAAATGGATACCTAATAGGGTAGCTGACATATATTCAAATGAAAAGAAAAGAACAGAAAGATGTCCCAAAATGATTCAACAAGTTACTTCCTTGATACTTGGCCAAAGAAGAAGAAATTATTACCAAGAAAGTGACCTCCTATCACACCCCTGTGGTTCAGGAATACCCTCCTGAATCGTGCATCAGCAGGAAACAGAGCACGCTTTGGACTCCCAGCGTCACTGGCTGGGTCACCTCACACCCCATGGGGCTGTTTCCAAGATGCTGGCCAGAGAACTACCGGGAGGGAGGGAAATAAAAAGATCACAATGTTTGCCCCTAATTAATTTGCATGGTTTGATTTATGACAAGGAAAGAGAGGAAAGGTCATTTCATCTTCCCAGACTTCAATAAAGAGGATGTTAAAACCAGGTAAAAATGAAAAGCAAAACAAAGAGAAAGGAAGTATCTGAAATGTAATTCTCAGAATGCTTGGTCCCTATGTGGAGAGCAGAATAATGGCCTCCCAAAGAGGTCCAGGCCCTGGTCCCTAAAATCTGAGAGGATGTCAGGTCACATGCTGAATGGTTGCAGACGGAATCAAAGTGGTCGATGAGCCCACTTGGAGATCGGGAGATTATCATGGACTGTCTGGCAGGGTCCAGAGTGAGCACAGGAGTCCTCACAAGGCAGAGAGAAGCAGAAGAAAAGGTCAGGGTGACATCGTCGACGTGAGAACTGAATGTGCCGTTGCTGGCTCAGAAGTGGGGGCAGTGGCCATGAGCCAAGCAATGATGTTTATTTTGTTTGTTTTTTAAGATGGGAAAAGACAAAGAACAGACTCTCTCCTGGAGCCTCCAAAAAGGAGGGCAGACACCTTGATTTTAGCCCCTGGTGAGACTGTGTTGTACTTCTGCCCCATGGAACTGCAAGATAATCCGTTTGTGGTGTTCTAAGCCATCAAGCTTGGAGCAATGTGTTATGACAATGATAGAAAACTAATACACCTGAGTTAAAATCCAGAGTGCTTTACTGTGAACACCAGTTGAATATTACTCCTGTTCCAGTCCCAAGGCAGTCACCGGTTAGAGAGGAGAGTTTGTTTGCCTGGAATGCCCGGGACTGGCTGCTCGGCGTTAACACTGATGCTGGAGTGAGATGGCTCTGTTCCTGGCACCGTTTCTCCCGGTGCTTTCCCTGAACCTTTTGGATGAAGGGATGCACACGGCATGCTTGCTGGGCCCCCTCCAGTGGCTGTGATGTAAAATGGGGTGAGACTTTCACTTAGGACCCATATTCAAAGTAATCTTTATGGAGAAAATCTGAGTAAAGAAGGAAAATCATTTAATATTTTAATAGTGCCACAAGTCAAAATAAATGACTCTTTTAGCTATTTCCCCTGGCTGCATATATTCAGGCCCCCAGGTTCCTGGTTTTTCCAGAGCATAGGTCAGTCTCAGCATTCTGGACCACATGGAATCCAACCCAAGACTCCCCAGAACCCTGAGGGGCTGCTTGGGGTCTCATGGCACAAGTTTGTTGACTGATGTAGATGACTTTCTGCAGAGTCAAGTTTCTTTCTTTCTTTTTTTAGGGGGAAGGGTCGCACTGCCTGTCAGCTGCAGTGTTTCCTTCTTTAAAAAAAAAATTATTGTTCAATTACAGTTGTCCCCCTTTCCCCCCATTACTCTCCCCTGCCCAGAGTCAATTCTGTTCCCATAAATCACTTCTCCGGCTTCGCCACAGCATCTCCCACCTTGTTATATTGCTCCTGCCTCTCCTGTGACACCTTCCAACAGTAGTTACAGAGCACAACGTACCGGACATCCAGTGACTGCGGCCAGGTCCACGGCCAGTTCGCAGGACTTGACCAAATCCTCCACCATGGCCAAAGCCTGGTGCAGTTCAGCTAAGGATGCAGAATCCTCGGTCCTCTTCGGCCCCTTCTGTGGAAACCGAATGCCTTGTTGGAAACCAAAAGGTAAACCATCTACTAAGTAAAGGAGGAAAACAGGACAGAGATAAGGAGCCATGGATCCGGCCAGCACGGAGTATCTGAGAAGGTGATACACCGACCTGTTCCCTGCTCCCAGAGAGCAGTGGCTAAAGCTAGTGACCGGGTGACCATCAACCACACCTCCGTGGATTTTACTAATGAAGAATGAAGGTCACAAAGTCATGGGCACATACTTCTGCTCTGTAAGAAACATACTGAGCTTTTTTAAAGCATGAAAGAAAACCAGCCCCCTAGAAATTGACTGCTCTCTCCTTTACACCCCCGCCCCTGGGGCCTATGGAAAAGTGCGACTGGAGTCTCACGTTTCTGTGCTTAACGTGACAGTCTTATTCCTACAGGTAAAATTACACTTTTTTAGAAATAAAGTCCCCCCCACCCTTTTCTACTAATCTGGGAGAGAGAGAAATAGAGAAACACACACACATACACACGCGCGCACACACACACAGAAACAGAGAGAGAGAGAGAGAAACGTCATTTTGTCGTTCCACTTATTCACCCATTCATTGGTTCCTTCTTGTACATGCCCTGGCTAGGGATCAAACCCATAACCTTGATGTACTGGGAGGATGATCTAATTGAGCTACTTGACCAGGCCACATCTTTTTTTTTTTCTTTTTTTAAAAATATTTTGTTTATTTATTTTTAGAGAGAGGGGAAGGAAGGGAGAAAGAGAGGGAGACAAATGATGTCTGAGAGATCATTGCCTCTCGAACGTGCCCTGGCCTAGGGCCAAACCAGCAACCCAGGCATGTGCCCTGACCGGGAATTGAACCGGCAGCCCCTCACTTTGCAGGATGACACCCAGCCAAATGAGCCACACCAGTCAGGCCTTGGCAAGGCCTTCTTAAAAAAATTTCTATAAGAGTTTATTTGAGCCAAAATGAGAACATATATCTGGGGGCAAGATCTCAAATGCTCTGGAAAATAACAGTTTTGCATCTTCTTTTACACATTTGAGATTAAGGAGGAAGTCTAGGAAGATTACATGGAGGTGGGAGAAAGCTAAGTGGAGATTAGATGCATTATAGGACAGTTAACAAGATTATGTGCTCTCTTGAGAGTGGTGGTTATGGCTTATTTCCAAGGTGTGTTAACCTAGGTGCACAGAAGGGTACAATTATTCTTAAAACCACCCCAGAGGAGAGTATTCTTAAATTTCTATAGACACAAAGGCTGGGAGGTTGACTAATGGTGCATTTGCAGCATTGAATCCCCCACAGCACTGCCCTTCCTCCTCCTCTCCTCCCCCAACATGCTACTGCCTTTAAGGATGCCATCCAGGTCTGCACCTCCCAAACATGAAGACTCAGCATTAAGTACAAAAGCCAGAACTACCAACTGAAGAAACCAATGTTTCCATTGTTACCACTGGGACACTCTGGACATAATGGGGATGACTGTTTCAGCTCGAAAGGCTTTTGCTTAGGTTTTCAATATTTTATTCCCCTGCTATTTACATAGCATCTTTATGTTATCTAGTAAATGCAAACGAGACAAGTTTGCTTTCTTCCATTTTTTTAAACATATCGATTTCTACAACAAAAAACTCTTTGCTGCCCCATACAGCCCCACCTCTTTCTTTTATCCTTTACTGCATGATGTCATCGGAGGGTTGTGTATTTCCTTAATCTTTGTGGAAGCACTGAGGATTTCTGGATCAGAGATACGAGTGACAGGGCCTGATGGATGGAGCTGAGCACGCTGCCCCCACCAAACAGTTTGTCATGAGTTCTTGCCTTCTCCTTCGTAATAAACAGGCTGTAGTCCTGGTGAAAGTCAGCAGACTCTCACCTGACTTCCCAGTAATACCATCACTGAAGGATCAAAAGTTCTTACACTAGGCATCTTTACCCAACACATAAACTCAACTTCCCTTTGGAGACTCAACTCCTCTCATTCTCTCTCCTTCTAGTTTTACATTCCTTGGTAATGTAGGGTTCAGGGAAAGCCTTACAAACATTACTAAACCCCTCTAACTCAGGCTAGCTTCTCTCGCTTCAGATTATAAAATTATTACCTGTGCCTAGATCTTCTAATTCCAAGGTGGTCCCCAACATTCACTCTGAGCAGAGAAGGCCTGCAAATGACTGCTATTCTTGAGACATATGTCCTAGGTTTTCTTGTTAAAACCAGAATATTTAGTAGGAAATTTAAAAGAAACCTCACTGCAAAGCTACAGATGTCTTCCTTACCTATAGCTGGCCACCTTTTCCTCAAGAGAACCTTAGAATTCACACACATACACACATGCACACACTCATACACACTCTTGGAGGGAAACAGGACATAATATACACAAATTAGATAAACAAAGAAATAAATATAAATCATTCATAATCCTGTCATGCAGAAAAACCACAGTAGAGATTTTATCACATTTACTTACACATTCCTATTTATATTCTCGTTAAAACATTTTTATGTGAAAGGAAGAAAATATATTACTACTTGCCATACTACAAATTCCCACTTTGAAATTGCCTTTAGTTTTTTTAATTCTTTTTCTGACTGAGAATTATGAAATACGTTCTATTTTAAAACACTTAGACAATAGAGACATTAAGCACAAAAAACAAAATTGCCATGAATTCTCCCACCTGTGGACAATGCCATTAACAGTTACATAAAACAATATTTAACACTCAGTACCTTAGTCGAACCTCCTCCTAGGTCACCTGGGTCTACCTCCAAGTCCTCCGGAGACTCCAAATCCAGCAGACCCTGCAGTAACCCAAAAGCCTTATTGAAAATCAGAGAGTTAAAATGCCAACCAAATCTACTGTGCAAACAATCTCCAGGCAAACGCGAAACTGACTGAGAATGTATGCGGATCTGTCCGCCTGCCACAAGTGGGGGAAAGAGTGAAGGGCATACTCCACACAGTGTGCTCCCCCAAGGGCAGTGTTACTGGGCACACTCACTGCAGGCTGCTTTCTCACTCGGCGGCATGTTCTGAATATTTATTTTCTCATGACACTGTATTTTTTAAAAACATGGTTTTGATTACGGCAGTGTTGCATCCTACATGTAAATCATAATTAATTAATCTCCTCTATTGTTAAATATTTAGGCTCCACAATTTTTCCTTAAGATAAATTCCTAGAAGCGGAGTTGTCAGTGTTAAGAGTTTTGATGCACATTCCCAAGTTCCTCGGAGGATTCTGCTCCCACCAGCCGCTTCCAAACCTGTGTTTCTCCTGCTCCTAGCCTGCACGGAGAATTGCCACTTAATCAAACAGTCTGGCCAATGGAATTCACAGAGCAATCCTACCTCACTGTGTTTTAGTTTGAATTTCCCAGATAACTAGTGCGGTAGAACTTTCAAAGAATGTTTACTACTGACATTTATTCTTTTGTAAACTGCCTATATCCTTTGTTAATTTTTTATTATTAATTTCTTTTTAAAAAATCAACTTGACTGAGATATGCCTGACATATAAAATTGTTAGATGTTTAAACCATACCTCATAGCGATTTGATACACGTACACACTGGGAAAGGGTTTGCCTCCTCTAGTTCATTAACACACCCTTCACCTCATGTATTTATCTTTTTTTGTTGTTTTGGTGAGAGTGTTTAAGTCTACCCTCCTAGCAAACTTCTATTGTACAATACAGTGTTACCAGCTTCAACAATGGGATGCAGCCACCGTGCTTTACATGACACCCTCGGACCTTTATCATCTTACAGCGGAAAGCTTGTCACATTTACCAACCTCCCCCCATTGATTATTTCTTTAAGGAAAGCCTACTTAATTTTTTAGAAGAAGAAAAATGAATGTTTCTCTTATGATATGAGGTGGTTTCACATCACATCGTATCACAGGAAAGCAGCATGACCATCTGTTCTAGAACATCCTTGTAATAAGCAAAACTTACAGTAAACAAACAATGTACTCTTTTACAAACCATATCTTAATTAAACAAATCCAGGCAAGAAAAATTCTCTACATTAAATTTGAGAGTTTTCATCCATCACTTAGCTTGTTTGATAGAAATCATTAGCTCAATGAACGTGAGTTCCTCTTGTCCCTAATTGTCAACTCGTCATGGATTCTTTCCAGTGTATTCAGATACTAATATATTAATATTGTTTAATTACCTTGCCTTGACTCTTTAGATATTATGTACTCACAAAACTCTTGGTCATGACTACTAGTTTTTATAATATCTCAGACAAGATAGTAAGCATTTCATAGATTTTTTTATTATTACTAATTTCTATGAGCTCATTATTAAGCATGAGGACCACTGGGAACATATACGCTAATATGTCTTTCCCCATTTTTCATGTGTCTGTTTTTATTAGTACAATCTGTCATTCCTTCCCCTTTCCTTTATACATCAAAAATCTCTCCCACACCAGGATTCCAGGATCCTTTTTCAGCCATGAGGCGACGGTCCAACACCCATGCTCTCTCTGAGAAGCTGAAGAATGAGTCCGTTCCTCCTGGTGGAGAACCACGCTAAGTTCCTCCCTTCACCACATGCCAGTGGCTTAAACTTGCATTTCTGGGCGCCCAGCAAGCTTCTCTGTGGGAAAAACTGGTCTGCCCTGAGTAGCCTCCAGCAGTTTTGCAAAGACCTCCAAGGAGTATTTTACAGTAATTCTGTCTCTTGTTTTTTCAATAAAACTAACAGAATATTCTAACATGTGTTACCTCATTTAATGGTAAGAGTTTCTATGCACATATCCAGAAAGAGCATACCAGAAAAGTATTGTTAACCTTGCTCATTTTACAGCCGAGGAGCCTGAGGCAGAGAATGGTTACTGACCTGCCTTGGTGCACAGAGCTGTCAGAGCCCAGACCCACAACAGGGAGGTCTAGTTCCTGCCTCTGTGTTTCCAATCACCATGCCCCACAGTCCTCTGCAAATGGAACTTAGCTATTGTGTCAACATCATGTCAAAGGGAAAACCGAAGCCTCCAGTCCCTGATGCAGCCAGGCTGTAGGGAGTGAGACCTCCACTTAGGTCCCCCTCCCTGCCCACTGGTAGGACTTCATAACAGTAAGAATGGGACCGTCAGAGGCATACGAGGCCCTAGGGGAATGTCATATCAAAACATGCTCACAGGTATCATTCATATGCGGAAGCAGTGAGCCATCCTCCTTAGTCCCACACTGGAGCAAGGTCTGCAGGTATAAACAGCAGCCACGTGCCCTGGAGCTTCTTCCGCATTAGCACTGAGCAGCTCTCTCCACGCATTTACTCACCACTCCCCCCAGTGAACAGGAGGTTCTGTGATCTTCATTTTACATGTGAGAGAACCTGGGCCTAGCAGGCCCAGTAATCCCACAGCTGGTAGCCGCAGAGGCAGCCCAGCCCAGCGGGGTCTGCTGAGGCCAGGCTGAAAGGGGCACATTTTTCTGAGGGCAGATGGTTGGGCCATGAGCCTAACCTCCATGAGCCTCAGTTTCTTCATACTCCAGAGCCTTTCTGACACATCTGATTGCGAGGATTAAGTAAAAAACACACGTGGGAAGGAACCCAGTAAATAGCAGTGGCTTTTTTTCTTTTCTTTTCTTTCTTTCTTTTTTTTTTTTTTTTGAGATAGTAGCCACAAAACATAACTTGGAGAAGTGGCTCCAGCCTTCCCCTCGGCTTCCCAGGGAGGCAGCCCTGACAGTGCCTCCTGCCCGTTCGGGGTGTCTGGGAGTGCTCTCCTGCAGAAGTGCTGGTGTCAGAGAGTGTCTAGGAATTCTTCAGAGCACAGTGCATTCTGTTCTAATGCTCTGAGAAAGATGCTAAATCTAAGGGTGGAGGCAGGTGCTACAAAAAAAGAAAACTCCAGTTTTGCCTTCTCCCTTCCATTGTCTTAATGCACGTAAAAGAGTGACTTAGGGGAAAATCATACCTTTCTTGAAGCTCCTTGCCTCATCTGTAAAATGGAGCAGATGATGTCTTACCGGGAGATATCTTACAGGAGAGCAGAGAGAGGGCTGGCCGCCTCCCCATCCCCCCAGTTGCCAGCAGTGTGGCTGCAGCCCCTCTCATCGCTTGGGTCCCAAGCACTCTCAGCCCTTAAGCCAGGCTCCTGAGAGACTCATGCCTTGGCTGCCCGTTGGACTGGCCAGGCTCCCAGGTCCCTTGCAACTCCATGAGTCTTTCATCGCATGCCCCAGTGAGGAGGGCTGCTTCAAACTTGGAGGACAGAAAAAGCTCAGCGGACAGGTACCTTCACCTTTGGAAGATAGTCACAACTCTAAGGGAAAGAGCACCACAGTGCATCCATCTGCTTGCCCAACACGGAAAAGCACTGTCTTACTGACCTTACCTTCAACAGCATCTGGTATTTTATGAGTCTCTGGCTCGGTCCTCCAAGATACTTAAAAAGAGGGAGACTGTGATCCAACTGGCGCTGGCATACCTTTTAAAAACAAGCAGAAACAACATTAAACAAAACACACACACACAGAAAACAAAAGAGGTGGCATTTAAACACAAGAAATGAAACAGGCCGTTCACAGACGAGAGGGGCCAGTGGGGTCGACCTGGTTTGCACTGCTGCTGAGCTGCTCGGTCCTTCGGGAGCTGCGTGAGAAGTGACAGGAAGGGGGAAGGGGACCACTTGGCTGTATTCGTATAGCCAGCTAGGGAAGCAGGGCCGTCTATTTCTTTCAGCAACTAAGTTACTAGAAAACAGTGGGGCGTTTCAGGTGCTTCGGAAAAGGAGGCAGCCTATGTTTGAGTTTGGGTGTGGTGGGGCCTGGAGGGCACATAATGGCTCACTGATATCCTTCCCGGGAGCACCGATGTCTAACCTCTTGGACTGAATTCCATTTTTAAAACCTATCTCAGAAGAGGACTCTGGTTTTCTCACCCGGCTACAGCGGTCCCTCACAGGCCTGTCCCACAGAGGCCCAGGGCAGCACTGAAACTTCCCATGAGCAATTCCAAAACAGGGGAGACTTTTAATAAACATAAATCCCCATGCCAAATGCCTCTGCTGAGCTCACACTCTTGAGATCTTTACAAACTTGACACACATAAAATTGTCCGGAGAAAACAATTTCTGGGAGACATAATCTCAACATTACCCCAAAGTAGGCACAGTCTTGACATTCTTGCCAGATTGCCCTGGCTCTGGGCAAATTCTTATGGTATTTAAAATAGATCTGAAGATCTTCTTTCTGAATGGGAAAGAATTAGAACATATTAATCAGGTAGCATTTTCCAGGAAGTGGATAAAACAGTAGTTTATTCATTCATTCAACATGCCTGAGGTCTTTTTAAATTTTGTTTTATTTTTTCCACCACCATTTATCCCCCCATACCCTCTTCCACCTCCACCCACCCTCCCTGCCCCACAACCACAGTCACCACACTGCTGTCCATGTCTGTGACCTCTTTCTCACTGTGTGCTCACCTCAATCCCTCTACCCTTCAGGAGCATCCCCTCACCAGAGCTGTCAGCCTGCTCTCTGTCTATGAGTCTGTCTCTATTTTCCTTGTTAGTTCAGTTTGTTCATTAGATTCCACATATGAGTGAAATCATATGGTATTTGTCTTTCTCTGACTGGCTTATTTCACTTAGCATACTACTCTCCAGGTCTATCCATGTTGTCACAAAGGGTAAAATTTCCTTCTTCTTTTTTTATGGGTGAGTAGTATTCCATTGTATATATGTTCCATATTGTTTCATCCACTCATTTACTGATGGACATTTGGACTACTTCCATACCTTGGCTATTGTAAATAATGCTGCAATGAACATCGGGGTGCATATATTCTTTTGAATTAGTGTTTCAGGTTTTTTCAGATACATTTCCCAAAGTGGAATCACTAGGTCATGAGGCAATTCCATTTTTAACTTTTTGAGGTAACTCCATACTGCTTTCCACAGTGGCTGCACTAATCTGCATTCCCACCAACAATACATGAAGATTCCCCTTTCTCCACATACTCACCAACACTTGTTTGTTGATTTATTGATGATGGCCATTCTGACAGGTATGAGATGATATTTCACTGTGGTTTAAATTTGCATTTCTCTGATGATTAGTGATACTGGGCATCTTTTCATAGGTCTATTGGCCACCTGTATGTCCTCTTTAAAGAAGTGTCTATTCAGGTCCTTTGCCTATTTTTAATTGGATTGCTTGCTTTTGGGAGGTTGTTGTATTCTCATTTTCATTTGTTTCAATGTATTTTTTGATTTCTTCCTTGATCTCATTGTTAACCCATTCTTTATTTAGTAGCACGTTATTTACCCTCCCTGTCTTTGTGTGTTTTACAGTTGTCTTCTGATTGACTTCTAGTTTTATAGCATTGTGGTCAGAGAAGGTCCTCAATATGATTTCAATCTTAAATTTATTGAGCCTTGTTTTGTGTCCTAACATGTGGTCTGTCCTAGAAAATGTTCCATGTGCCCTTGAAAAGAATGTATATTGTGCTTTGAGATGAAATGCTCTAAATATCCATTAAATCCATTTCTTCTAGTGTATCATTTAAAACTGCCATCTCCTTGTTGATTTTCTGTCTGGAAGATCTATGCATTGATGTCAATGGAGTGTTAAAATACTAGGACTCTAATACTGTCAAACCCTCCCTTTATGTCCATTAAGACTTGCCTTACATCTTTAGGTGCTCCCATGTTGGGTGCATACATGTTTGCAGGGATTATATCCTCTTATTGAGTTGCTCCCTTTATCATTATGTGGTGTCTTTCTTTGCCTCTTACTATTCCCTTTGTTTTAAAGTCTATTTTGTCAATTTTAAGTATTGCCACCCCAGTTTTTTCTTCCTTTCCATTTGCATGAAATATCTTTTTCCATTTCTTTACTTTTAGTCTGTGTGTATCTTTTGTTCTGAGGTGGGTCTCTGGGAGGCAGCATATATGTGTGTTTTGTTTTCTTATCCATTCAGCTACCTTATGTCTTTTGACTGAAGCGTTTAAGCTATTTACACTTAAAGTGATTATTGATAGGTATATATTTATTGCCATTTTATTTTTTTAACTATGTTCCTCTGTTTGTTTCCCCTTGTCCTCCTCCTTCTTCAAGCAAGACCTTTACTATTTCTTGTAATACTGGTTTGGTGGTAACAAACTCCTTTAGCTTTTTCTTGTCTGAAAAGCTCTTTACTTCTCTTTCGATTTTAAATGCTAACCTTGTTTGGTAAAGCAGCGTTGGTTGTATGTCCTTTCTTTTCATACTTTAAGTATGTCATGCCAGTCTCTTCTGGCCCAAAACATTTCTGTTGAGAAATCAGCTGACAGTCTTATGGGAGCTCTCTTTCAGGTAACTGACTGCCTTTCTCTTGTGGCTCTTACGATTCTCTCTTGTCTTTAATCTTTCCCATTTTTAATTATGATGTGTCCTGGTATGGGCCTCTTGGGTCTATCTTGATCAGGACTCTCTGTGCTTCCCAGACATACATGTCTTTTTCCTTCACCACATTAGGGAATTTTTTGGTCATCGCTTCTTCAAATACATTCTCAATCTCTTGCTCTTTCTCTTTTCTTTCTGGTACCCCTACGATGCCAAGGTTGTTATGCTTCACATTGTCCCAAAGGTGCCTTAAACTATTCTTACTTTTTTAAAATCCATTTTTCTTTTTGCTGCTCTGACTGGGTATTTTTTTCTACCTTGTCTCCCAAATCACTGATTCAATCTTCTGCTTCATCCAACATAATGTTTGTTCCTTTCAGTGTACTCTTTCCTTTGGATATTGCATTCTTCATTTCTAACTGGGTCTTTTTTTATGGTTTCTATGCCCTTTTGCATGCTGTTGAGTCTCTTTATAATCATTACATTGAACTCTATTATCTGATAAATCTCTTGCCTCCGTTTCACGTAGCTCCTCTCATGGAAAATGTTCTTTCAGTTGGGGCTTGCTTCAGTTTGGGGAACAAAAAAAGAGACATTTTGCTTGTCTCTTTGGTTTGTTCCTATGTATTAGGTATATCTGCTATGACTCCCAGTCTTAGCAGGATGGCCTTAGGTAGTAGATATCATGTGAAACCCAGTAGCACAGTCTTCCTGATCACCTGTGCTGGGTGCTCCAGGAATGTCACTTGTGTGGGTTATGTGAACCCTCCTGTTGTAATTGAGTCTTGATTGCTATTGCTTCATTCATTTGTGAGATCATGTCTCAGGCTGGCTGACTGTGAGGCTAAACCCCAACACCGTATGCAGGTGCTGACAACACAAAGAGGTATTCACCGTGGCAGGGTTTAGTGCCTGTCAAGATCTGTCTGTGGATGTGCTACTTGTAAACCCTACTGGATTGTGCTGTGTTGTTTTGTGAAGATGTACACTGAATGTATGGGTTCTGGGCATCTCCAGAGGGACTCTGGCTCAGATCTTCATCAGAGGCTGCATGTGACTGGTCCTGGGCAACCTATTTTGAGCTATCAGAGATCCACAGCTTGTGGCTCCCTCTGTTGGGCCTCTGCTTGTGAAAATGACCAAGCTATGCACCAAGGCCTGCTTTTTACCAGCACTGAGCCAGGAGGCAGGTCAGCAGAAGCCTCTAAGCTGCCATATCACCTCTATCTGCAGGGTGTCTGTTAGGCTTAGCATTGAAAGAGCCTCTAGCTGTACTCTCTACTATGGCATAAGCTGCACAGGGTGGGGCAAAAGAAACTCCTGTGGGCAGGGCTATTGCTTCCCCCCAGGCTGATGTCACCTGGAAGGCAGTGCTCTGCCCAAGAAAGATGCTTGTGCTGTATGGGCAATGACTGAATACAGGGATCCTGGCAGCTGGCCATTCAGCTCTCTCCCCAGAGCCACCAACTCCAGACTCATAGGTCTCTAGTTCACTCTGCACTCTCTCCATCAGAGCCCAGGGTGAGTGGCTGCAAATGAAATTTTGTACATTGGCCCTTTAAGAGGGTGGCTGTGTTTCTAGCTGTCTCTTTCTGGTAGACAGAAACCCTGCTACTTTTCACAGGCAGTGTTATGTGGTTGCCTTTCCTGGTTCTGGTGCTCTAGGCTGGGGAGCCCAGCTTGGGGTTTAGACCCCACACTTCTCACGGAGAACCCCCCATAGCTAAGATATTCCTCTAGGACTTCAGCTGCTGCCCATGGGAGCCCAGCCAGTCTCCTCATGCCACCTCACTTTCTGTCAGTCTTGAAGTGGCTTCTTCTATAAGTGCTTGTTTATAAGACTTCTCTCCAGCTAATCTTCAGTTTGTTATTCAGAATTATTTTTCTATAATTTAGTTGTAAATACAGTTTGGTCCTAGGAAGAGAGTAGTGTAACTTCCACATAATCTGCTGCCATATTGGATCCCAAGCCTGAATTTTTCAGTGGGTGTGAAATGGGATGCACAATGAACAACCTAATGTTGGAGTGAGCGTGTATAGGGCAGCAGAAAAAGGGCTATAAACAACCATAAGTACTAAATACAGGTCTGAACAAGGTGCTTTGGGAGCAATTACAATCCTCTGGTAAATAAATAAGTAAACCCGTGAACTGGAGTCAGTTTTGATCTGTATTGTTCCTCCTCTGTTCTTCATCCAGGATACCAACATTTCCTTGAAATAGTTATTTTCTCCCCAAATAGTTGTTTACTGAGTGATAAAACTAACACCCTCTCTTCATTACTGTCATCATTATGCCAATTCCGGTGGGGAGAAACCCTAAGAAACAACAGACAGAAACACCACAGGAGAATGAGCCAGTTTGGACAAAACCACACAGATATAACTGAAGTGGGCAAGCCCCAAAGTGGCAAGCTTTGCCTGACACATCGCTTCCAATCTGTAGCACAAGATTCCCAGGATAAAAAGGTACATGACTATCTCAGAGCTAGAGATCCACAGCAATTCCAAGTGCTTGTTCCACCTTGAGACCGTGAGGAGGGACACATATCTGCCGATGTCCCACCCTGAGCCAGCGCAGTCAGCTGCAGCTTCGTCCACTCCATCAGAAAAACCTGGTCCGTGGGCACTGTGCTCTGGCAGAGAGGCCCATGTATCATGGCCGATTCTTGATGTCCTTCTTGTGGACACAAGCTATTTTCCCCCTACAACTTCGACTCTATTCCACTTCTAAACGCTGCTGTGGCGAATGATCTCCATTCCCATCTCTCTTCCTCTACCCCGACGGATGATAAGTGGCCATGTCACTGTAAGAGCTGTAGTGACTCTGTCTTTTGCTACTCTCTGCAGAAAAAATTGTGCACGCACACACACACACACACACACATATCTAGAAAGACAGGTGGCCCTTGAGAAATGTGATGCATACTAGTTAAGGAACTAGAGTAATAATTCAAAACTTAACAATAATACATTCACCATGCATTCACTTAAAAACTCTCTCTTGAGTAATCGTGATAAGCTGGCACTATTCTGAGTACGTTTGTTAAACTCAGTGGCTCCCTTGGCACAGTAGACTAGACATGGGAAACATTTCTGCCATCCTGAAGGCCGGGCTTATAAAACATTACAAATTGTTTAAGTCATCTCTTCCACAAATAGTCTGTCAGAGCACAAGACATTGGCCTTTTGCTCCTAAAAGAATTCAAGGTTTCTATGCTTTCGGCATTCACCACCAGAAGATTCTCGGTAGCTGAAGGAGACTTTGGAGATCCAGCTTCCCACCCAGTGAAATACCCTTAACAGCTGTCACCTTTCCCCAAACCCTCCCAGTAGCAGAGATGGACCCAGTTCTCTTGGTGGATGCTGAGCCGACACCTGCGTCCCTGAAACCTTCACTGTTTGGTTACGTGTCCGCCCTTTGAGCAGACCTTCAAGTACCGAAACACAACTATTGACCTCCATTTGCCCTTCAGCCCAAAATTCCTTGGAGAAAGGATGTGCACTAACCAGCAGCGTATGAGAGTGCCTGTTTTCCCTCACCTCCTCATAGATCAGGAGGCTAAAAAAATTGCGACCCAAAACTCATTCACACGGGGAGGCACGATTGTTTATGAATTAAGACTGTGGGCTCTGCTGATGGATGGTCCAGGTTCAGTTCTTGGCTTTGTCGAGCACAAACTATATGGCCAGAGGCAATGATTTAACCTTCCTACACATCAGTGTCCTCATTTGTTAAGTGGGCTCACAACAGCAGCCATCTCCTGTGCTTGTTGTGAGATTAAATGAGATGATGCACAGAAACCCCTCGTCAAATGCCTGGTCCAGGCAGAGTACCCAACAAGCGGTAGCTACTGTCACAGCACTTTTTACTTTGTAGAACCTTTTTGCATGCACTATTTTATTTGATTCCCACAACAACTTTACCCATTGGTACTATTAAACCAGTTGTCTGGGGCAGGAAAGTGAGACTCCAGGGGCTAAGTGACTCTCTTGAGGTCACGCGGACAGCAGCTTGACTTAGATGAGAAGCTCTGTTTCTTGAGTCCCGGCCCAGCGCGCTTTTCATTGAGCAAATGAAACCAAAAGTGAACTACTAGAGCTTGGTCTCTGGGGCAGGACCCCCTGGGGGCTCCAGGTGACAGAGCCTGAGGAAAACATGTGGCCAGAGCAGTATTTCAAAATTCACATCTGTGAATTCTGCAAATACTATGGAGAAAAGCTAAACTGCTGTAGAAAATAAAAGATGATAGGCCAGCCTCACTGGCTAACAAATACAGGTCTTTGCACAGCAGTAGCCAATTCCCTCAAGGATTCTCAAAGATTAGATAACTGTGGTAATAAGATAAGAATTTATTACCTGTTTGTTTTTCCCAACACCATGAATCATACAGGATCATATGCAGAGTCTGCGGTGTGGACTGACGATTGCTAAGGTGTCTCCCCACATGGGGACCTATCAAAAGCTTTGTACAACTGTAGGAGAGCAATTCTTCTAAGAAAGATGTTTAGTTAGCAATTCCCTGACCATTTCCTCATACTTGGACAATTTTCATTTGTTGCAGCTATTTTTCCCCACAAGAATTTGGTCTTTTTCTCATTCAAAAATTTAAATGTCTTTGCAATAATGACATAAGCATTCACAAAATATTTCTAAACTCTAAAACTAGATTTCACTTTGGAAGTTTGATGAGTGCAAAATTTCAAAGTAATGTAAAACATCAATAATACTGTAAAAATAATTCAATAAGGACGTTAACCAGATTGAACACAAAATAGTTATTAGTGTACTATCTTGAATTCTAGCACCTGATTAAAAAAAACAACAAGCCTATGCTGGGGCTGTGTGTGGAAAGCCCACGCAGGGCCATGGAAGGGACCTTCTAAGCTCTTGAGGGATGGAAGCTCTGTTTTCCACTATGCCAGATACCTCGGAGCCCAGGGATTTTTATTTGCTCGTTTTCACTTTATCACAGGTACTGCTCTTAAACTTAGCAGCCATAATTCAGGTTCAGAAATTTTAAAAAATTGCTTAAAAATTTGGGAGTTGTTCAATCTATTGTCTCAGGCTGACAAAAAGTAAAACAAGGAAGAGAATGGAACGGAAGGCTAGCTGGGAGAGAGAAGAAATGGGAATGGCTGGTCATGTAGAGGGCACCAGGACCGCCTGCGTGTCCTCCTACAGGGAGGAGAACCCTGGAGGGGGAACAGTGCTTACAACGTCTCCCTGTGCCAGCTCCCAGGGACACCACCAGCCCCAACAGCCTGTTTATTGCCCACAGCAGGGGTGGAGAAGCCGTGAGGGGGAAGAGAGCTGTGCAGTGAAGGGAAGGTAGTCAGAGGTATGTTAGGTAGTCAGAGGTGGGATAGGAAATTCACAAATTGGGTGCTAAACGTCAGAGAGGCTGTAGATTTAACATTTTCCGATTACCCTCTATGCTGTACAGAATAACGTGGAAGTAGATACACGTTCAGGGATTTTTGGTTTAACATCAGTGCTCCTCTTGAGAGTATTAATACCACGAGCGAGGAATGTAAGTGTGACTCCGGCTCTAAAAGAGTTAGGTTAGTCATTCAGAGTCATTCGGGATCACCTGCTTCGGGTTGCCTGGGGTGGTGGGGAGGAGGGCAGTCTCCCATTTCTCTGGGCTTGGCAGGAAGCCAGGCTTGCCCGTGGCTCCCACCTACCAGTGGGAGCGCAAACTGGATGCATCTCACGCTTCGTGTGAAGTAGCGCAAAGGACTCCTGCTTTGCATTCAAAAGGCAGATATGTTTTTCAGACTATTGGTATTTCTATTAGCCCTTCTCGCTTACACAGAAAATTCAGGGCTGACTGAATCACACAGTTATTTTCATTTACTAGGAGCACAGACTTACTCTCATGAGGAAGCAACGTGCTAGAAGTTCAGGATTTTCAGCACACTTTTCCAATTCCTTCAGAAAAGTCCTAGGGAAAGAATGGTATAATAATGCTTGTTAATCATTTTTACATATGTTAAATATTAAAAAAAATAAAATCAGCCCTGACTGGTGTGGCTCAGTTGGTTGGGTGTCATCCTGCAAAATGAAAAGTTGCTGGTTTGATTCCTGGTCAGGGCACATGTCTGGGTTGTGGGTTCGGTCCCTGGTCAGGGTGTGTAGGAGAGGCAACTGGTTGATGTTTCTCTCCCTCTTTCTCTCTGCTTTCCTCTCTCTCTAAAAATAAGTAAGTACAATCTTAAAAAAGTAAAGTCAAATAAGGTGTTAAGAGGTGCCTAGAACAATGTTGTTTTTCAGGCTTTATTGCTCTTGACCCATCTTCAACACGCTGGTTTGGAAGAGAAGTATTCTGGGACATTACTAGGATTCCCAGAAACCATCCACAGCTGTCCTGGCAATTCTAGGCACTAGCCTTGGACAGGCTAGAGGAGCTGAAGCTTCCTGCTACCTGATAACAATGTTAATAAGAACTGCCGCTGCTGCTGCTATGACTATCCCTGAGAGCTTGCTATAAGCCAGGCATAAGCTAAGTGATTCACAAACAATACCTCATTTAGTCCTCCACCGAACCTTGCAAGATACGGTGTCATCAACCTGAGGTTCAAAGCAGCTGCAAAATTTCTCCAGGGAAAGTTGTAGAAATAAGATTTCCATTTCAGTTTTGACAACAGATCAAGAGACATGAGATGTGGGTAGGAATCAGCCTAGGTTCTTCTCCCTTCTGTCAATTAGGTGTATGTTTTGGGGGTCATTCTAGGGAGTAAAGTGACAGACAAGCTGAGGTTTCCTCATCTGTGAAATGAGAGGGTTGGAAGATGATTTCCAAAGCCCCTTCCTCCCTCATTTCTTTAGAACTCAAGATCCAACCTTCTCTGGGCTAAAAGGACAACTTGTTTGACTAGTTAGCACTTTTCACGCCCTAGCTCCCAGCATTACCCTATGATAGTAGGTATGTGAAGGAGTGTCTTGGTCATCGTTGTAACCCCCACGCTGAACACGGTGCCTGACCCTGACTGGGGGCTCAGTAAATGCAGGTGCATATAGGTGGACAAGCAAAAGAACACACAAGCGAACACTGCGTCGGTGCCCCACACCTTGCCAACGTTCCACAAGTGTCTATCCCGTCTTCCCCAGGCATCTGGGGCACTGCTCCCTCCTTTGTGTCCCATCCCATCCTCTGACTCTGACTAGTTGCTGAAGCCTAAAAATACCTAAGCGCTCTCATCACCAAATTCCATCAGTCTGATTTCCAACCTTCTCTTGCTTTCCACTTTTCCTGATAATGTGAAATATTATATACCTGTTGTGAAATTCATAAAGTTCTCTAATATTCCCAAAGAGAAAATCCTTGTTATTCTGAAGAACGTCTGGAATCAGATGCTTCAGCCAAATGAAATCCATTGGAGTGATATAACCCTGCAGAGGTGGAAACAGGCTTTACAGACAGGAACGTGTAACAGATGATCTGAATTAGCCACTCCAGGGAATAAAACTTTAGTAAGATAATCAGAGAATATGGTACACCTATTTCCTGAGAGCCATTTCATCAAATTCTTTTGCTATTATTTTCCTCATCTGTCCATCTTCAGAAGAAGAGGGTTTATTGTAATGATAATAAAATGGCATTTTTATAGGAAGAACAAACATATTTTTTAAATGATTATGTTATACAAGTCAAGTGTGAAAGGAAAAAACTTACCCTTCATTCATGACCTGTTGCAATTACTATCGTTCTGTTATATTTCTTTCATGACTTTTGGAGAGCTTATTTTATATGGTTATAACCACAGTACATAAATCATTTGTATTCTGTTTTGACATACACATTTTAGAGTCTGCTTGTAAGTTTCTACATATATTGTTTTTAATTTAATCTTATAAACATTTCCCAATATATCTACAAAGTATGCAAAATAATTATTTTTGTAACACTTGAATAATATTTCATTTAGCATGTATACCAGACTTTATTAACCATTCCCTTTCAATGGGATATTTAGTTTTCTGATATTTTGTGGTAAAAATTCTATTATAATTTTGTACATATAATTTATTTCTCAAAATTACACCCTTAGGAAAATATACATTTTCACTGTTAAGCAAAAAGTGCTACTTAAAACAATGAGAAACAATTCTCCCTCATTAAATTCTCAAAAACGTTTCAGTGATCACACCCATTGCTAGTAAGCATGTGGTGCACCCAGAGAGCAGTACGGGAATCCGTACAAACCGGTGCAACCCTTGAGGTTGTTGAGTTGCACGGATCAACAGTCATAAGAATGTTCTTACTCCTACTGGAGAGCCACGTGTGATGTTGTAAGACCCGAAAGCTGGGGTGGCGGGGAATCTGGAGACATATGGTAACTATTTTGATTCTTTTTGTGCAACAGAATCTCTTTAGTTTGAGCACATGCTTAACTGCCCCCCAATTTACTTACATCAATTATGCTCTTCATCTCTTTTATATAAGCCTCTTCAGTCTCAAGCAAGTCTCGTATAATGTGCCTGAAGTCACAGTGGCAGGTGGGAAGATGCAAGAGAGAGAGACAGAGGGAGGGCAGAGCAATTTTTTAGAATTCTTTTAGGATAACGCTCATCAACAGTTCCTCTTAGTGGCTTGCTTACTTAGGGAGTGGTCAATTAATTCTGTTCCATTGAACATCCAAGACCAACACCCTGGGGCTCCCAAAACCACACTCTGGTCCCACTGATGTTAGAAAAAATGGCAAGGACTCAAAATTCATGTGCAGCCAGTGAATGACCTGTCCTCTGGTGGGTCTCAGAGTGGGGGTCAAGAGGGCAGCAGGTGGAGCTGAAAATACCCGGTGTGGATCCTTGGTCAGGAAGGTCTTCCTGATCTTTACATTGTGTGCCTGGTTTCCTAGATCTTCCTTCTAGCTTTTCTGCTGTCTAATTGTCCACATGGATCTCTGCCCACGTGCACGGATGTCCTTTGCTGTGCACAGAGTTAGATGGTGCCAGCCATGGCCCCTTCTTCTGGGATTTAATGTTTCAGTGCAGTTGAGTTCCTCAGCCAAATGACTTGAGCTCTGTCCACTTCCCTGGAGGAAAGCAGGTACGGAGTGAAGTGGGCACGATTCTAAGAGGGCCTGCAGTACTCCTGGCCCCTGTCGCGCACCTCCTTCCTCCCAGTGAATCAGTCAAACACTAATTTAGCTGCTACTGTGAAGGGATTTTTGCCATTCTGATTTGTTCCAAACCACTTGACCTTAAGAGAGATAGATTACCCAGTTGGGCCTCACCCAGTCGTATAAACTCTTGAGATCTGGGTCTAGAAGTCAGAGAGACTGGAAGCATGAGAAGGGTTTAACACAAGGGAGATTCTCCTTTGCTGGCATTGGAGGGGGACATGTGGCAAGGAGCACAGCCTCTGGGAGCTGAGAGTGGCCTCCAGCTGATCGACAGCCAGCAACGAAATAGCGACATTAGTCCTACACTTGCAAGGAACTGAATTCTGCCGCAGTCGGGTGACTTAGGATACCAACGGCAGCCAGCCAATACTGTGACTTTAGCCTATAGGACCTGAGCGAAAAGCCGGTCATGCCATCTCCAGACTCCTGTCCCAGGGAAATTGAGCTGACCTGCTAAGCGTGCGATCATTTAAGTTTTGGGTTTTTTTTATTTTTTAAATATTTTAAAAGATTTTAGTTATTTAATTTTAGGCAGAGGGGAATGGAGGGAGAAAGAGAAGGAGAGAAACATCAATGTGTGTTTGCCTCTCACGTGCCCCTGGTGCCTGGGCCACAGCCCAGAAATGTGCCCTGACTGGGAACTGAACCGGCAACCCTTTGGTTCACAGGCCAGCACTCAATCCACTGAGCCACACCAGCCAGGGCCCAATCCTTTTTGATGTAGCAATAGAAAACTAATAGAGTGAGGCTAGATTCCCACATCTGTCTCTAGACAGACTGTTTTGTTTTTCTTCTCAGGCTGTGTGGCCACATTTTCTTTTTCAGGCTTTCTTTTAGGCCTTCCCGTGAGTCGGTGTTTGTACAAGTGTTCGTGTGTAGAACACACACACGCAGGTTTCCTGTGAACCATTGCTTTGTTCTCTATTAAATGGTAGCCTATCCCAGTGAATGGCTGTTCCCTTTTCATAACATGGACCCGGCAAGAGCCAAAGAACACAATATAGAAAAGTCATACAAGATACAAATAGCTATTAGTCTTGTGTAAAAAAAAAAAGCTTAATACACACTAATCCAACAAAGACATAGTAAAAAGAAGTAACACTTTTCAACCAGTAAAACAGTAGAAATTTCAGGTCTCAAAGGGAGACCGACAGATCTCTGAGAGTGAATGTGGAAACACTCTCAGACAATATTGGCGGAAGCATAAATGTGTGCGAGGTAACTTAAAAATAGCTCACCAAATTTAAAACGCAATTCCTTGACTTGCCTGTTCCACTTCTAAGAACGTGCACTGTTTGCTATCAGAACAACAGCACTGCAACAACACCCAGGTGTTAGCTGGAAATGACTTAAGTGCTCGTCAGTGAATTATGGGGCGTGCACAGGGTGAAACGCCAGGCAGCTTTCAAAAGAACGGGGCCATTGAGTCATAGTCACTGATATGACATAATCACTTTAAGTGACTTAAAAGAAAACAAAGTGCAGAAAAGTGAGCATAGCACGATCATTTGTATAAAGATGAGTGTGTACACATACCCGTATGTAAAACTACATGCTTAGAAAATTCCTCCAAAGAAACTTAAGACATTGTTAACAGTGACTGCTTTCAGAGAGTGGCACTGAAAGCTAGAAAACAGGGAAGGAGAATTTCTATTCCACTCTAACCTTTTTACGATCTATGATGAAAAACACTTTAAACATTTGTCACTTTTATAACTTAAGAAATGGCTTACATGGCACTTTAAAATGAATGCTTTGGAGCTAATGGTACAGAAGCCCCATTTGGAAGATGTAAATAAAGTCTACATTTTATATATTTTATAGCTCTTTTTAAAAATGACAATCTTTGTATCTCTTTATACAAGCTTGTTATAAGACAAGACTGATGAAGGTTAGCCACTACCAGAGGATACAACTTCAAGAAGGATAAAGACTACGGAAAAGTTACCTTAAGATCATACTTAGCAGAGTCACTGAGTAAGAGGTTGCTTTGCTTTTTATCAGTCACCCTGAAATGACGGTCAGAAGGAAACAGAGGCCTCGATACCAGTCTATTTCTATGCTCGGTGACACCAGGCAGGACCACAGCGACAGTTCGGCACCCACAGAAAACCAGAGTGCAGCCAGCCTCACCGGCCCTCCTGCAGCACTGGGCTTCAGTGACCTGGCAAGCCTGTTCAAGGATGAACTGATGATTAAGTGAAGTCCAAAGGCAGACATCGCTAGGTGGTGAGCAGAAATCCATTTTATTGCCTAAGTTACGTAAGAACTTAGAGACTCTTAGGACTTTTAAAGACTCTGACATAAGAAAATATTCAAAACTCAGGAGGAAAAAAAATCCCTTGTCAGGTTATATCTCCATTTATAGTTTGGAAAATGGCCTGTGGGTCTTCTCCAGCTGCTTCATTTCACATGTTTGAGTGCGACAGATAAAACTCCAGCAACAGGAAGTCCCCCGGGGAATTGGTCGCCTCCATTTCAGTTCAGGAAAAAAAAAATGCTCGTGCCACTATTAAGCCATTCTTTTTCCTTTCTTCTTCTTTGCTTTCCTTTCAAATAAATATTAAATGAGAGAAATTTTATAATTCTACCTGAGGATTGTCTGCTTTATTATCCAAAGCACACATCTTTGTTCATAGAAAAAGATGCTCAAGGATTTAACACCTAAATTCACCAAGTATACAAAATGTAGATGGAGAACAGAAAATGCTGGGTGTTCTCAAGTAATTTAAAGAACCTTTGAACAGTGGAGCACTTTATGCCCGGATGGATATCTACCCAGTGGCGGAGCACTGTAATTAGGATACCAAAGGGAATTGGCAAGCCAGAGCAGCCTGCCCTAATGCACTCCACACGCCTGCATATTTTGGCACTTTGCTTTTTATGTTTAAAAGGGGACCTCCGCCCACTTGCCACCCCAGATCATTAAGGAAGAAATGGAGGCATGATGTGTTTTAAGGGACTGTTTCTTTCTCTGAAGCCATATTTTAAGGTAGTATGTTGGCCAAAAAGTTCATTTCATTTTTTCCTTAAGAGGGCTCTAGTGATGCCTAGTTGTCTTCAACTTCATTTGAAACAATTTTGTGAGATTGTATTGTGGCAGCTGTTATTTTGATACTGAAGATGGAAGAGGATATTTGAAGATGGACTGAAACATTTTCAGCATATTATGCTTTATTATTTGAAGAAAGGTGAAATGCAAAAAGAAAAAAAGATTTCTTGCAGTTTATGGAGAAGGTGCTGTGACTGCTTGAATGTGTCAAAAGTGGTTTGTGAATTTTGTTGCTGGAGATTTCTCACTGGACGATGCTTCTTGGTCCGGTAGCCCAGTTGAAGTTGATAGCGATCCAATCGAGACATTGAGAACAATCGACGTTACGCCACGCAGGAGACAGCCAACATACTCAGAATATCCAAATCAATCAAGTTAGTGGTGAAAATGAAAAATGTGTCTTTTGTGTCACTGAAAAAACCATGCAGACTTTTTGGCCAACCCAATAGCGTAAAAACAGAGCGCTGGATCCATGGCTCCATTCCATATGGCACCTCCTGTTGGTCTCAGATGATGCCATGACCAAGGGCGCAGGAATGGAACCTTTTAAAATAACGCATGCAATCTTACTTGGTAAGCAAGTTCATTAAGGTACATACATATTAGGATTTCCTGATAAGTTTCTCTTTGTCCACTCATCCTAATCTGTTCTCCCTTTGAAACTTAGCCCCTTATCTCCCCTTCACAATTTCCCAGCTCTCCAATAGAAAAGTGTCCTTCTGGGAACCAGTTTGTCAGAAGTATATTTTGCTCATTAATTGTCAACACATTTGTCATCAAGAGTTTTCATTTACTCTTGGTATGACAGATCACATCAAAAAGTATTACTTTTAAAAAATTAGTTTTCATCTAATATCATCTTTGCAAATTGAAGGTCTGTTCTTATCCTTCTCAAATTCTAGCACCTCTAACATAATGGCTATTCACGTTCTTAAACCTTTCTCTTCCTTTGGGTTCATCTTTATCCGATCTTTATCCATCTTTATTATTATTTTTCAGTCTGTATTCATCTTTCTGCTTCTCTGTTTCTTCCTTCCCTCATCTTCCTCCTCCTGTCTAATGTTGCTGCTCCCCAAACACCTGAACTCAGGTTTCCAGGCTTCCTTCCTTCCTCTTCCATCATGCTGTTGACTTTCTCATATCTTGGTCTTCCTCCCAGACCTTTGGTCATGCTCAAGTCCCTGTTGCCAATCCACATCTTCACCTGGATGCCTCCCAGGCACCTCAGTCACCTCGGGTTGAACTAGAACTCATTAGACAGAAAGAGCGTGTGCAGCACTAGATCTGCCACTTTCCTAAGTTCCCCAAAACACAGTTGTCATCTCAAGCTCCTTCCCTGCCATTATCGCTTTTGTTCCGTCTGTCACCAAGCCTTAGCATTTCATCTCTCAAAATGCCTTTCGGAGTCACTGCTTATTCTCCATTTCTGGTACTGCCGATATAGAGCAAACTTACTGTTCCTCTTACCTTAAATACTTTGGTGCACCCCTAGCATCTCATCCTGGCCGCTGAGAACTCAACGCTCATCAATCTATTTTGCAAACCACCAGTCTATGTCCTTCCTAAAGCTCTGTTTCCATCATTCTCCCTCTTTAAAAGTTTAAAATAGCTTTCAATTGCCCACAACTGCCAGCATTCCCTCCAGGATTTCAAGACACTCCATTCATGTATAGGACTCTTGTTCTAAAGGTAAATCCAAGACCTCCAGATTCAGAATGGGGAGTGATGGGTGAAATGGGGAGTGACAGGTGAAATCTGTAATTCATATAAGCACCCCCCGATGATTCAGGTACAGAGGTTCTGTTATTCAACTAAGTAATACTGATCTGACCCCCTGCTTTTAGATGCCTGTCTCCCTTTACTTATTCCGTTGCTATTGTTTCACATTCTCTTCCAAATTCTAATCATTCTTGAAAACTCAGTTTCAATACTCCTATGAAAACTCTAACAACTTCAGATGGATATAGCACTACAGTGTTATCTTTGCTTCCCAGGCAAAAGTAATTAGACCCAAACACTTACCAGCTCTCTACTATGAAGCAGGCACCATAATAGGCACTTGGGCTAGACAAATAAACGTACCATAACCTCAGGCCTTCGTCAATTCATAGTCTAATGACCCAGACAAGGAAATCAATGACTCCAGTGCAGCATGATAAGGTGTCAGATAGTAAGAGGGAGCAGGTGCAGAAGAGAGACCATAATTAGGCCAAAGATTGTGGAGAATCCTACCAGTTGTAAGTTGAATGAAGTAAAGTTTAAGTTAAGTTTAAAGAAGAAAAGAAGCCAGGTGAAAAGGAGGGGGGGTGTGTGGTCTGAGGCTGATGCCAAGGAAAACAGTGTGGACGGGGGAGCAGAAGCCAGAGATGTATGCTCTACTGATACTTGTAAATTCTTTCATGGGACTGGGCCACCAATATATAGTAGGTTCATAAAATGCTAAAGCAGATATAACCTTAAATCCATCCAGTTTGTCCCTATTTTACAGGTGAAAAAACAGAGGACCAGAGCCATGCAGTGACTTGCACAAGGTCCATGGCTTTGGCTAAGCTGGTGTTCTTCCCACTACATTATGTTGTCTGTCTTCACCTATGTGTAGGGTGTATCTAAACTCTTGTCTTCTGATTATTAAATAAAACACAAAGTAAATGAACTTAGCATGGCACTAGAGAAATACAGGGGTTCAGGAAAACAGGTGTCCAGGCCTACTTCTACTGTGAATATACAGGGTAATCTTGAGAAAGGTACTTTCTTTCTCAGGGTCTCTGCTTCTTTTTGTGTACAAAGGTTGAATTATGTAGTCCAGAGTATCCCTCCAGGCCCTCATAGATCATTCTTTAAATATGTTATCATTTCTAATAAAACATGCCATATGGTCTTTGGTAGAATCACACCTTGTTTTTCATTTCCACAAGAAATAAAATAGCCCTGGCCATCATGGCTCAGTTGGTTGGTCATCATCCCACAAAGCAAAATGTCGCTGGTTCTATTCCTGGTCAGGGCACATGCTTCGGGTGTGGGCCAGGTCCCCACATAGGGTGAGTGCCAGAGGCAACCACACATTGATGTTTCTCTCACACCTTGATGCTTCTCTCCCTCTCTTTTTCCCTCCCTTCTCCTCCCTCTAAAAATAAGTAAAATCATTTTAAAAAAAGAGAAATAAAACAAAGGTCATCAGACTTTCTATTCATTTACAACCTCAACTAAACAGTTAATGTGTAACTGCAATGTGCACAAGTACAACGTGGCTGGAGAGGTCTTAGAGAGGTGAAATCTGAACTGTCCTCCGTAGGAGGCGAGGACTTGGCCAGGAAGACAGGAGGGTATGCCAGGAAGAGGGACACATGAACAGGGTGAAAGAGTCCTGGCTACACAGGGGCCTTGTAGGACGGAGGCTGCCAGGACAGGGGCTGCAGGGGAAGCACGGGAGGCAGGGGGAGCCAGACGGAGATGATGGCTGTCATGCCAGGCTACCATGCAGACTTGATGCAGGAGCCGGGGGAAGGTATAAGTCATTGGTTTGGCCAGCGGGACAGATGTCTCTCCGAGAGCCTCTTTTATTAAGCACAAAATAGGTTCCGAGAGTTCAAACTCAGGAAAGCATGTTCATAGTTTTACATCCTTCTTCAATTTCAATTAGGTGTTCTGTTTCCATAATTACATTAATAAATTCCTAGAACTGTACATGGTAACAACACAAAACACTGCAGACCAGCAATTTTCAACCATTGTTCCATAAGAATTCTTAAGACATGCAATACCTGACTATGTAGTCAGGGGCACTGGCCTCTTTTTCCCTAGATTGTCCAATTAAAAAATGTCAACAGCTAACAAAACAATAGTCATCTGGTGTGAATGCCCCGACTGGAGCCATAAATAATATAGATCATATAAAGGAGTTATGTCTTATTGGTCACGCCGCATAATAAGTTTGTCTGATTGGTTAATTCTTGGTACCAGAAATCCTTATGTACAAGTATAGGCACTGATTTTTTTAAAAGTCGCTTTTGAGCAAAGAAGGCAGGTAATTACTATTATTACTTTTTTTTGTAAGTCAATCAAAATTATACCTTTTTTTGTCAGATTGGCAAAAATATAACATTTTTTGGTGTGCCGCAGAATTTTAATAATTAGTTTATGTGTGCCATGAAATGAAAAAGGTTGAAAATCACTGCTATAGATTCATACAATGATCATGCTGGAACCAATGATATTTTAAGCATTTTCAAAAGGTCTGGTGAATATTAACAGTTTCCTGGTTCCCAGAAGCCTAACAGTTTTGCTCAGTTGCTATTCTCTCTTTTCCACTTTTGTATCTCAGTTTCTATATTTTGTCTTATGTTAATTGGGTTTGATCTCAGTGCTCTGATGTGTTTAGGGTGAATTACCTCAAATCGTTTTTGGAAGAGGATGGGGCATAAATTAATTATTATTAAAGTTTATCTGATAGATGTTTGCTCTTCAATATCACATAATAAATAATGACAAAGTAATTTCAAGCATACTTCATTTTTTAAAAGAGAGATTGATTATAAACATAATCCTATTAATCTTAAGTTAACAACCCTGCATTTGTGTAGCATTTCAGGCATTATAAAGTTTTTATTTTATTTTTAAATTTTGGTGACCTCTGGTCTGTGTGGCTCAGTTGGTTGGAGGATCCTCCCATGGGCCAAACTGTCAGGGGTTTGACTCCCAGTCATCCAGGTTTTGGGTTTGATCCCCAGTTGGGGCGCATAAGAGAAGGCAACGGTCAATGTTTCTCTCTAAGATCGATGTCTCTCTCTCTCTCTCTCTCTCTCTCTCTCTCTCTCTCTCTCTCAATGTAATGAAAAAAAATGAAGCAATGAAAAATGTCTTCAGGTGAGGATAAAAAAATCAATGAATATATCCTTGGGTGAGGATTTTAAAAATTGCGGTGAAATATACGTGAATTAAGTGGTTAACCATCTAAACAATTTTTAAGTCCCCGATTCTGCAGGACTGGGCACGTTCACGATGTTGTGTGACTGTCACCAGAACACTTCCACCATCCCCAGCTGAAACTCGGTTCTCATCAAACACTGACTCCCCACCCCTCCCTGCCCCTGGTAACCTCTGCTCCACTTTCCATCTCTCTGAATTTGCCCATTGCAGGTACTCCACGTAAGTGGAATTGCAAAATATTTGTCCTTTGTGTCTGACTTATTTGACTTAGCATAATGTTTTCAAGGTTCATTCATGTTGTAGCATGTGTCAAAACTTCATTCCTGCTCAAGGCGGAGTGTCTTTCATTGTTTTTACACACCACATTTTGTTTATCCATTCATCTATTGATGGATACTTGGGTTGTTTCCACTTTTCGGCTGTTGCAAACAATGCTGCTATAATCACTGATGTGAAAGTTTCTGCTTCAGTCTCTGCTTTCAGTTTTTTGGGGTAGGGGTACATGAGGTCTGTCCAGAAAGTATCCAACCATGTAATATGAAAAATAGAGACATTTATTGAAGACACAAAATACAAGAAACATTGTATGTAAGACAATGATGCCTCAGTCACCTTCAAAGTAGGGACCTTGGGACCTCACACAGTTCTCCCAATTGCCATCAGCTGCCCTGTTGTATTTTCCTGAATCTCATCAACAGTCTGAAATCTCTTCCCTTTCAAAGGTGATTTTAGTTTTGGGAAAAGCCACAAGCCACAGGGAGCCAAATCTGGGCTGAAGAGGGGCTGATGAGTGACCTGGGTGATTTGATGTTTTATAAAAAAACTGCACAAAATGTGATGCGTGAGTGGGCACGTTGTTGTGATGAAGCTGCCAATCATCAGTTGCCCATAGCTGTGGCCTTCTGAATCATCCAAATAGTTTCCATAGAAGAATGTTTGAATTTGATGCAAAATGTGATGCAGATTCGTTGCTCTACTCGCTCAGTCATTTTTTAATATGAAAGCCACACAGTGCACAGTGTCTACCACCCCCACAGACTAGTACAGTGAAGTATTCATCATTTATTCATGCATACTAAAGACCACTCTCCTTGGCTGCCGGGTTACATCGATGTCATACAAACCATTCCCATTATATTAACAATGGCTGGACTTTTTCTGGACAGACCTCATATAACCAGAAATGGTCTTGCTGGATCACATGGTATTTCTATTTTTAACTTCTTGAGAACTCCTAAACTATTTCCCAAAGCAGCTGTACTCTTTTGTACTACTACCATCAATGCACCAGTGTTCCAATTTCTCCACATCCTCCTTAATACTTATTAATTTTCCATTTTTTTAAAATAATAGCCAGCCTAATGGGTGTGAAGTAAGGTTGTGTTTTCAATGTGTGTATCATATTCCTTGATCCACTCAACACCTGACAAAGAGGTTCTCCAGGGCAGATGGCCTGTCTTATTTAACCTTGTCCTCTGTCTTCCAAGTAGGCAAATTCTCAATAAATGTTTGTGGAATGGATGAGTGATAGATTTAAGACCAATACCAATTCTGTGAGCAAGAGGTATTGTAAGTCTCATTTCACCAAAGAGGAAATTGAGACTCACAGCAATAAGAGATTTGATTGAAGTCAAACTGCTGACTAGTCACTGCCAGCAAGAGTTCAAGTACGGGCCCTCCATCTCTGACACCAGAGACAGGGGAACTGGTGTGCCAAGGGTGAATGTCATCCTCTGAAAGAGACTGCAGCATAGCTCCATAAGTGACAAGCCTGCACAGTAGGGACACAAGTAAGGAGCCTGGCTCAGGCCATGTGCGTTTATGCCTGGCACTCAAGGAATTGGGCTCGAATCTCAGAACCATGGGGCACATGCACATTCTTAATCCAAAAATAACAAGACGCTGTTTGAGGGATTTCTGGTACACCAAGGAGTTCCTGGAAGACTGCTGATAGGAAAACCATCATTAGTTCACTTCATGGGAAAGGGTAGGATGAGCACTAACTCCATCAGGAGTATCCAAGTGACACGACAATTCTCAGTAAAGAAGAGACTATGGAACAGTTAGTAAGCTTCCACGTCATGCAAACACAAAAGTCTATTGCAAAGAGGACATTCCCAAAGATTTTTAAAAACCATAAAATAATCGAAGGTCAAAAAACATTAAGAACAGACACACTGCTTTCTCTGCCCGGTGTACCCTCTCTGCAGACCGGGTTGTATCTGTAGCTCCCCTGCAGGTATTGCATCATTCTCTTAACTCCCTCCTCTCCCAAGAGGTGAGTTTGTGGGCTTATTATGATGGAAACATCCCCCTCAGAAATACCATTCTCTGGTTCTAGGATTCCTTACCCATGTCTGCAGGATCAAAAATATATGTTTAACATTAGTTTTGTGACCTTAGATCATCAGACCAACCAAGTCTCATTCATGAAATATCTATTAGTTAAGACCAAATGATTTACCAAGGTCTTTAGAATTGGCTTTTTAGAAGGGATGTTTCAGGAAAAAAATATCTCAGTACAACAAAACTATGCTCTTAGTCTAACTCTTAATTAATGGTCCACTTATTTTAATCAATGTCAGTCACAGGCAGGCCTATAACTTTTATTATTGGTCTGAGTGGGATTTGAACCACATAAAGCAGGCAATGGGGACTTAGCAATTACTAACTGTTAAGAAAATGCAAATAGGGAATGTATTCCATTCTAGTTGTCCTTACAATGCCAGCACAACCAAACTTACAGGCAGAGTCCCTGACACCAACAGCTGTATCCGCCAGGCCTGCAGCCCCCTGTCACAGTCAACCACTATGTCCTGGGCCTCTGCTGTGACTGTCCTGTGCTCTCCGTGCCACTCCATCACAGGACCCACACCGTTTCACTCCGTTCCCATCCGACAGCAATGAAGTTTGTCCCCACACAAATGTCACTCATTCACCCCATTTGCATATGCCCTCCTGGGTGGAAGAGGAGAGGATCCAGTCAGAGGCAGCCCCTGGGATCTTGCACAGAACCCTGAATGGCCCCGGGAGTAAAGTGTGCGTCTCATCTGCAGCGGGGAGGGGAGAAGAAACACTGAGAGACGCGCTGTGGGACGGGACCAGACCAGGGTCACCAGGGCCCTCTGAGCACCCGCACTGTGGCCTGTGGCGGGAGGCCTGTGCCAGCCTCACTCCCATCCCGGTCCTCCCCGCCCCCTCCCCCGAGCAGGGCCCACCCCATCCCCAGCGCAGCTCTGCTGGGCCAAGGAGGGCCCCAGAGACCAGGGCCTGCCTGTCCGAGGCTGTCCCTGTCCCTGCTGGGTCCCTGCTGAGGGCTGGACGGCGCACAGGGAGGCCCTGCAGAGTGGATGCGGGGGATGGTCAGCGCGGGAGGCCCCTCCCCTGTGCAGAGGGGAGACAAAGGAAGAAAGCAGGTTTGGAGAATGGCCTGCGCCGAGGGCCTCTGGGCCCTGGGCTCCCTCGGCTCCCAGTGCCAGGTGTGCCTAGTCCGGCTTCGCCCGCCCGCCGCGTCCTGGGAAAGGCGGGAGGATGCGAAGGGGCCAAACCACAGGAGTAGAAGCCAGAGAGGAGGGAGGGGTGCAGGCCTCCGGTGTCAGCTCGGGGGCCTGTGGCGTCAGGGAGGAGCACACTGGGGCCCTTGTACTGCGGGCGGGCGAGGCTCCTCGGAAGGAAAGTTGGAACATCCGATGAGTGTGGGAAGCGGTCAGCAAGCCTTCAGTTCAACCAGCAGTTAACAATCTGTATCCTCTCCGTGCAGAGCTGGTGGGGATTCTCCCGGGAACTGCAGACGAGAGAAGGACGTGGGCTCCGCCCTCAACAGGTCTGCGGACTCTGGAAGGGCAGGGAGCACAGATCCACAGACGAAATTCCACCCGGGACTGACATGCCACGCCCTGGGGGGGGGGTCACTGGTGAGAAGAAGAGGATTCTGGCCCTGGGGACATTTAAGTTCCATTCAGTCGCCGTTTCACAAACATGTGTCTGATACTCGATTTTAGACACGTTACGCGTAAGACTCACGCGGCACATTTAAGTGAAGACGTTCACGTGTGCAGCTCAGAGTCTACAGAAATCGAAGTCCCAGATGAAGGCAGTGGGGGAGATCACCAAGGAGCGAGTGCTGCGGGAGGAAAGAGCACGCAGAAGGGTGGTGGGTGGGAGTGGCTGGCGCAGCAAAGAAGGGGAGGCGGCCAAGGAGACGTTGCGTTATTTTAAGGGGAGACGCCCTGTGAACAGAAGTGTACTTCCAGAGACGTGGAACACAGCGCGCCCTTCTGTGTGACGGTGGGAGGCACATGGAGACCGCCGCTGCCAGCTCCTCCGTGAGACGCGCTGTCTGCAGCGCGAGGCGGGCTTGAGGACGATGGCCGTCCACCAGCCCCCGAGGATCCCAGGGCCCGGCACTGCACACTCGCTATTGTCACTGCTTCAGTCCGCACCGCACCCTTCCAGGCGGGAATGACCGTGGGGTGCAGAGAAGTTGGGTCACCTGCCCAGATTCAGTGGCCAGAGGAGGCTAGGTCAGGTTCCACCCCACCTCTCTGGCGGCCCAGGCCTTGCAGGAACAGGCACCAGGTTTAGAACCCACCGCCCGTGGTCTGTCTGAACTCGTAGGACAGGGCCTGTGCAGGGTCTGCGAGGATTATCCCACCCGACAGATGTCGCACAGAGCAAGTTACCTGAACCAGTCAAGCCTGGCTCTATGTCCACAGGCGTCAGCGGTGTTAGGCAATAGTGGTCAGTGATCGAACCTGGTTTTCCTCTTGTTATTTCAATAATACTGTTCTTTTTTCACATCTTTCGCTCCTACCATCTCTTAGGTTCTGTTGTACTCAGGTTTCAAGGCTTCTTCCCGCCAACTAGAGACACAGGCCCCCTGCCCTGCTCTCTCATCCTGCCTCCTACATCTGCTTCTCCCCCACCTCCCCCCGCTCCTTCTCAGACTTGTCCTTTCTAAATCCATCAAGCAAATTGCAGTTTCTCCCATTTTTTAGGTTTACCATCTGATATTAACAGTTTTCTTTTCCAGTACTTTCTTTAGTTCTCTAGTGTTCTGCGAAGCCAAGTCCTGATGGTGAGATTGAAAGTCATTTATAAACGTGATCAGAATGGGTTTTGTTCACAAGCAGCCACTGTGGGCAAAGAGGGCACGGCGGTGGTGTCTTCCTCCTTTCAGGTGGTCAAATCAGCATCGCCACCACCCTCTAATCTTACCTCCAGTTACCAAGTTAATTTCACATTTTTCACGCACTTCCTCCCAATAAAAGAAACTGAGTGCTTTGTTCGGTACCATCAATTCTGTCGTTCTCTTTCTCTCCCTCTGGGGTGGGGTGGGGAGCCAGCCTGCTGTCCGGACGCTCCCAGGTGAACACAGGAGCCCCATGCCCGTCCCCACGGTGCGGGGCGTGCATGTGGGCACCCCTGGGGCAGGCTTCGGGGAGCTCTGGTCGGCTTCATCGCTCATCCACACTGTTCCTCCTCCTCCTAATGAGAGCCACACATCCTGCCCCCAACCTCCTAACTTACACTTGAAATAATCTGTATATGTCTGGAGTGTATTTCCATATAGGGTGATGTGAATATGTGATTTTCATGTGTATATCAATGTTCTGGTCACTCCATCTGTCTTGTGGGTACAATCCTAAATGTTTGTGTGTGTGGAATATTCTTGGACTGACACATGGACCTATGTGGGCCTAGTTCCAAGTGACCTGAAAGGAATATCATGGTAATGAAACCTTTCTGCATAAATATAACATGCAGATATGATAGCTGGGGGGGAATGCACATGTGACGACTGCCAGGACTTTATTTTGCATAGGTAGAAGGGAGGTGATTTATGCTGTACTAACGGTGAATTGGCTTACTTATGGGTCACCGTCAGGGACACCCTTACAAATCTCACATGCAAGTATTTTTGTCTGTGGTCTGACATGCACATGACAGTACAGTCTCTGAGTGAATAAGAGCCTCACTGAGTCATCCTTTCTACAGGTCATTACCTGAAAAGAATGGTATGGTTCAGCCCTGGCTGGGTACCTCAGTGGGTTAGAACGTCATCCCAATATGCCAAGGGTGTGGTTCCATTCCCGGGGGGTCAGGGCTTAAAGAAAGCAGTTACAAATATCCTGAAAATCTAGTTTGAAATAACAAGTACAATATTGTAATCATAATTTCAAACTCTGATTCAGTAACCTAGTTTTAATCTATTACCTGTCTTATTCCTTTTACAATAAGAAACACAAAGCTTTTGTTTTTGGTTATGTCCTGAAATATGTGCAATGACAAAATCATTCAAAATATTACCCCTATTAAATGATAATGTTTGTTTTATAAGAAGGCCAGAACATTTGGGGAATAGGACATCAAATCCATAAAGGACGTAGTTACCCTTTCCTGCAGAAGAAATTTACATTCTCTTGATTTTGTAAGTGGTGTGCATTAAGTACATTGGGCAGGGAAAACAGCTCGAAGAAGACATTACTGTGGATTTCAGCTCACAGTTGATCATCTGAGTATACGATCTCAACGAACTAAAGAGGCATGTGGGCGCACTTCCTGGAGTTACCATGCACCCATAAGAACTGCATGGGGTAGGACCCATCCTCACCAACACGCCAGGTTGGTGGCGGAGGGACTCGCCAGGCTGGGCTTTGGCGAGGACGCCAAGAGGTGCAGGAAACTCGCACTGGCAGCACCCTGGGAGAGGCCCCGGGCTGCCGCGCCCCCACCCTCCGTCCAAGCCCCTGATTGGGCCCGCCCTTATCTGCCCACTCCAGCCCGCTCCCGTGGGGAAAGCGAGCGACATCCAGCGCTGGCTGCCCAGTCCTCGCTCAAGACCAAGATAAAGTGGGCACGTTTTGTTCTTGAGACCTCCGATTTGGGAGTTTAAGGAGCTGTGCTTGGACTGGTGAGTTTTGCTGTAAACTCTCTTTGAAATTAAACTGGCCTTGAAGGTAAAATCGTTGGGGGGCGGGGTGGTTCCTCTCCCCCGTAGCATTTTAAAACTAACCGCCGCAGTGAAGTTTTTGTGTGCTGTAAATTAGTGTTTCCGTCCTTGGTCATTTCTGCCCCCTGAAGCTCACTGATTAAGTGACGTGACAAGAGCTGTTAGTAATCAAAACTAGCCTGCTCTTAGAACTCTTAACTGTGAAAAGGAAAATAAAATGATGAGGGAACTGCAACTCAGTCAAAGCTTACTCCTTTAGATGAGCTGTCGCTCGTTCTGAACAAGTGGGTTATTCTGTCCCCTAATGAAAAGTGTATCGAGACCAGCTGTTCCATATGTAATTAATAAGTGATCGATAATACGATTAAAAAAATTCCCCTACAGGCGACCGCATCCCAAACGGGGCGAGGCCCCCCGGGGTGGCAGTGCAGTCTTCTCTTTCGGATCGCTGCCTGGGGGGCGCTCTAGCACGCTCCTGCGGTCAAGTCTCAACTTTCCCGATGGGTCGTTCTTTGTGCGGGGACCCGCGGCCGGCGGCCGGTCCGCGCTCCGGTCTCGGCCGCCCGGCCCCCGCCCCCCGCCCCGCCCCGCCCCTGCCTGGCCACGCTGGAGCAGCTCGGGACTTGGGAAAAGAGACTCAGGTCCTCTGCCCGCGGTGCACCCGGCCAGGTCTCTTAGGGCCACGAGGGGAGAGAGTCGCGAGGAGGTGAGGTCGCGCTCGTTCTCGAGGGGGGGCTCCAGGGCTGCAAGTCGGAACGCGCGCTGGGCCGGCCGGCGCGGTTCCGCACGAGGAAGCCGGGGCAGCCCGACCGGCCAAGGGGCCCCACCGCGGGCCTCCCGGAGTGCCGCGGGGAAGGAGGCGCGTTTCCTCCCGCAGCGCCTTTGTTAGCTCTGGCTGGGGGGCGGGCGCCAACGGCCGTGACCCCCTGGCGGAGCAGCCCGCCTGGGCAGCAGGTAGGCTGGTGGGGGCGGGGGGCCGGAGCTCCGGTGGGGGCTCGGTTTCCCAGGGTCCGGAGGGTTCCCCTCCGGAGGGAGCTCCCGCGAGCTGGCGGCTGCGCAGCGATGCCGAGACTCGCCGGAGCGCGGGAGACCCGAGGCCTCGGTTTCCGGCCGGGGCGCCCCCCAGCCTCGCTGCTGCCCCGAGGCTGCAGGGATGGATCCGGGTAGAAAGCCCGCGTCGTGGTGGACATTAGGAACCGCCAGATTGGGAAAGCTGTCGGCGAGTTACTGGGTGCGGAATGGTGACGAGGAAGTGGGCAGGCAGGGGGAATGGGAAAGGAGACCTCCTCCGAGCGGGAAGTTCTCTGCCAGTCTTTTCCTTTCTTGATCCTGCCCAATCTTATTTTGCACCCCAAAGTGACACAGTGAGGTACTTACTCAAATACTATATGGTTGAAAGTGGCACCGACTACACACCTTATATTCTTTTCTTTCCCAGGGTTGGTTTTCATGGGTTATGGGTCATGTTGAAGGGACACGTATGTTGAAACGACAGTGGCG
This sequence comes from Tonatia bakeri, assembly GCA_004024845.1. Classification (NCBI taxonomy): domain Eukaryota; kingdom Metazoa; phylum Chordata; class Mammalia; order Chiroptera; family Phyllostomidae; genus Tonatia; species Tonatia bakeri. The sequence goes on from PVIA01000392.1 coordinate 322,189, forward strand.
GGTGGTGGTTTGTAGCTCCTATTTAGGGTAATTCTCTGATGAAGTACAGCCACTGGAATTGGATTTGTTCCTCTGTGCCTTTATTTTGGGAAACTTTGTCTGGTCTCTATGGGTGAAGGAGAGGGACGTGAGAAGCTGAAACTGACCCAGAAAAGGACAACTGAAAGTATTAAGTAGTGGCGCTGAAAAGATCCCATCCTGAACTTTCTGGAGGGGGGACTGGTGATTAGCAGCTAAGGGTTTAACTTTCTCAAAAGAAACTTATGGTAGATATATCTTGTTACAGGGGAGAGAGTGCTCTTTTTTTGGGTCAACCCTTTCGTTTTAAAGCAAGATACATTCAATACCTGAAATATTTCCTTTATATACTTTAAATGGCCCTCTCCCTCCTGCTCCTTCTCTTTCCCTTCCTGTGGCCTGTCCTAGAGGCACTCTCCATGAGTTTTTATTAAGCACCTTCTGAGGATGAGGCTGACTCGGCCTAACCCACCTGAGTCTTCCAGGGGCTTACCCGGACACCTCATCCCTGTATGTGGGGATGAGTGTTATGAGAGGGCAAGTTCAAGCTGGAGCTCAGAGAAACTGTTCCTGGGGGAATGAGAAATGAGGGATGATTAGGAAGCATAAATGATATTGCACATAAATACTTTGCCCCCCTCCAAGCCTTCAAAACATGAAGAGTTTTCAAAATAAAGTATAGGCTATAGCAAATAAAAATGTCACTTTACGTTTCACCACAGTGGAGATCAAATTTCCCTTCGATAAAAGACTGATTCAAATGATGAGATTGTAGGAAAAGAAAATAACTTTCTAATTCTCAAATATAGAACAGCTTGGATCATAACTCATGGGTTTTGAAATGGGTCATCTTTTAAAATGGGTCACTTTGGCTAGAATCATTGCACTTGGTGACTTTCAAATTTGTAAAAGTAGAGTTCTCTCTGAGGATCAGCTGCACGAGACTGTACAGAGAGAACAAAACAGGATGTGGTGGTGGTAGAAAGAAACTGGAAAAAATTCAGAAGGAAATTGTCTCTTCTCAAAGTAACAAAATGTGTCCTACCTTTTTGGGATTTTGTATATGCTCAATTCAATAGGTCTAAGCTTTGCATTTGATGTCACATTATACCCTTTTGGGTGCTACTATTTCCATGGCCACTATTTTATTCCGTTGTTAGAACGAATACTCCTGTGAGGAGATGCGGATCTCGCATCCATGTTCCAGAAACGGAGGCACAGCACGTTGTTACAAGAGCTCTGCCGTTTGACGTGCATTGTCTGCTAGCAAAGATTTAGCTAAAGAGTCAACCTGGACTATCACAGTCTGCATGTATGTGGGAGGTGTGCGGGTCTTTATGTTTAAAGACAAGAAAGCTGTTGATCTAGTGAGATGATCACACTTTGAATAAACACAAGTGGTTTTTTTAATAGGTTAATGCTGAAAACTCAGAGGCTGACTTTGATCTGTAGTTTTCTACAAAAGGAATGTTCTACCATGTCTGCAGGTCATAAGCTTCCGAGTTCAAAGACTATTACACAACTTGAGATCCACCTGAGATTTCATAGTTTGTCTCTTATTCCTTTCTTCCAGCTCTTTCTACAACTTTTTGAAAGTTCTCTAGACAAAGTAAGTTAAAAGGTTGACCGAATTCAGGTTTTCTCCATAATTTACAGGATCTTATAACCTTTGGTCTTGTCATCATTATAGAAAAGTATTTTTAAGTGCTCGTGGGAATATTGTTCTTCCCCGTCGGGGACAATGGAAGACCGTGTTCCACCACTTAGTAGTAATATGTGTTTGTAAAGTAGGAAGTGGCCCTTGGCAGTCAGATCAGTGTTTAAGCAACTCATATCTAATGAATATTTTTTAAAAGGATATTCAGAGTATAGCTCATCATTTTGAAAGGAAAATAATCCCTGAAGGCTATCGGCCATCTGCTATCTTATCCATCTTGGTAAAGATGCATGAACGATTTCTAGTTAGTGTATATTGAACGCCTGATCTGCACCGTACTTTGTCAATAGATTATCTCAAATGATCCTTAGAAAACACCGTGGTGTGTGGTTGAGAGACAAGTCAAGGTCAGGAGACCAGTAAATGGAAGTACCAGAATATAAATCTACTTTTGTTCATTTTCTAAAACTCTTGGTTATTTACTCTCTTGCCTCCATTAGGTTGGTTCCGGGTTGCACTGGATCATTTACTCCGGTAAGGGATCTACCCTGGAAACATCACTGAAGCTTTCCCAGCATCCCACCTGTGGCCTATCACGCAGCACGTGAGAAAATAATATGTGTTGAATTAATTAAATGTATGCATTACCTGTTTTCAGGGCTGCCCAGCACAATGCCTGGAGCGGGGCAGGTGTTTAATAAATGGTAGCTAACTTACTATAATAAACATTGATTAAATGAGACATAACTATATCATATATACCTAATATTTTACATCATTATTTATTGAGTGAACCCTCAATCAATGTTGTTTCCAAGTATGATGCTCAGAATAGGACACATGCGCTGCCATTGGATGACAGGCTTGTATGCATAGCATATATAACAGGTTTATACTGAGTTAGATTGTCAACTTGTTTCTATATCACTGTTTTTTCTATCATAATTTGACCTCAGCTCTGTATGACTCTTCTTCCTTCATTTCATCCATTACATATTCATCAAATACTTGCTTAAAACGTGTCCTCTGAGCCCTGTACTTTTTTCTCTCCTCTCGTTCCCTCCTTCTCACCTCTTTGTTTTTAACCCCCTTTGCCACTTTGGCTCTTCTCCCTTAAATCCCCTAATCTTCTTTGTGGAGGAAGGACTTCATGCACCCAAAGGACACAGAGTCACAAGGCCACTTTGCCCAGCATCTAGTGCCAGTGGGATCAAGAAGAGGAAGCAGGGAAAACGGAGATGCAGGGTTAGGAAAGGGTATGTTACAAAGAAAATGAGATCAAGCTCTGACAATGTATGCAGGTAGCAGGTAGCAAAACACAAGGGACTCCAAACTTCAGACAGTGAGCCAATTCTTCACCTTCCTGGGCTGCTGCTCCTGGCCCTGCCCCACCTGCTCCCTGCCCTCTCACCCTGACGGGAGCTCCAGGAGGGGCAGCTGGGCCAGTGCCGGGAAGGAGGGGCAGGCGAGGAGCTCAGGGACAGGACCTGGACCTATGCTGCAGTTTATGGAGCTGCCAGGGCGTCTGAATTTATGGAGGTTACATGGTGAACCCCATGCCTCTGTACCTCAGTTTCTTCTTTTGTAAAACGGGGCAATCACTTCTCCCGCAGAGGTTGCTGTGGGACACACAGTGGTGACTACATATGTAAAGCGGGTGCTGTGCAGTGAATGCAGTGAACATGCCCGTGTCAGTGACTTGCCAGAGTGGGCAGAAGGAGTTTGCTTCTTAGGTAGGCAAGAAAAAAAACTGCCAAGAATTGTATCTGAAAGGGCAGGCAGCCCTGTCAACCCAAACAGCTGTGCTGAAGAAGGAATACAGAGGGCCAAGCTTAGAAAAGCAAATGTTTGTCCTTTACGAGGCCTGCTTTATATTTCAGCTTTTTTGTTTGTTTCAAATTCTATATACTCATTCTTGTTACTGGCAATTTTTAATGTCTTTTAATATAGCTCCTAAAGTATAGTAACACATACTCTGTGGTCCTGTGCCACCAGCTTCCTTAGCACCTGTCTTTACTTAGGGTCTGTCTGTATTTGTTCGTCTGTTTGGTATTTCCCTGTCTTTATTTTTCCTGTAACCAGCAAACAAAAACTGACACCTTTGTTTAACTTACAAAGGAACATATAACTTAATTTATTCGACGTATGGGTGAGGTGCTTGTTACAGGATTTACATTGTTGTTTTTCATAACTCAGCTTTGCTTTCGTCCCCCATCTGTGCTTGCTGTGTTGGGATATAAAGCATATAAACACTGAATCAAGAACTAACTCTTAAAATGGATTCTTTGTGGAGGGATGACAACCCCAAATGACTTCTAATCTATGTCCATGGCTTAAGCAAAAACGTCGTAGCTAGTCATAGCCACAACACACCTAAAGTTAGCTGTTGGGTAGGATTTTTCCCTCTTTACGTGCCTCGTATTGAAAACACTCAATTTGATTAAAGAATAAATTGCCCTGACTGGTGTGGCTTAATTGGTTGGGTGTCGTCCCGCAAAGTGAAAGGTCGCTGGCTCGATTCCTGTTCAGGGCGCATGCCCGGGTTGCAGGTTTGGTCCCCCATTGGGGTGCGCACAAGAGGCAGCTGAGAAATGTTTTCCTATCACATTGATGTTTCTCTCCCTCTCTTTCTCCCTCCCTTCCCCTTTTTCTAAAAATAAAATAAATAAAATCTTTAAAAAAAGGATACATTAAATTTTAGAGACTTTGTGAGCTGTGAATTCAAATTTCAGGTTGCTTCCTTCCTCTTTGAGCAAGTAAAATAGGCAAATACTACTAAACAGAAACGCATTGGGATTCTCAGCACCGATTACCACAACTCATTTAAGAAATGAGAAAAGTCTGTAAAAATCAAATTATGGCCTTTTCGGTAAATGTAGGGCTTTTTATTCCTCACTTCTTTTAACACAGCAGTTTGATTCCTGAGGATGGGCCCTAGCCACGTTTAACAGGGAGTGGAAGATCAGACACGAGAGGTAAAAATTCTTGGAATGTAAAGCAAAATGTAAGATAAAGGTGGGATGGGAAATGTTATGCCCGGACACGAAACAAAACTCGTGTTTCACCTAGGACTTTGTCATAAAAGTTCAAACGTAACAAGTATAAAGCGCTGAGTCTTTGCTTTTTCATTGGGACTTAGAGGAGCATCACTAGTTTATGGTCACACTTTCGTCACTTTTCAATGCTGCGCCCCAAAGAGCACCCCATGTGCCTCACTGCAGTCCTGGCCCTGACCCTCGCTGTGCCTCGGAGAGGGAGTGGAGAGGGTCCACGAGCCTGGGATGTCCTGACACATGTGGGGATGGGACACCGACAATGTGTGAGGTCCTCTCCTTTCTCTATGAGGCAGGAGGTAAATGCATCAGCTTAGAGTGAGGAGGACAGGCCGTGGGGGAGGGGAAGCCCTAGCATGGCTGGTGCAGAGACTGGGAGAGGAAGAAGGCCCAGGACAAGTGAAGGAAGGTCACACAGCATGTGCTCTGCCCGCAGCTAGAGACTGCCATTTGCGGTGAGGCTGCCTGCCTGGTGGGCCCCACGCTTCTCCAGCAGCCTGGCAAGAGTGGTGGGAGCAGAGAAGTCGGGAATGGCCCATGGTCTGGGTTTGTTGGCTGGAAGGACGGGAACCAAGGAGAGGATGGCAAAGGTGCCAGATGGTCCTCATCTGAGATGGGAGGTGGGTAAGAAGAAAGGTCAGGAGCTTGCAGGATGGGGTGAGGGGATTACAGGGCAGGCAGGGGTGGGCAGAGTGTTCTAAATAAACATACAGAGGATGTGGTGGAAGAGTGAGTGTGCTGGAGAGTGAGTGCTGGAGAGTGTGTGTGCTGGAGTGTGTGTGTGTACTGGACAGTGTGCGTGCTGGAGAGTGAGTGGGCTGGGGAGTGTGTGTGCTGGACAGTGTGTGTACTGGAGAGTGTGCTGGAGAGTGTGTGTGCTGGAGAATGTGTGTGCTGGACAGTGTGTGTGCTAGAGAGTGTGTGTACTGGAATTCAGAGGGGATGGAGTCCCAAGTGAAGACACACAAAGGACTTTCTTGCTGATGAGCTGTCTTGTGCATAAGTGGAAAGGAAATGTGAGCTCAGTGCTGCACACAACATGAGTTAAGGTTCCTTAAACTTCCGAGGGTCTTTATGCTCAGAGCGCCCACCGCATCTGCAGTCCTGTCTGCCTCCATCTCATCACCGGCTGGACTTCCGTACCCAGCACCTCACACTCAACACAGTCAAAAACCAAACACGTTCCCCCTCACTTCCACTCAGGAAACCAGTGTTCCCTCCTGTCAGCCATGCTTCCAACTCCACCCCTCTCCCCCTCCTCAACCCCCATCCCAGATCGCTCATCACATACTGCTGGGTTTGTTTTTCTTCAGAGGGTCTTCATTTCTTCCTTCCCTCCCCACTCCCACCGCCCAGACTAGGTCCCCCTCACCTCATCTGCATCAACACGAGGCCCTGACAGAACCCGGGTCCTGATCCCCAGCCATCTGCATCCATCCTGCATGCGGTCCCTTTTGCATAAAGTTTAATTCATAGTGACAAGGAAGTTGTCATTAAAAACAAGAACACAGACTCCTGTGACTTCCTGCAGCCCATGGCACACACTGACTCCTCCGCCTTAGGGTCAAGGTCCCCAAGAGCTGCCCCCACCTGCCTGCTCTCACACATGCCTGGTCCTCAGGTGTTGCCCCCACTGCCACTCTCTCCCTTCTGGCCTCCAACAGACTGCCTCTCTTCCTGCAGCCTCCTGAAGCCCATTGTCCTCAGGCCCTCCTGCTCCAATGGTCTCTGCTCCCTGCTTCAGGGACGCTAGCGCTTCCTGTGCCTGGAGCTGGTACTGCCCAAATCAGCGCCAACACCATCTGTCCCTTTGTGTCATCCGTGGGAAAGGCAGCTGCATGTGGGCCCCATGAGTCTCATCTGGAGCGGACCATAGATGCCTGCCCACTGGAGACTGTAAGACCCCACTTCACAACCCCACCCTGCCCGGGGCAGCCAGTTCCATGGCCCATGTCAGACACGTGGATTCATGGGAATGTTGGGCACTGAGGTTGTTTAACTTGGACTTACAGCACAGACCTCACCATCTTGACTAAAACGTCAACATTTGTAGCAGCTTTGCCTGCTATTTTAGGATCACATGTGTGGACTCAACAAAGAAACAAGTTGACGGCATGGGTGGAGTGCAGAATGGAAGAGTCAGGGGTCATGCAGGGAAACGTGTGGCCTCTGCGAGCACTAACTGGCTTTTCCAGAAAATCTGGAAGCGCCCCCTCGGGAAGAAGGATCCTTGGGTGACTGAGGGCGCTCAGCTCCCGTCTTGTTCCTGCTTCTGCTCTTTCCTCTTCTGAGTTAAGGATATTTGTTCCCTCTGGGTCCCCACAGAGCAAGCCCAAGTCATCTTCCAAACATTTGCATACTTTTCTTTAAGCAGTTCTCTGTCCTGTTCTCTCCCACAGTCTTTCCTGTTTCCTATCTTCAGCAGGCTCTGAGTCATCTGTAATTTCTATGTCCCCTCATTAACGAGACATTGAAATTCACTCTGATTTGCAGATGAAGTCACCAAATCAGAGCACAGTGAGGGGTGCCCCAGGTTACACAATAAATCTGGCCCCCAGAGGGGTAGCCCTGGAGTGTCCAGCCTGTTGATTGGCCATTGATCTGAGCTGCAGGCTCACAAAGGAAGCTGCACCCACAGCATTCTGCTGTGGACACGCTGAGCTTTGCAAGCATTGTTGGGATGGCTCTGTTTCCCGCAAGGCCCAGCACTTTCTTTCCCCAGGTCGGGCAGGTCTGTGGGCTTCTGCCCAGTCCCCTCCCCAGCACTTTGAATACAGAGGCCAGAAGATGTGCTTTTGAGAAGCTGTAAGATTGCGAATCAGGAAAGTGGGCATCAGTGGCCCGTGCGTGGTCTCCATCAGCAAAGCTGGAGTTGGGGGCAACATTGTTTAGTTTTAATTAATGAATTAGATCACAGACATGCTTTTGCTTTTGGTTGAGAAAGGCTGTTTAGTAATTATGTTTCCTTTGGAGGAGTTCAGGCGTTCTTTTGTTATAAAAGAGAAGTTGGGTACTATAAAAGAGTAGTTTACCTTCCCTAAATTTTCACTCATCTGGCCAGCACTACCGCTGGAGTTTAGTTCTGATCCATGTAAATGGTGGGTGTACAGTTCAAGCTACCGCAGGTGAAGAACCCTTGTTTCAGAGCTTTATCTGCTGTAAAGCGAAGTAAGGAGCATGGGTTGTTGGCTTCTTGTCAGGTTCTTTGTCATATTTCAGAAGCCCGTTCTTACTCTTTGAGGTCAATTGAGAACAGTTGAAAGAAATATAGGAAAATAATGTAAATATATAGATATGTGGTGGGGTGAGATGGGGGCATAAAATAAGTGTCGGGGGCTGGCTGCTGGGTTGTAGTAATGTTAGCGGCAGCAACACCCCAACCCTGTTCATCGGAGAGAGACTAGGGCCTCTGTGAGTCCAGCAGCTGTGTGGGGCCGAGGAGTCAGGCTTGTGGCTGATTGTCTCCCCAGAAGGTCAGACTTGTAAAGAACCATGAATGGGTGCCACGCACAGCTGCTCAGAAGTTGACAGCTGTTTTTGCCTATGGTTCCCAGGGTTACTCTCCCCTTCATTTCCTTTCCAGGGTCTATTGGAATAGAAGCTGCAGGTTAGTTTCAACTGAGAATTTTCTCAGAATTCTTAAAGACATGCTGTCTTAAAAATCTGCCGTTAAGAATTCTCTGTTACTATGTGTCAGGTGTCCAGTTCCTCCGACGTGTCTGGTGGAGGGGGCAGAGGGGCTTTCTGTCTTCAGAAGTGGGCCCTTATTTACGTGAGCGCTGAGAAGGCTGAGAGGAAGTCTCCCCAAGCCTCCAGACTGTAGGCAGATGCCAGCCCTGGAGGCTGCTGTTTCCTGCTGTCTTTCTAGTCCTGCTAGAGCATTCTGTCTGTCACCTGCCAAACCAAGGTGGAAATGACTGGTAATTGATCTGTCCCTTACAGCAGTATTTCTCACCTTTTTGATGGCGAGGCACAATGACAGTGTGTATGACATTATAACCCTGAAGGTACTACATTCAGTGCTCTCTGCCAGTCTCTATTCTCTTCTTCATTTTCCTTTTTTAATGCTGGCTGCGACTTCCTACCTGGAACCAGCCATGTTAAAATCTATGCCCTAGGGGAAAAGATGTTCAGTGCTGATTATCTCTGGAAGAAGTCTCAGTGGGGCATGGCTCTCACCTCTGGTCCTCCTTGAGCTTCTGTATGCCTGGCCATTGCAGCAGTCACCCGAATATGTAGTAATCTTGGGGGCTGGGAAGTACAGCTGGAGGCAAAAGGCTTGAAGTCTGAAGGAAGCCCCACGGCCAGGGTTAGGAGGACACTGCAGGGCACTCGGTGAGTGTATGCATTTGGTTTCCTATTGGGTGCAAAGGATACGGAGCTTGAGGATGAGGTTTTTGGGCACATAAATGGGGCCTCTGCCCTGAGCCTGGGATGTGGGCTCAGCTACTTGGCCAACGTTGATCTTGTGGAGCTTGCATTGTCCTTTCTATGTCAATCTGTTGATAGCCCAGGAGATTGATGTGTCAGCCCTGAGGGGAGAGCCTCCTTCCTCAGGGTAGAGGATGTGGCTTGGTCATGGTAAGCACTGGGGACAGAATGCTTCAGGGAGGCAGGTGCTGTCTCCTAGTTACGGAAGAGAAAGGAGGATGTTACGGGCTAGGAATCCTAACCCATAGTTCTTCCCAAGCGACTAGCTGTGTGATTGAAAGGTGGCTCCACCCCCAAGCATGGTTTTTTGCACCAACACCCAGAGAGTGCCTACTAGGTGCCAGGCACTAACTTGGGTGCCGAGGGTAGGCTATCTACAACACCATGTCTTGCATCAAAGAGTTTATAGTGTGATTGGAGGTGGCAGCCTCAGTGCAGGAAGATAGGTGGAAGAAGGTGCTGACAACACAGATAAGAAACATCTCTGGCAAGGGATGGCTCCGATTCAGACTTCACAGAGACAGACACAGATCTCATTCAGGATTAGTAGACTTCCTATTGGCAAGGGGAGGAGGCCACAGGACTGCTGGTAGAAAGGCTAGCATGTATGAGATAGCAAGTGTTGCCGAGCTTTCAGCCAATAATTTGGTATTGTCGTGGAGAGCATCTGAAGGGGTGTAAGGGGCTCAGTTCATCTCATGGCTAGATCTGAGTTTTAGAAAGGGGCTCTGACTGGAGAGCAGAGGAGGGTGTGCGTGGCCAGGGGTCATTTAGTCTACTGCCCAGTTCGGGGTGAGGAGTGATGATGGCATGAGGGGTGAAGAGAGATTTAGAAGAAGCAATTCACAGGATTAAATAAATGGATATGGGATGGAGGAAAAGGAAGACTTTCAGATTTTTGACAGATGCATGAAGTATAAGCAGACACAAATAAGGAGAAAGTGGATTTGGTGGGCTGTGGTGGGGAGGACAGCAGAATGGGTTAGAAATGGCAGCGGCAGACCCATGTGTCAGGTAAATTATCTCTCTACCTCTCTTTGTATATCTACGTATGTTCCCATTTAATGCACATAACGACTTTGAGTTCAGCGGTGTTATCCCAATGTTTCAGGTTTCTGGGTGAGATGCATGACACAGTGCCACAAACAGCAGGTGCCTGAGCACGCACTGGTGTTCACATCTCCAGACAGCAAGGATGGCAGTTTTTGGCTATAATTCTACAGCTTCCTAGTTTTGAATATGTTAAATTCGAAGTATCTATTGAGTTTCCAAATGAAAATGTAAAGAAAGAACGTGACTACATAGATTTGGAGCTCACACAGTCATTGGGGTTGGAGAGAGTTTGGACTATGCTTTTGAGAAGCATATCTCCACTCCTTGAGTTTGAACTGGATTTTAAAATGAAAGCCTTACCCTAATTCCTGTCTTGCCTGGGGCAAGCTTTATTGGATCATGACTATCAGCTTTTCATCATTCATCTGTTTGGCCTTGAACTGTACAGCAGTTTTCATCCTGACTCTATTTCAAATCAATATAGTCATGGATATACCCATTTGAAAGATTTGAACTTTAAGTGTATAAGATGATAGCCATTTGGAGGGCTTTTTTTTTTTTTAAGGTTCAGAAGGGAAAAAGATCTCTGTATTCTGAGTGGGAAAACAGTAGTGAGTTCTCCTTTCCCTTTCCCTCTGCTCCCCGGAAATGCAGACAGCCATCTGCCCCTCTAAGTGCTAGCTGCCTCATCTCGTTTCGTCCAGGGCCGTTCCGTTACATTTAGTTTATGAGGCGTTAAGAGTGGTTTATTTCTTTTTGGTAGCCCATTAATCCATTCGTGTGTCATCTTTTCTCATCCTACTCCAACAGGCTGCACCTAACCTCCACCAGAGGCAGTCCACGGAGCACCTGCACGGAGCCAGCCACCCCGCTCAGTGAAGGATGCCAGGGTGGGGGCGTCTGGACGTGCCGGGGTCCTCATTCTGCAGTGTGTTCGATTCTTTCGCAATCTCAGCAAAAACGGTATCAAAATAAATTATTTTGTGAAATAAGAAGCTCCTTTGACATTTTTAATGACCAACCTATCTTAAGATGGACACCTGTTCCATAGAATGTGAAGTTCCATGGTCTCAAAGAAGCAAATGCTCGTTTAACACTGATTCTAAATAAACATGGACATCAGAATGTTTGTTAGTGGCAGAAGAGTGAAAAAATGGCATTTTCTCCAGTTATGTGCCACTTGTTTTATCGTGAGCCTCATGATGTTTTGGGAAGTATTTGATAACCACATTGTGAGCCACATGAAGTCCTACTCTTACCGATACCTCATAAATAGCTATGACTTTGTGAATGAGAGCCTGTCTCTGAAGCGCAGCGAGGATGGGGCTACTCGCTACCAATACTTGATTAACCATAAGGAGAAGTGTCACGCACAAGATGTCCTCCTTCTACTGTTCGTGAAGACTGCTCCCGAAAACTACGCTCGACGCTCTGCAATCAGGAAAACGTGGGGCAATGAGGAGTATGTTCGGTCTCAACTTAATGCCAACATCAAAACTCTGTTTGCCTTAGGAGCACCTTCTAACCCACTGACAAGAGAAGAACTGCAAAGGAAACTGTTTCAGGAAGACCAAGTGTACAGTGATATAATTCAGCAAGACTTTGCCGATTCTTTCTATAATCTTACTCTTAAATTACTCATGCAGTTCAGTTGGGCAAATACCTTTTGTTCCCATGCCAAATTCCTTATGACTGCTGATGATGACATATTTATCCACATGCCAAATCTTGTTGAATACCTCCAAAGCTTAGAACAAATTGGCGTTCGAGACTTTTGGATCGGCCGTGTTCATCGTGGCGCGCCTCCCGTTAGAAACCAACACAGCAAATACTACGTCTCCTATGAGATGTACCAGTGGCCAGCTTACCCTGACTATACTGCTGGAGCTGCCTATGTGATCTCGAGTGATGTCGCTGCCAAAGTCTATGAGGCCTCACAGACACTGAACTCGAGTCTTTACATAGATGACGTGTTCATGGGCCTCTGTGCCAATAAAATGGGGATAGTACCACAGTACCATGTGTTTTTCTCTGGGGAAGGTAAGGCTCCTTATCACCCCTGCATCTATGATAAAATGATGACATCTCATGGACATGTGCAAGATCTTCAGGACCTTTGGGAGGATGCCACAGACCCTAAAGTAAAAACAGTTTCAAAAGGATTTCTTGGCCAGATATACTGCAGGATAATTAAAATAGTTTACCTGTGCAGGTTGACCTACGTGGACACATATCCTTGCAGGGCTGCTTTTGTCTAATAGTACTTGAATGTCGTGTGTTCTCACTGTCACTGAGCCAAACCTGAATGCGAAACCTTTAAATGTTCATCTGTACCCTAAGTGAAGTATGAATAGGAGAAGAAGAAATATTTTGAAAGCCCAGTCTCTCACAAGATTTCTTTGACTCTAGAAGTTATTCAGTATAACTTAATCTACTTCATTGCCTAAATTCATTTCAAGGCATTTATATTTAAAATCTTTTTTTAAACCCTCACTTGAGAACATGTTTTTTTTCTCCCAATTTGATTTTTAGAGGTTGAGGGAGAGGGAGAGAGAGCAATATCAATGTGAGAGAGAAACATTGATTGGTTGCCTCCTGTACACGCTCCAACCGGGGATCGAACCCACACCTAGGTATGTGCCCTGACTGGGAATTGAACCCACGATCTTTTTGGTGTACAGGCTGATGCTCCAACCAACTGAGCCACCTAGCCAGGGCTCAGGGAATTGATATTTAGAAAAGGTTTGTGAAAACAAAACTAAAGAGAAATTCAAGTTCCCAATGCCACATGTAAATGTGAAGTACAGAGAAGTTATTAAGGAATCTTGCTGTTAGAATAACTGCATTTGGAAACTACTAAATGTGCAGGATAACATTTCAAAGAAAGGATGCATTGGTAAACTAGGTGTAAAAGTTAATTTTTATTGAAGAGCACTTGATGGAAACGATGGGGGCCGGGGAGGACTGGCATAGGAGAGAGTACATGAATCTGGTCAGAGAAAGTCTCGTGTTCTTCAGAGGAGATTTAGGAAAATGCACAGCAGGTCCTGGGATAACCTGGTTTTGTTAGGCCTCATTTTATAATGTTGATACGATGCTGTTGGAACTTAACTCTTGTTTATATCAATTCACCTACTGTAAAATTGTTTCGTTCTGTGTTGTTTTGCAGCAGTTCCAACAACTTACTGACAATGTTAAGTGAGAACTTACAGTACAGTTTCTTTATGAACGGCCAAATCACCTATTGTTACGTCCCTGTAGCCGTTTTACCTAGATGGTGCTGGAGCCATTCAAAACATATTTATGTCTTTTTTTTTTTAAGTTTAATGTAAAATTGGAGAAGTCATTAGCTCTGCCCTAACTGGTACTTTATACTTTTTTTTTAAGTCATTAGAAAATAACACAAAACAGGGGCAACTTGTTACCCATCGGGTCCTTCCTTGGAGGGAAATCATTGCTAATTCAAATAAGCTGGTTTTAATTCAATGAATTTTTCAACTGGTTTTTAAATATTCAGTATAGGTTTGTTTTAAGGTAGTTATTCAATGTAGTTTGCATAGAGGAATGTAAGACTTCAAAAAGGAAAGAAAGAACATTAAAAGCCTCTTTCCTCCATAATTTATAAAATAAAATTCTTAGTGTCTAAGCTATTATAATGATTACTAAAATTAGCCCACCCCTCCCCAACAAGGTCTATAAACCACAGTGCTTTTTGTTTGAAGTTCAGATTTTAAAATTGAGGGTATTAAACATCACATCAAAGCTATAGTATCTTTTAAAAAATCTATTCTTTTATCAAAATAACTGTCAGGTATTTTCAGCTTTTAAATATCTCAAACTTAAAATTGGAATGAAAGGTGGAAAAGTGGCCAGAATGAGGTTTAAAGCATTTGTAAAGCTGTGTGCTCCGTATAATCAAAGAGACATGGCCGAGATCTAACAGAGTAAGGGTCACCTATTTGACAAGGCAGGGTAGCAATGTGACCACGACGCAAATGACTTTCTCTCACTACAGAAAAGAACTAGGTGACGTATGTTACTAGGAGGATTGTATGAAGGCCAAAATAACAACTTCAGCAAAAGCTGTTGTACTGATCATAGAAACTTTGTGTGCAGAGGTGTCTGTTAGGGAAAACTAAGGTGTTTCTCTCATTTAATTAGATAATTAATGTCTGAAACATGGAAATCAAAACAATTTTAAAAATTCTCAGTAAACAACTAGATGATGGCATATATAATTTTTTGCAGGTAGCTCTTTAATGTTTATGGAATTAAATTTTTTCTTTCAAAAATTGATGTTCATTTATACTGATTGCTCAGACAATTCAGAATTTTTAGGGAATGTCAAAACTATAGCGTCAATCATTCTAGTCTGCAGTTACTTTAGGTTCAGGGTTTTTACATCATCACAGTTTAAATATTCTGACAAACTTTAAAAACTGCAGAGAATAAAAGCACATTTTGACAAAGCAGATTTGTAATTAATTTTTATTTGTTGATTCTTTCATAACCATTTGCCTTTTGGCCATACACATATGCTGTGTATCTATACTCGTAACTTTAAATTTCTCATTGGATGAAAACATCAGTATCTCTGGCCATCGAAATGATCCTGTTTACAACAATACTTTGGTGAAACAATTATTTATTTATGAGAGAGCTCTCCTCAAATGTGTTCATCTTTTTATTTTTGCTTAGATTAGAACACTTAATTTAAAGGAAATATGAAGGCACTTCCTTTTGTAACAAGAAGGATATTGCTAGATGCTTCCTTCATCAGACTTAAAGTGCTGAGAAGAATACTTGTAAATACAGTAAAAGGCTTCCAATATTTTAAAAAGGAAGATTAAACTTTGGTGCTCCAATGCAAGGCTGTCTTAAAAAACAAACAAAGGGATAATAGACTGTCAGCCTGGATGGTCACTCAAGCAGAAAAGATGGTTGTACGCAGTGTTATTGTTAAAAACATTTTACCTCTTGGTTGGTTTGCATCTTGTTTTTCATATTATTAATTTTATACCAAAATGTTAAATAATTATATTATTTGAATTTTGCTTATATGTCAAAATAATTTGTGTGTTTTTTTTAAATAAATCTGTGATTTACAATAAACAGCTTGAAAGTTGTCTGCAGATGTGTGTTTTCACAAGGGCTTTTAAACTCCTGTGTGAACAGCATTTGTTCATATATTATGAGCTTGTTCTGTATAAGATCAGAGAGGCCTCTAGTACGCAGTCGTACTCCTGCTGCGTGTGGACGTGTTGCTGTGCCCAGGGTGGAAGACATGCGTGTCCTCTGCCTTGTGGAGCCACCTAAAACGCCTCTTTGGTTTGTTAAATGACCTTTGTCGGCACGCCGAAGTGAGGGAATGCTCCTGAGACTATTCAGGGGGGGAGAACGTAACCGGTAGCCATTGTGCCTTAAGACACTATTTGCAAAGGTCATACTTTCCTTTTATTTGATGTCATGAACTGTCTGAAAATAGATTCAAATTTAGCCCTAGTCTCGCAATGTCAGGAACGTTTTCAGGTCCTCCCCCTGGATGGCTGGTGCTTCAGTGTGTTTGTACATAGTATTTTCTCATCTGCTGCTCACCTGATTCATGCCTGCATCTTGGAATAGTATATGCTGTGATTGAATCTGTACATTTTTTTAAGACTTGGAAGCACCTGAATTATTTGGTTATAGTAGAACTTTTTACTTGCAAGGCATGGGTGGGGTGTTTGTAGCTGGAGCTAAATGATGACCACCTGGACAAATTAATTAACTTAACCTCTATGTCAGACTGCAGGTGAACTCCATAGCTGCAATGAAAATGAGACCAGAGAACTCCTGATATGCAGGGTTAGTCATCCTGCTGTAATAATGAGAGGAATGTTAGGTGTCTTCCTGACTCTTTCCTGCAGTCACCTCATGGTGCAGTGAAGCAAGCCTCAATACAGATTTCTTTATGATAGTCCTTTGCTCCAGAACTCCAAGCTCCTTACTGCCTCCAGCATCAAATCAAATCTCTTCTACCTCATTTTCAAGGTCTTATGTAATCTTCCTTTCCTTCTTCATTCCCTGTAGCTTTATTTTTCCCATTGCCACTATTATCCATTACAAATCTCAGTCGTGACCATGCCTGTGAGTTTCTTTCTCTCGCCAGGAACAGCATTTCCCCTATATCTGTTGACATCTTGGAAACCAAGTCCTAACTGTTCTTCTATTAAACATCTGCCCTCCCCCCAAAATAGCCATTATTATATACACTTACCACTTACGTTAATTTGTTACCTACTAATTGTTTCATGTGTTTTCCAACTAAAGTCTAGTCCTGAAGGTAGGGACTGTGTACAGTGCTACCACACAGTGCTTAAAATTTCTTTTTTCATACATAATGAAGTAATATTATTCTGGCTAGCCATCCAAATATGAAGATAAATTGTTCAGAACCCTGAGAGTACATTAAAGCTATGTTCACATCCTCCCAGGACCAAACTGGACTTACAGCTAAATTATAGAACAAACATCCAGAATAACCAACTGCAGATTAGCTGAAGAGAAACCTTATAACCAAGGATTTACATAAGAAGCCATGTCAAGATTGGTAGGAAGGGCAGAGACACAAAAAAGTTTGTCCTGCTCCCATGGGTGGTAGCTGAGGTTTCAGAGGGATATCACAGCTGTAAGGGGGGCCCCCGGAGAAGTGTGGAATCTAAACCCAAAGTTGAGCCCCCAGCCCAGAGCACCAGAACTGGGGAAGGTGCCCACATAACATCTGGACATGAAAAGCAGTGGCATTTCTGTCTGCCAGGGAGAGACAGGAGTCTAGTAGAGACACGGGCATCCTCTTAATGGTTTGCAGCCACTCACCCTCGGCTGCACTGGAACAAGGCCATAGCAAACTAGAATTGTGTGAGGAGAGTCAGGTTCGTGCTCTATGGTGAGAGCTGAAGGGTCAGCCACCAGTGTGCCTGTACCAAATCATTCCGTATCACAGATGCCATCTTTGTTGGGTGGAGCACTCCCCTTTGTGCTGCATCAGCCTGTGGGAAAGCAATAGCCCACCCTCCGGACTCCCTCTTGCCCCATCGTGTGCAGCTTATGTCTGCTGAGGAGTACAGCTCCAAGCTCACGCAGTGACTGCGCCTAATAGGCAGCTGGCAGGCAAAGGCAGGTGGAGGTGAATCTCTGGGTGCTTTAGGACATTTGCTGTCCACCCCTTAGACTGGTGCTAATAAAGCTGGCCTTGGTGTGCAGCTTGGTCCTTTCTGTACACCCAGGCCTAGCAGTGGCAGCCTCAAACTGGACTGCTGAGAGCTCCAAACAGGTTACCCAGGGCCAGTCATGGGTAGTGTTTGACATTGGTCTGCACCAGAGTCCCTCCAAAAAGATCCCAGAATAAGCACACCAGTGGGCAGCTTCAGACAACAACAGAGCAGGATCCAATAAGCTTCAGAAATGGCACATCCGAAGAAAGATCTTGGCAGGCACCAATCCCTGCTGGGGCTAGTTCCAATTCCTGTGCTCAGCACCTGCACAGCAACTTGCACACTGTAGTCAGGGCTGAGCCTCAAGTAAGCTAGCCTGAGGGTTGGTCCCACACAAATGGGCCAATAGCAATCAAGACTCAATTACAACGGGAGGGCTCACATAACGCACACAAGGGACATTACTAGAGCACCAGCAAGGATGATGAGGGAGACTGCCCCACGGAACCCCACAGGACACCTACTACATGAGGCCACCCTACCAAGGTGGGGAGTCATAGCAGATCTCCCTGGTGCATAGCAACAAACACAAAGAGGCAGCCTAAGTAGAAAGCAAAGAAAGAGGTACCAAATGAAAAAGAAAAGAGGAAAATACATTAGAAAAAGAGCTAAATGAAATAGAGGAAGGCTATCAGATATAGAGTTCAAAGTAATGATTGTAAGGATGCTCAGCAACATGAAAAGGGACATAGAAGCCATAAAAAAGGAGTATTTAGAAATGAAAAATACAGTATCTGAAAAGAACACATGAAGGAATAAACAGTAGGTTGGATTAAGCAGAGGATCGAATAAGTGATCTGGCAGACAAGGTAGAAAGAAACACCCAATCAGAGCAGCAAAAAAGAAAAACAGATTGAAAAAAGTAAGAATAGTTTGAGGGAACTTCGGGACAACAGGAAGCATAACAATATCAGCATCGCAGGAGTACCAGAGGAGGAGAGAGAACCAAGGATCAAGGACCTGTTTGAAGAAATAAGGGCCGAAACTTCCCTATCCTGGTAAAGGAAAAAGACGCACAAGTCCAGGATGTGCAGAAAATCCTAAACAGGATGAAGCCAAAGAGACATATACCTAGACACATTATAATTAAAATGGCAAGGATTAAAGACAAAGAGAGAATCTTAAAAACCATAAGAGAAAGACAGTGCCCTACATGGGAGGTCTCATAAGACTTGTCGGCTGATTTCTCAACAAAAACAGTTTGGGCTAGAGGGACTGGCATGAAATATTCAAAGTGATGAAAAGCAAGGACCTACAACCAATACTCCTTTACCCAGCAAGGCTATCATTTAAAATTGAAGAACTAAAGAGCTTCCTAGATAAGAAAAAGGTAGTTTCTTACCAACAAACAAGTATTATAAGAAATGTTGAAGGGTCAAGGAGAAGAAAAAAAAACAAAGAGACATAGTTAGAATAATAAAATGGCATTAAATACATACCTATCAATAATCACTTCAAATGTAAATGGCTTAAATGCTCTAATCAAAAGCCAAATGGTAGTTGAATGGGTAAGAAAACAAGACCCATATGTGTGCTGTCTACAGAAGACTCAGCTCAGAATGAAACACACAAACTAAAAGAGATGAAAAAGTATATTTCATATAAGTAGAAAGAAGGAAAAAGCTGGGGTAGCAATACTCACATCTGACAAAACAGACTTTAAAACACAGGTTCTGCTAAGAGATAAAGGACACTACAGAATGAAAAGGGAGCACCCCAGTAAGAGGGTATCACCCTTGTAAACGTTTACGGATCCAACATAGGAGCACCTAAATTTGTAAAGCAAATCTGGATGGACACGAAGAGGTTGACAGAGATACAGCCATAGTAGGGGCTTTAACACCTTTTTGAAATCAATGGATAGATCTTCCAGACAGGAAATCACCAAGGAAAGGGTGGCCTTAAATGACACACTGGGTCAGATGGATTTAATTGATATCTTCAGAGCATTTCACTCCAAAGCTGCAAAATATACAATCTTTTCAAGTGCACATGGAACATTTTCTAGGATAGACCACATGTTAGGATACAAATCAATTCTCAATAAATTTAAGAAAATTGATATCATATCAAGCATCTTCTCTAACCATAGAAGTATGAAACTCGAAATCAACCACAAGAAAAAGTGAAAAACACAAAAGACATGGAGGCTACATAATATGTCACTAAACAATGAATGTGTTAACAACTGGAGCAAGGAAGAAATCAAAAGATACATAGAAACAAACGAAAATAAGAACACAACAATCCAAAATCGATAGCACAAGGGGAAAGCAGTCCTAGGAGAAATTAATAGCATTACTCACCTACCTCAAGAAATAAAGAAAATATCAAATAAACAATGTAAACTTACACATAAAGGAACTTGAAAAAGAACAAGAAACAAAGCCCAGAGTGAGTAGAAGGAAGAATATAATAAAGATTAGAACACAAAGAAATGAAATAGAATCTAAAAAACAATACAAAAGATCAATGAAACCAAGAGCTGATTCTGTGAAAAGATAAACAAGATTGACAAACCTTTAAGTAGACTCATCAAGAAAAAGAGAGGACCCATGTGGCTTTTGAGGAACGGGTGCTTGTGCGGTAAGAAGAAAAAGAGAGGACCCAAATAAATAAAATCAGAGAAGAAAGAGGAGAAAAAAATACTATATACAACAATATGCAAACAAACAAACAAAAAGGCAATCTGGATGGACTGGATAAATTCCTAGAAACATACAATCTTCCAAAACTGAATCAGGAAGAATCAGAGACTCTGAATAGACAGATTACAGCTAGTGAAATTGAAGCAGTAATAAAAAAAAACTCCCAACAAACAAAAGTCCTGGGCAGGTGGCCTTAACAGGTGAATGTTACCAAACATTCAAAGAAGAAATGACACTTATCCTTCTCAAACTATTCCAAAAGTTTCCGGAGGACAGAATACTTCCGAGCTTTTTTTGTCATGCACAGTAAGTAGCATGGTGATCGACAGAGGGACAGGGTCGGGGTAGTGGAGGTGGATTATGGGAGATCAGTGTTGAGCTTTGGAGACTGGGCTTGGGGTGGTGAACACACAACACAGTGTACAGATGATGTGTTGTGGAACTGTGCACCCGAAACCTGTATAATTTTCTTAACCAGTGTCACCCCAATAAATTCAATAAAAAGGAAAAAAAGAACCCTAATGGACACCATCTGATATAATATTTTACCTATACTACTTGAACGTTTATAATTTATTTGAGAAAATCTGAATGCTTACCATATGCCATGCATATTATATTTACCAACTCTAACTCCAAATTATTTGTTATGCATTAAAACTCAAATATTTAAAATCAAAAGTGAATAAGGAAATATAAACTGTTGCAGCAAAGATTAGTGATTTTAAGGTATTCAAAGCTGGTGGTAGAACAAAAACAGTAGTCTTATAAAGTCTATTATTAGCATAGGTAGCTAAATACTAATAAAGAAAGGAAGGAAGCAAAGGAAGTCAATGTTAAGCATAGTCAACCAAGGAGCATATCCTGCTTAACCAGAGAACCACGGCTTCACACACTCTGGGGGAACAGCAGCATTGCCCGCCAAGGGGATGAACACCACTCTCCTCCCCTATGCAGGCAGCAGTCCACCAGGTTGTTGGTGGGGTAGTTGGGTGGTCCTGTTGTTGGGTTATTGGCAGAAGGGGGTCGTGAGCACATGTGCACTGCTAGTCAGTGGCCCGCGGGGAGGCACTTCTGTGAGGCTTGCACAGCAGGAACTAAAATGGCAATCACAGAGGCCGGCCTGTCCAGCTTGAGGAAAGGATTGGACGGGATAAAAGAGAAAGAGCCCTGAAGATCTGGGAACATAGATCGGTTAGTGGGTAAGTCCAGTGAGCCTATGAAAGCTTGGGGAGTTGATTGGTTAGTTTAGAGAAGCGCCTGGTCTTTCCCAAGCCCAAGATGATATAACCTGAGCAGAAAGAAGACAAAGGCCCCGCTTCTTCTGCCCCTTCCCCCACCCTCCCGCGCCCCCCATAACACGTGTTCCTTCCATTCATTGGTTCCCGAGTCCTGCGTCTCAGGCCGGGAACAGACTAAGCTAGCCGGATTGGGACAGAAACATGGACTGAATCAATGGCACAAAGTATGTGCACACTGGCCCTATTTCTGGGCCTGATGAAGGCAAAATTGGACTTCATTCAGAGCTTGACAGACGTAGATAAGATTTGAGAACCTGGGGGCAGCTTTCTATTTTCACCTAAATAAATCTTAACCACAGACCTCATTTTCCCTTGTGGGTCACGCAAAGTGCTTTTCTGGCAACACCACAAGGACCCACTTCCACCGCAACACCACCTTTGCCTTAGTCCACTAGCTATTTTTACCTCTTCTCAGCATTCTTTTGCAAGAATCATAAAGGTATTTTTGTTTCATTAAATGCCATAACTTTTCCTTTGTATTTCTCATTAGAAGTATGATTTAATGATCTACTGTGAATTCATGCAATAATTTACCACCTAACTTAAAGGACCATTTAACCAAGACTTTTATGATGATAAGACTAATAAAAAGACCTGTAATTCCAAAAGTAAAATTACAATGATAAAAGTAGGTAGGGTTGCAGTAGCAGAAAAGTCCCGAAAGATATACCATCACTCGAGAAAAACAACACAACACCTTGCCAAGCACCGCTTTTCAGAGACAACCCAACTAAACACACTTTCGGATATGCTGCGTTTGGCCATTTATGGTAGCTCAAAGACACATTACAATCAATAGGAGTCTACATGTTTCTTGACACCTTAAAGTGAAAGACTACAAAGTAGCATGATTAAACTAACATTGGCTTTAATGGAGGAGCAAGTTCCTTATTCCTTGATGGAACAGGCATTTTTTTAGAGGCCTGTGAAGAGCTGAGCATGATAGACCTGGGGGTTAAAACGACCCCTGTCAGTAAGTCAAATGGTGTGAGCTTGAGTGATGTGACGGGGGTTCTAAATATGGAGAAGTTTTATTTTAAATGAGTTTTTCTCTTCCACTTTTGGTCTCTACCACTGAACTGCAGGGCATTCACATGCATTGTAAACACCTTCCTGTAGGCCAAAAATAGTATTAAATTTGTATAAACTGCATCTTCTGGGAACCTATTGCCTTTACATGCTTTTAAACCAATAATTTAATTAACATCAACAATAGTTTACATTTTCTTTTTTCTTGATAATTCATTTTTTTAAACACTGGGTGTCTTTGGAAACTTGGTTTATAAGATGTCCTTTGCAGTTCTTGCTTGCTGCTTTGACGAGACCCGTGAGTTTTGTTCTCAGGTACATAAATGAACATTGAATACATAGAATAAATATGTGATTTTATCTGGGCAAGACAGGCGATAAGATTTAAAACAGAGGATACTCGACCCTTCCCCCCCCAACCCCACAAGGAGTTAAAATGACTTCTGCAGAGGAATCTGCAAGCTCACCTGCTGGGGGAAAGATTTTCAGGACCATGAAGCTGCTCCAGCTCAGGCTTCTCCCCACTGTGACTGCCTTCAAGTATTTCTTCATTCTGAAGTGAAAGAAATTTTAGTAAGACAGTCTATTTTATTTTGGGGAGAGCTCTAAATCTATCTTCTTTCCCCGCACTTTCTTTGTTTGATGTTTGTTTGTTTGTTTTTAATTCTCCAGTTGAGCTCCAGTTATCCAGTTTCTCCATTTTTTTCTTCCCTAGGTTTTCCCCAACCATTCTGTGGATCTGTTACTGCTGGCCCTTCCAGCTTCCTTTAGGAGCAGCAAAAAATGGGTATTCTTTTTGCTTAATGATGGGCTATTATTAACATTGCTCTCCTCCCTCTTTCCTGATGAGTCACAAGAGAGATTCAGAGTGTGAGCTAAGAAATAAAGAGATCATTTGACGAAATATCTACTTTTTCTTTTTTCCTTTTCTAGGTAGAAATCTAGGTCTGGAGAAGCTGCATCCTGCCTGAGGATAGAGGCAGAGACGACATAAGTCTGGTGTCTACTTTCACAGGCTTGTCATCATCTGTCTGTTGTGTCACACTACCTCCTAGAGCAGCTGGTTCCTCAGGAAGTGCAAAGTGGCCACCAGTTTAGGCTTGAAGCCAGCTGGTGGTCTGAAGTGCTGGTCCGGGACATGCCAGCTCTGAGACCTTGGCCACGCTCCCTGACCCTCTCTGCCTTGATTTCCTCCCCTTGAACATGGACCCCTTGCCGCTGTCTACTGCAGTGGCTCTTTTTCAGAACAATACTAGACAGCTAATCTCAAAAGGAGGCAAGACTCCCTCTCAGTGTGCTCTCAAGAAAATATCATTTTAACAAGGAAGTGAATTTGTATAACATTGATAGCAAAGAGAGTATGATAAAAGTATTAAAATAATGAACAAGTAGATAACTAGCCAGGATTTGAGTTCTTCCAGCCTTCCAGGTTCTGTTTAAATGAGTTATTTTACATTCTCACAAAAGGGAAGATAGATTTAGAAAGGGCCCTCTTGCAAAAGTATTATTAAGGAAAATCAAATGAATAAACATAAAGATTTCTTGTAAATTAGAGCTGGAAGTTGAAGAATGAGCTTTCCCCAGACTGCGGAACTGATGGGAAAGTCTTGCAAAACAGGTGAGAATGGGATGCTCCTCCGTCTATTGACAGCATGAGAAGACAGTCCTTTCCCCAAAGCAGTCAAGGTAAAGTTTCTTTATTATCCACGATGCCAGCCACAGTCAATTAAAAACATGCTCAGTGGCCAAAAGAAAATCATGGTTCTTCTTGTCCTTTTCATAGATGTCTTCCTGAATCTGGTATCGTATCCAGAATGCAACCTAACAAATAAAGGAGTATTTGGGACACTAACTTTGCTAATTCAGCTCTAAAATACAAGGGGAATCTTACATTCCAACATTCCAACTTTATTTTTTTCTTTCAAAATAAGATATCATTTCAGAATCTGAATTTTTAGTTACCTCTATTACATATATTTGAGCAGAGACATTATATACATGTATATATTTCATGTGTATATATATGTATATATAAAATTTCATTCTCCCTTGGGGACATGTTTCCATTGATTTTGAGAGAGAGAAAGAGAAACATTGGTGCATCCTGTATGTACCAACCAGAGATCAAACCCTCAACTTAGGCATGTGCCCGGATCAGGAATTGAACCAGCAGCCTTTTGGTGCATGGAATGATGCTCTAACCAACAGAGTCACATGGTCAGGGATAGGATATCTTTTTTATTTTAGTTAATATGCAGAAGTAAATGCCAGTCCCTGGATTCCAACCAATCTAGTTATTTTCACCACACTACAAAGACAGCTCTTCGTTCACATTTTCTAGATAATGTTGAATTAATTACTACAGTAGTTAATGTTATGTTGCATCCTTTTCCAGTTCCTCCTCTGTGACATTATTGTGCCCTAAACCCCCATGGACTTTGAACCCCAGTCTTATCCATCTTTGGATTCTAAATACAGGGTCATACAGATTAGCCAGTTATTAACGAGACTCCCTCTCACTGTGGAACTTGCTACTGCTGGCCAAGTGAGTTGTGCCCTTTCCAACCCTACCAATCTCTTGTCAGTGTGCTGGATTGTAGATGCTCTTATTTCATGACAACCTAGTGACAGAAAAATAATGATGACTCAAGGTGCAGGTGTGGACTTTGTCATCTTTTACACTGAATGATGACACTCTTCTAACTCATAGACTTTGTCATGCATGGGATAGCCTCCTGGACTTTCAGAAGTGCCTAGGTATGGACTTGGTTGTGGCAACCCATGTTCCTGTGGCCACATATCAGACAGTTGGTGTCAGTGAAGTAGTTAATTACAGGCATACCTTGGAGATATTGCAGGTCTGGTTCCAGACTACGGCAATACAGCAAGTATCACAATAAAGCAAGTCACAGTCTTTTTGCTGGTGAAGTGTCTTGCCTTCAAACGTTTTTTAAAAAAATAGAACATCTGTGAAGCACGATAAAATGAAGTGTGCCTGTGTAAGGTTTTGCTAAGGTTTACTCAGGTTGCTTGTGTTTTAGTGCAGTGGCTTTCAAATACCCACAGGAAAAACATTTACATTATAACACACACACGCACATATTTAGTGGTTTATAATAAAAATATGTATATTGTACTTTGTTTTTGCCCCATTTCTGGCACAGAGCTCCTAAAACCCTTGGAATTTCCTAAGTCACAGGTGGCAAACACAAGGCCTGTGGCCGAATCTGGCCTCCACCTTGTATCCGGCCCGGCACCTTGTTTCTACCTGGCGACAGCACTGAGCTCCTGCCCCCTAGTTAAGGAGGAGTTACAAGTACACAGTTCTAAAATTACATTTGGCTCTTTGAAGGTAACCACCTCCCTCCCCCTCTCCCTAAAAATGAGTAAATAAATAAATAATGTTTTTTAAAAAACTGAGGTTGCTGAACCAAGTTCGGGTCTGACTCCTCTGGTCTAACACCAGTTGCTGATTCACCGTCAACACTAGGAAAGCAATTTCAGTTCCAACTCTTTTAAAGTGATGGTATCTGATAATTTAAGATGAAAGTGTTATTCATTATATTATGACACGTCTTTAAAGGGAAAGCGATCGGACCTCACTTTGAGAAAAGGTGAGGTACATGAGGGGTTGAACCATTTACAGTGTGAAGGAGCGACCACTCTGAGGAGGGTTGAAGGTTAAGCATTTTCTGGCACTGTGAATGATGAAAACCTGAGAAAATAAATGAAGCGGTACGACAAGGAAGAACCACTCAGAAGTAACAGAATGGTGGGGTGCGGGCGAGGATAGTGGGAAGGAAAGGAAGGAGATCCTCTCTGTAGGCGGACCCCTCGGGCCTCAGCGGGGTTTGTCTCAGAGACACAGTCCAGGCGCAAACCATCAGCCTGGGGAGGCTGGTCTGCTCTGCCCTCTCCACTGCTGGGGCTGCTGGGGCAAAGGTGGTAGCCCTCCCTTTTTTATTTTTTTATTTTTGAGATTTCGTGGGTTCCAATGTGAAGATAAGAAGAACTTTTGAAAAGCAAGGACCACTTTGAAAATCTCTCCTGGAAGCAGATTCCGGGATGGAACGCTGGCTGGTCTGCCCTTTGCTCCGTCTCACTCCCTGCCCCTTCCCAGGGCTTCCCATCGTCCCCTGCTCTTCACAGAGGCACCTGGAGAGGCCACCACCTGGATCCCTTTGGAAAATAAGGCAGCCTCTTTTTATGTGCATGTGTATGTATTGGCAGCCCCTTTGAAAAGCGGCAGGCACACATTTGGAGGGTAAAGGGGCTGTCAGTCACTTACTCTCCACGCACTGCTGTGAGCCAGCTCGTTCAGATTTTCTCCTGTCTCCAGTCCAGAACAGCTGCCCTGGGTGGGGACTTTGAAAAGGAAAGGAGAGGAGAGGAATGCTTTAAAACATTCTGTTGACCGAAGAAGTCCTTTGGAGAAAAAGGGCAGGCTGAAGGAGACAGGCCTGAGTGGTTCTGAGGCTTTGCGGAAATGGGAAGTGATCCGAGAAAGATAGGGGAATGCGTCCTACATGCAGACTTCTACTGCTTCAAAATTTCCCTGGGGTCTCTTTGACCTATAATGTAAAGTTTCCCAGCTATCATTATTAGTAATTAGTTTAATGTTTTTTACCAGTTAAATGTTTTTTTATAGGCTGGATGAATATTCTAAACACCATAATTTTTGGTTTTGGGGAAAATAACTTCTTAAAAAACTGCAAACATTGCAACATTGTTTTAACAAAGATTTGCAAGCCTGTAGTTCTGAATAAGTTCTCAAAAGTGAGGAACACATCACAAGATACCTTTCTCTCTTTCCCAAACCAAGAAATGTGAAGGAAATAATTGTATTAGAACATTAAAAGAAGTTCCCCATACATTGTGAGTTTTCTCAGGCTGTTTGATTTCATGTGATTTTAACCTCAACACATATCAGTGTAACCCAGTTTTTACATGTCTGTAAATTTAAACACTTAAACAAAATCACAAATTTGAAAAGTGCTTTACCAGACTAATCTTCGGTCCCTAACATAATTCATGAATAATTTCCACATAACCTCAATGCCAGTGGGCTGGCGCTCACTGCTGTGGGGAGGGGCACGGCCTCTGGGCGGAGTGAGCCCCACTAATGGAAAGAGAGGTGCTGGTTGCAGTCCCAGATCTATAAAACGCTACAAACGCGGGCGGGACCCAGCCTTCACAAGGCCTTGCTTTCTACAGTTCTTCCTGAGTGCTCCATGTTGGCCAACAAATTCATCCAATGAGGAATCCAAGATGAAAACCTCAAAGATATTTTCAACATATCTTCCTTTCCTTCCTTATTAAATCCCTCCCCTTTTCTCTGCCTCGATCTACTTCATTCATCAAACTTTTTCGGGCAGTCTAGTATATTCCAGGCACTTGGGAGAATATCTGAATTAATGGGTATGAACCCTGCCCATCTCCATTTTTGGCACTGCCTTTAGTAGGTTCTTGACACTCTCACCTAGACTGTGACAATGGTGGGCAACTGGTCAGTCTGCCTGCCTCCATCTGGTCGACTCTTCGCTGTCTTCCCAGAGCTATCTTCCTAGTGCACAAGCGCCCTGCCCTCCCCGGCAACAACCGGCAGCCAAGGCCTTGGGCGGCAGCCTGTCTTTGGCAGGTCGTCCTAGCTTCTGGAAACCACTCCCAGGAGAGCCTGTGCTCCCTCGGCATCTGAGACTTTACGTCCTTCCCCTTCCTGGAAGGAATGTCCTTCTTTGTCTTATCCACTTCTCACAGCTGTGTTTGTTCCTTAAGGTTAAGTTCAAATGTCACCTCCTAAAAGCATTACAAGTATAGTAGTTATGCACTGCCCTTTAATGTGTTACATTCCTTTTTCCTGAGGTATGTCATTTTGCTTTATAATATAATTTTTGGAAATATGTTGTTTCCTCCATGAAACATGTAAGTTTCCTGAGTTTAGGCCCCACGTTAGAGTTATTTCCATATGACCCAGAGCACTGCTCTGTTATATAGTAAACTGAGCAGAATAAGCTACCTAAAATGGGCCTGTGAAATATTTCAGTCACGTCAACTTTTTACTGGTCAAAGAGCAAAGCCAACGATGGTCTTACTATTATTTTCTCTTTTTAGCTCCCACAGTAAAAATACATTCTTATAGATTAATATAATCACACCCTTGTGCCTCTGAATTTTGGATTCTCTCTTAGCTTAAGAGATTCGTATCCACCTTATGGGTTCACCTTTATCCCAACTCCTCATGGCCAGTGAATATAGCTTCTAGGCCAATGTGGCTGAAGTGTCCCACCTGCATTCTTGCCACCAAACATGCAAGTTAAAAGTTCGGATTCCTGGACCCTACCCCAGACCTTCTGAATCAGAATCTCTGATGATGGGGTCTGAGGGTCTGCCTTCTCAGTAAGCTTCTCAGGGCTGCAGTACCTAGGAAAGTTGGAAAAACTTCATTCTACAAATTCTTCAGAGAGCTTGCCTCAAGAATTTGGTGGATTCTCTGAATCTCTTATTAGCTCTAAGAATGACTAGACTGCAAACATCATAGAAGGTGAACACAGCAATGTACTTAAGTTCATACAGTCCTGCTCTTGAGAACCAGGGAGATAAAAGAAAGCTGGTGGGATTCAAAGGAATGAAAAGGCAGGGAAGGCACCTGGCCCTAATCTGTTGTTGTCTGGCCAAGAAGTACACAGATGAGATTAGGAAAAGCTATTCAATTTAAGACCTGAATCTGACCTTCCTTCAGCTCCTTTTTGATGCAGACACCGGCCCGCCATGTCCGAGTCATTATGGATGAAATGAGACATTCACACGGACTACCAGGTCCAATGGAGGAAAAGGGACAGCATGGCTTTTCTCTCAAGGGGAGCAAAAGCCACGGCCTCCGCCATGACAGGCCTTTATTGGGTTTCTCAGCACATTACATGATGGTCCTCATTCACTATGCACAGGTTCACTTTAGGTGGTTACCTTTCACAGAAAACAAGGGAGCCCATGCCACTAATTGCATCACAGAAGAGGGATATTTGCAAATGAAAAAGCAAAAGTGGTTGAACTGGTTACACTCATTCTTGGAAGGTTTAGCATGGATTTTAGGAAGTTGCTTTGCAGTAAATGTCCTCAATTCAGGGTGAGGGCGTTTTAGCAAAAAGCAAGACTCATAGCGGCCAAGGTACATGGCACGCCTGATTCCCCACGGGAGAATCTATCCATGGACGTGGATCCTGTGCATCTCCCAGTGGGAGCTGGGCCCACGCCATGCAGAGCGGCCTCCCACACCTTTTCAACATTTACACAGAACATTCTATCTATAAACACTGGACTAAAAGGGAGACTGAAGTTACCCAGAATCTGCTCAGTGTCAGACACCACGCTGGGTACTTCCCACACACTTCTCCTTTAAGGAACCGCCTGTGAGCTCACTCTTTTAAATCCCACTTTGCAGAAGAGGAAATTTAGAAGAGCAGAGATTAAGCAAACAGCTAGTTAAGTAGATCAAGTAAGTAATCGGGTAGATAGGCTAAGTTAGATAAGTAAACTGCTGTTAAGTAAATGACTACTTTCAAATCCCGGTGTCACTGTTTACTAGTTATATGGCCCGTGGGGAGACTCACTTAACTCCTCAGAGGCTCAACAGTGTCAGGGATAAAACAAGGGCACTCTTCATCTTCCTCATGCTTGCGATAAAATCTGGTCCCTGTAGCACCCAGCACAATGCCAGGCCCTCGGTCAGTGCTGTGGCAACCATTCCTTCACCTCTCTGCTCCCCTCCAACCTGGCTTTCTTTTGCTGTTGTAAATTTTTATGAAGGAGCCTGCTTGCTCACAGCTGGTAGCTCTTCCTTCATCCTGAGAGTTCGTTTAAAAAAAAAGGAATTCTCATCAGCCCCTGGCTCCTTTCCAGCTCCGCACAGGCTGTGATGCGAGCAGCCCCCGTGAGTCATGCTCTCAGCTTCCAGCTTCCTTCCGGCAGGAAGTACCAGAGCACCACTGCCAGCAACCAGAGCGAGTCTCCCTTCCCACTGCTGGGCTTCCCCAGACCGGTCAGTCCGGTCAGTCTGGGCGAGGTCCCAGAGTCTTGGCCACACTGTCACGTTTGGTCTGCTAAGTCCCACACAACGGGGATCGCCCTGTGGGGATACGGAACACATTTGATGGAAATGAGTTCTCTGACGATGATAAAAATGTATCTTGATTTCTGTTGCAGGTAGTAAGTGGTTTACCTTCATAGCTTTTCTTTTTTACTCTGAGCATTTAGTCTGGAGGACAAGGAAAGGCATTTATCACAATGTTAGGATTCACTCTCATGGACTGGTTGTAGTTTCATTTCATCTTTGAGTTCCAGGCCAAAAGCCAAAAAGATGTCAGAACTATCACCTGGAGTCTGAGGCGTGTTCTCTCTGTCTTGGGCAGTGGCCACATCACACAAGCAGCAATGACTGTTCTTCACGTTAGTCAACTTCCTTGTCCCCGTCTTAATGACCTATGTGTTAGACAGGATGGGGGTCTCCCAGTCTGGGCCAGTCTTACAAAATGCTATTCTTACTCAATGCTAAAACGTAACACAGTATTTTGCAGACCAGCTATAAACAGGACGAGCCTGACAAGAACTCAACCAGGTGAGTGTAGCCGAGTGCAAAGAAGAAATCAACACAGAATTGACTGAATAATGTATAGAAGCGATGGCCAAACCACCCTTCAGGGGAGCAGAGCTTTGCATAGGAATCCCCCGTCTACTTGCTGCAAGTACAGAACACTACCTTGCAACAACCACTTCTTTTTTGTTCTTGAATGGAGCACGCCAGCTGGCGAGTTCATTAACAAATTTGCCAGCTCAGATTGAACTCTCCTAAGTAACTCCTTCCCGGCTTGGTGTGGACGCTTGGTGAAGCAGTCAGCAGCAGTGGCAGTTCGCCAAAGGCTTACCCGCTGTGTCTCCATGGGATGATTTGAGGATTTGTTTCTGTAGGAGACTCCCGTTTGGTGCTGACCACCTGGCCTGCCTCGACAGCAAAGCAGAGTGGCCACCTGAACCTGTTTTGTTCAGCACTTTGGAAGGGAGTGGGCAGGATGACCCCTCTGGTCACTTTAATTAGTGGTCACTGTAATTACTGTTTCTATTCCCATTTTGGGTCTAGGGTTGTTGAAAGGTAGTTTCAGCTCTGGAGTGTGTTTGTTTCTGGTTGGTCAGGCAGGGACTGTGTCCAGGACGCTGCATTCAAGGTGCAACCTAGGTCTCACTCTGGAGCGTTGAAGAATGCCTGCAGGACAAACCCGGACGGGCTCTGCTGGTGGTCCCTGGTCTGGTTGTCTGACTCTGGTCTTCTTTGTGCACTTGCCTTGTTTGTCTTACATGTACATGTGAAACTCAGACTCACCCCTGAATGCAGCTCCTTGGGGTGCATCCTCAGAACCAGATAAAAAGAACTCTGTTTATTCGACTTAAAGAAATTAAACACTTGTATAAACTAGGAAATATAACAAATGTGTCAATGGTAGGAAACTGCCTGTCCTGTCCCAGGCAGCCGTGCTCCAGGCTGGGAGCCCACGGTGGTTTGGGAGGCACCGACTTCTGAATGCGGCTTCCTTGCTTCCTTGGGCTTCAGCCCTCACAGACCACACACATGGAAGCTTCTGCCCTGCAACTCCTGCCTTGTGTCCGTCCAAGGAGCGCGCTTTCTGTGTACCCGCAGCCGGAATGGAAGCCGTGGCGGGAAACTGGGAGGGCACGCAGCAGTTCCCTCGGCAACAAGGAGGTCCCGTCAGAGGGTCGCACCGCCTTCGCTGAGGGGGACGAGCGAGGCAGTGCGAGGACTGCAGTGCAGGTGCTCCGGGGCGAGCAGGGCTGAGTGGCAGAGCTCCGGCTGTGGGACTTGGGGGCCAGCCCACGGCTAGCAGGGTGAAAATACATGCTTGGGGTCACAGGGAAAGAATTACTGGTTTTCTCTGTGAGCTGTTCGAGTAAGACTCCCACCGCTTCTCTTCCCCTGAGGGATAAGGAAAAAGTTACATGCCACACCTCTTCAAAGGGTCTCATCGATAGAAAGAAATGTTCTATTAGCAGGTGTGATTTCAGAAATTCTACCAAAGGTGTGGTGACGGAGGCCGAATATCCTAGGAATACTGACAACTAAATAAGTCTAGGATTGTCTGATTGGATTGGTGCCAGGAGAGAAAAGTCTGCTATAATTTAAAAATGTAGTTCAAGTCAGCTTCACTGGACTTGCAAAGTGAAACAGGTAGAATCAACCATATGTGTGTACTTTGAGTAGCAGAAGCCAAAAGGGTGGTTTTCCCGGTTTCATGATATGGGAAGAAGGTGGAAATGACAGGGTGAATGACTTGTTTTCGGTAAGAGTTTAGAGGGGTCTTAAGTAATTTACTGGTTCCCTGTCCACTCATCTGCAAGGACACTTTTGAGATCGCTGACTCTGGGAAGGGCACAGTCATGCACTCCCTTGCGTCAGAGTCCAGTCAAGTCCGCAAGATGCCTCAGACCTCAGCTTCTTTTCTGAGCAGCAGCCAGTAGCTTCCCCTCTCCTCCAGAGCTGTGTGTTGGCTGGGGGGTGGGACAGGTCAAGATGAGGGAGGTTGCTCTCCGTACCCACAGCCAAGACAGCGGGCTTCTAAGCTGTGTCCCTCTTCGGGGCATGGCCCCCACTTGGCTGGGCATAGGCCCCTATGGCTTTGGGAGCCTGCTGACTGGCAGTGGGATGGGCTGACTTGAGCATTTGCCCTGCTGTGAATGCAGCCAGGTGGAGCAGCCAGAGGCAGCCATGGAAACTTCGGAACAGAACGTTGCCCTGCTAAGATGAGAGCTGGAAGGGAGACAGGTGCAGGGAGGCTGCACCACCCAGAACCTTCCTTTTTGTGGATTGGGTCTGAATTGTGGCAGGTGAGCCAAGCTGTTAAACCAGGCATCCTGGCCCTGTCCTCTGCCTCCCACAATCCCTCCTGCCTGGGACAGGGTGGGAAAGGCTTGGGGAAGCCTTCTCAGCCCACCTTCTGTAGGAGTCCAGAAGCCAGAGGGTGGAGCCAAGGCCTACGACAGCAGCAGGCGCTGACTGCTAGTGTGGGTCTCTGGCCAGAGAGAAGAGGGGAGAAGCCCCTCATGGCATCACCAACTCTCCTTTACTTCTCCTTCCTGTTTCATTACAGCCTGCGCCTGCCGTTGTTTTGTTTTCAGTCTTGAGCTCCTAATGTGTCCAAACTGGGGACAAAGGGTGAGGAGCCACCGTCTGTGGAAGATGAAAACTGTGGGTTACATAGACCTCAGGTGATCTGCTCATCTTAAGGCCCATCCCAGTGCCTGCTGGGCAGGGGCTTTGGGGGATAAAGAGGCTGCAAATAAGCGATGCTGCCTCCCTGGATGCTCGGAAGGGCTTTAGTCTCTGAACTGCAGCTGTGTGGCTGGCCTACCCGGGGTGGCGTCTAACAGGGTGTCTCAACACAGAGGGCTTTGGGCTGGGCCTGGACACTGTGGCCTCACGTGTTTGGCCTTTCCCTCCCCCTGTGTGTGTACGTGTGTACACTTATACCTGCAGAGTTTACGTTCCCCAGGGGTGCCTGCTGACATCATAGGGCCTTTTCTGGGGTGCACTGTCCCAAAAGAGCAGATGCGGAGGGCCTTGTCAGGACTCCCTCCTTCCCCAGGCCAAGGTGCCTTACGAGGTGCAGCTCTTCACTCGGCCGCACGACAAGCATCGCTGAGTTTGAGAAGCCACAGACAACAACTGGGTATTGTGAGGAGCCCCTATCTCGCATCCCTTCCCCCTCTGGGATTGCTGTGCTTCGTCCACTGAGCTAGTTCTTTCAGCATAGTCACTTCCTGCCCAGATCCTACTTGTCCTTCAAAGTCCTGGACAGACCTAGCAGCTCAGTAAGGGATTCCTGAACAAAAGTCATGGCTTGGTGTCCTGGATCGTATGGAAGAAGATTCCAATACGATAGCACCTGCCCACTTCTCTCCCTGGCTGGCATCCATTCTGAGAGGCTTAGAGCTTTGTCCTTGGAGAGGCTGTCACTCTGGCCCACCTACTCATTAGATCCCCACCAGAGTGTGAGTTTATGAGGGGTAGGTTCTCGGTCCCCTGGATTTTTCCCCAGCTTCTGCCTCACCTCTTATGCACACGTCTCCTGTTAGAGTAATACTGTCTTTACACACTCCTGTCCTCGGGAACCCCAGAACCTAGGGGACCCCAAGACTTTCATAAGTCAGGCAGCCAGAGAACTTCACTGCTAGATCTAAAATGTACCCTGTCCATGTTCCCCAGGAAGCTGGTACAGAAGTGTGACCCTCATCCCCATTCCTTCAACAAAGAGGAGTGAAAAATCTCATGGGTGGGATTGTTAGATAGGACAAGGGTCTCTAGGTCTGGGCCAGTCTTACAAAATGCTATTCTTGCTAAATATTAAGGTGCAACATAGTACTTTGCAGACCGGCTGCAAACAGGGTGAGCCTGACAAGAACTCAACCAGGTAAGTGCAGCCAAGGGCAACGAAGAAATCAACATGTAACTGACTAAATATGAATATAAGCAATGGCTGAACCACCCTTCAGGGGAGACAGAGCTTTGCATATAGATCCCCTGTCTCCTCTAGTTGCTGCAAGTAAATAAAACTACTTTGCTACAACCATGTATTTTTCTTCAATGAACACTCCAAGCAGCAAACCTCTTGGGTTCAGTAATATGTAGACCATGCCAACATGAAACTAAACCTTTTTTCTGACCTACCTTTTTCTTACTAGCTTTCTTACATGTTTTGGAATTATGATTTCCCTGGTTATACTCCCCACCTTGGGAAATACTTTTGCATTTATGGGTCCTAAATTGATTTTTTAATCTAGAATTTGGGGGTTTAATGCACAAATCCTCACTCTCCCTACTCACACTGTTCATGACTGTGTGGATTCTCTTGTGCTCACACTGCTTCGAATAGCCCTGGGCTCTAGAAGCAGAAGTCCGAGCAGCTTCTGTGTGTCACACTGAGGAAGTTAGGCAGCTCTGTTCCTGCCCAGCTCCACCCCCACCTTGACTGTTGAGTGTTGCGTGTGAAGCCCTTCATTAAATACAGAAACAAAGCAACAGTAAGAAAAAAACAGAAGCCCAGAAAGATGACTATAATACAGACTTCTGTCTGCTTACCACTGCCTGTTCTGCTGGGGATCTGCCTAAGCACAGAGGGACCTAGCAGCTTGGCAGGATGGGTTTGGAGTCTCAATTAAATAACAGCAGAAGGAAGACACCGAAAGTCTGGTTGTCAGAGCTTCTTGGATTCTACTTAAGCCTTTGCTTCTACGTTGTCTGTTTTTACCAGTATGTAAGATAGGAGTAAATAATCAATGTAGCTTATGAAAATATCTTTATTTTGCTTAATCCCTTCACCTTTGCCACCCAGTCCCCCTAACCCTATGTACTGACAGCTGTCAGTCTGTTCTATATATCTGTGAGCCTGGTCTCTGTTGTTGTTGTTGTTTTTAGTTAGTTTATTTTGTACATTAGTTTCCACATATAAGTGAAATCATATGGTGATTGTCTTTCTCTGACTGGCTTATTTCACTTAGCATTAAACTCTTCAAGTTCCTCCATGCTGTCGCAAAAGTTAAGATTTCCTTCTTTTTTCCTTTCTTTTTTTTAAATCTTTACCTGAGGGCATTTTTTTCATTGCTTTTAGAGAGAGAGGAGGGGAGAGACACATCTAAGTTAGAGAGAAATATTAATCGGTTGCCTCCTGTACACGCCTGAACCGGGGATCACAGGCACTGAACTGGGGATCAAACAGGCAGCCTAGGCAACTGCTCTGACCAGGAATCGAACCTGCAACCTTTCAGCTCTGGGACGAGGATCCAACCAAGAGAGCCACACCAGCAAGGGCAAGATTTCCTTTTTCTATAGCTGAGTAGTATTCTATTTTGTAAATACTACAGGTTTTTTATCTACTCATCCACTGATGGGCACTTGAGCTGCTTCCAAATTTTGGCTAATGTAAATCATGCTGCAACAAACAAGGGTGCATATTTTTTCAAATTAGGTTTCAGGTTTTTTTGATATTCCCAGAAGTGGAATTGCTGGGTCATAAGGCAATTCTTTTTTTAATTTTTTGAGGTAACTCCATACTGTTTTCCACAGTGGCTGCACTGATCTGTATTCCCACTGAAGGTACACGAGGGTTCCCTTTTCTCCACATCCTCGCCATCACTTGTGTTTAGTGATATATTGATGATGGCCATTCTGACAGGTGTGAGGTGATATCTCATGGTGGTTTTAATAAGCATCTCTCTCATGATTAGTGATGATGAGCATCTTTTCATATGTCTATTGGCCATCTGTATGTCCACTTTGGAGAAGTGTCTATTCAGTTCTTATGCCCATTTTTTAATTGGATTGCTTGGTTTTTGGATGTTGTGTTGATAACTTCTTTATAAATTTTGGATATTAACCCCTTATTAAAGGTATCACTGGCATATATATTCTCCCATTCAGTGGGTTGTCTTTTCACTTTTTTGATGGTTTTCTTTGCTGTGCAAAACTTTTTAGTTTGATGTAGTCCCATTTATTTATTTTTTCTTTTGTTACCCTCACCTGAGGAGATATATCAGAAAAAAAATTGTGATGTAAAATGTCTGATATTTTACTGCCTATGTTTCCTTCTAGGATTTTTATGATTTCAAGTTTAACATTTAATTCTTTAATCCATTTTGAGTTTATTCTTTTATATGGTATGAAAAGGTCATCTAGTTTCATTTTTTTGTATGTACCTGTCCAATTTTCCCAACACCATTTGTTGACTAGACTATCTTTACCCAATTGCATATTCCTGCTTCCTTTGTTAAATATTAATTGACCATAATGGCATGGGTTTATTTCTGGTCTCTATTCTGTTCCTTGATCTGTGTGTCTGTTTTTATGCAAGCACCTTACTGTTTGATTGCTATGACCTTGTAGTATGATTTGACATCAGGTAGAATGATTTCTCCAACTTTGTTCTTCTTTCTCAACATTGATGTTGCTATTTGGGGTCTTTTGTACTTCCACATAAATTTTTGGATATTTGTTCTGGTTCCATATGATATACCATTGGTAACTTTATAGGAATTGCATTGAATCTTTAGATTGCTATGGGTAGTATAGACATTTTAATGATGTTAATTCTCCCTATAAATGAACATGGTATGTGCTTCCACTTATTTCTATCTTCTTTAGTTTCTTTCCTCAGAGTCTTATAATTTTCCAGGTACAGATCTTTTACAGCCTTGGTTAAATTTATTTCTAGATATTTTGTTTCTTTTTGATGGGACTGTTTTCTTAGTTTTCCTTTCTGATAATTCATTATTGGTGTATAGAAATGCAATGAATTTCTGGATATTCATTTTGTCTCTGGCTACTTTACTGAATTTATTTATAAGTTCTAGTAGTTTTTTGGTGGAATCTTTAGGGTTCTCTATATAGAGTATCAAGTCATCTGCAAATAATGATAGTGTTATTTCTTCCATTTCAATTTGGATGTCTTTTATTTCTTCTTCTTGTCTTATTGCTGTGGCTAGGACTTCCAGTACTATGTTGAATAAGAGTGGAGAAAGCAGACATCCCTGTCTTGTTCCTGACCTTATGGGAAAAGCTTTTAGTTTTGCTCATTGGGTATGATATTGGCTGTGGGTCTGTTAGGCATGGCCTTTATTTTGTTGAGGTATATATGGCCTTTATTACATCACTCTATTCCCACTTTGCTGAGAGTTTTTATCATAAATTGGTGTTGAATTTTATCAAATGCTTTTTCTGCATCTATTGATGATCACATGATTTTCCTCCTTCATTTTCTTTATGTAGTATATCACATTTATTGAGTGGCAGATATTTTACCAACCTTGCAACCCAGGAATAAATTCCACTGACTTCTTTAAATTCCACAAACTCCTTTAGTTTTTTTTTCCCCCTTGTCTGGGAAGTTCTTTATTTCTCCTTCAATTTTAAATGATATCTTTGCTAGGTAAATCTGTCTTGGTTGTAGGTCCTTGCTTTCGATCACTTTAAATATTTCATGCCATTCCCTTCGGCCTGCTTAGTTTAAAAACAACCCTTTTCTTTTTTAATGTTACTCAAATGATTCCACAGACTTCATGGATGTCAAGTCTGGTGAAGCTAATTTTATTTACCCATTTCCAAAAGTTGCTGGTTTTTTAAATGGCTAATCAAGGCTTATAAAACTGCAGACCATTTCCTAATTCTGGAAGACATGGTGGTGCAATTCTCTAACCATGAGAGATTCTGAAACAGCAATGACAGTGTCCCAATTTGCCCAGAACACAGCACAATATCCTAACAAATTACAGAAGAATGCAGCTTTCTCTCTCTAGGAAAAGTCTGGTCGGAGCTAGTTCTCACAGTGTTCCTGCCTCCAGGAAGAAAAGTCTATGGTTAGCTCTTGGCCTGACTCCTTGATGGTCAGCGGAGCCTCCTTGGAGTCCTGTGTTCAGACACATTAGGAGTTGATGATGGACGCACACTGTTGCTGAAGTGCATTTGGGCCCATGGTCTCCTGGCCTCTGGTTTCAGAAACGTTCATCCAGCCAGACATTTAATTTTCAGTGAAGCAGGGAAAAGAGACCTCTCTGGGGTGGCTATGCCACAGTATATACTTACAATTCATTTCATTTGGGTTTTTTAAGTGTAATGTTACTTTACAGTTATATGGTGCCTGGCAATTTTCAGATTTTCATTTGATGCTCAAAACAGTTTCAGGAGGTAGCTACTGTTATCCTGTTTTTACAGATAAGGTTGGGAGAGGTTATGTTGCTTAAATTCAGGTCTGCCTGATTCCAAAGCTTATGCTCTTTTTCTTTCTAACTCTTATTTTGAAATAATTATAGAGTCGCATGACGTTACAAAGAAATATACAGAGAAGTCCTGTGCACCCTTGCCCTAGCCTCCTCCAGTGTTCACATCTTACACAACTTGAGCATAACATTTAAACCAGGAAAAGGACATCGGCGCAATCCACTGGACTCACTCATGTGCTTTTTCTGCATAGACTATACATGCCATTCTACCATTTTAAAATATGAAGTCAGGTTATAGGGATGAATAAAATTACTTTCTTCAACAAAACAGTATCTACTAACAATTACATATTACCAAACAGTTTTTCATATCTAGTCGCAGTTAAGAAGAAAGAAAAGGAAGAAATCCTGTAAACCTCAGCTCTGGGGAGCACTAGTCTATGCTACATGCCTTTATGGGGGTATTTTCCCGAGTTGGTGATAGCTATGAAACAGGGGAACTGATAATTATAGCAGCAATAGTCTCTCATGTCAGAAAGCTGTATCAGTAAAAGAAAGGCGATCTCACCTTGTCTTCAAATGTAGTCTTGTTGGCTTCCTTTTCCAGGGAGTTCAAATCTGCCTCCACAGAGGGTTGCTCAGATGTTTTCTGAGGAGAAGCTAAAAAGACAAAGAAAACCTGCCACTAATTTGGTGATTTGGCTTATAAATCACTCAGCTCTTGGCCTGACTTGAGCAAGTAGCTGGACTGTGTTGAGGCAGGTGATTAACAAACCTAAGTTGAGTTGCTGTGGTGACTGCTGAAGTGGTAGGTGAACTTAGTTTCTGGGTCCCATGGCCAAAATGCCATCCATCTAATGCCACCAGTGTATCACTCTGATTCTTATGTGTGGTGGCCTTGGTGAAGGTCGCCCATCTAACTTCCAGGAGCCCTGGGCAACGCTCAGATTCTATGAGCCAACTGGAAGCAGCTTGGGCTTTCTATGGGTTTTTCATGGAGGCTCTGCTGAAATCTGTGGTGAAGTGCATGTTTGCTGCCCCCATGAAGCTGCTCTACAGCAATGGGCAATCCTCTGGGCTCCTCCCTTTCTGCAGGATCTCTGTAAGCTGAGTGATTCCAGGTATAATAATTGGATACTGAACATGCATTCACTGTAATTGGCAATGCCCGTGACTGAGAAGCACCTTCCCTTAACACCATCAAGTATAACGACAAAATTAAAGGCAGGGATGTGGGAGCCATACTGCCTTCATTCAAGTCTTGCTCTTTCGTGTGTGAGATGCACATTACAGAGACACCCCTGTGCCTCAGCTTCTTCAGCTGGAGAGTGGGGAATAATGAGAAAGCCTGTAGGACCGGGTTGCTGTGAGACCTTAGTGAGTTAATAGGTACCAAGCGTTTAGATCATATTAATACTCAGTACATTTTAGCTGTTAGTGCAGCCACACAGCATTAAAAAGAACCTTGTTCACATTCCTTATTTAACTTCAGGGAGGTTAAACGTTCTACCCAAGAACCAAGCTAACAAGAGTCAGAGCTGACATTCCAGCTCCCATCTCTAAGCTCTCTGCCCGTGTGCCTCACACTGTGAAATAGAATAGTTTACCTTGGCACAGACTCAGTTACTAAGGAATCAGACTACTGTGTTTGAAAATCCTGTTAGTGACCAGCCTCAGCCCACACTCTGTGGTTACGCTCCAAAACAAAAGCACAGGATTGTTCTGCAAAACGAACAGGTTGCTTGACCAAAGTCAACGATACCTGTTCAGACACGACAAAGATCTGTTTGCCTTAGGAGGTTCATTACCTATGATGAAATCGTGGGTTTGAAAAGCTGAGAAACAATCCATCATTCCTGCTATATTTACCCGTAACAAACATGTGTCCCTTAAAACAATGAGAGAGGCAAAGTCACGGAAGCAAATACAATTTAGTTTGGGGAAAGAGCCCTAGAGGAGGGATCAGGAGAATCAAGTCCTGTGTCCTGCCATCCAAGAAGGATGTCCCCATGTGTGTGAGTGTTCATATGTATCTCCGGTATGTGCCCATAAGTGTGTCTGAGAGTGTGTGTGTGTGCGTGTGCATGCACATGGGTGTACACGGAAAAATTCAGGAAGAGATGCACTAAACTCTCATCAAGTTTTCTAAAAGCAGAATGTATGATAAGAGACAAAGGACTGCAAGTTGTACCAAACAGAAAATTAATCAAAAGGCCCCATGATGTTCGGATACATAACAACTGAAAGAAGTTGTTGCAGACAGAACTGCACAGCAAGAAATGCTAAAGGAAGTTTTCCCACCTGCAGTGAATGAAACGGCACAAGGTGCTAATCCAGATAAAGGGATAAAGGAGACTGCAAATAGTGAATAGGATGGTGAACGTAAAAGAATGCATACATTTTCCCTTTTCTTCCTTTCTCTTAATTTTTTAAAAAGACCTATGATTGTTTCAAGAAAAAATTATATCACGATATTGGGGGATTCAACATATGTCGATGCAGGATTCATGGTAAGAATAGCACAGAGGATGGGTGGGGGGTATGGAAATATGTCGTTGCAAATTTCCTGTATTTTTTGCAAAGTGTACAATTTAACTCGAAGTAGATTTCTGTAAATTAAGGATGCATGCACTAATCCCTAAGAGAAACATCTGGGGGGAAACAATGCAAAAATGTATGTATGCTAAAAAACCAACAGAGGAATTAAAAAGGAAGACAAGAAGGAATTTGCTAACCCAAAAGAAGGTAGGAAAAGAGGAACAGAGAAATTTTAAAAAACGTATGAGACAAGTAGACAACAAATAACAAAATAGTAGCTCTAAATCCAGCTATGTCCTTAATTACATAGTATATAAATGGACTAAACACTCCCATTAGAAGGCAGAGTTAACATAATGTTTGAAAAAGGTAACACCCTACTATATGCTACCTACAAGAAATATACTTTAAAAAGAGAAAAAAGAAATAGAAGAATGGAAAAAGTATCTCATGCAAACACTAAGCATAAGAAACCCGGGAAGGTTGTATTAATAACAGACAAAATAGACTTTAAGACAGAGTTTTACTGAAGGGAAGAAGGGGAGGAGAGACATTTTATAGTTATAAAAAGGCCAGTGTATCTGGAAGATATAAGTATGAATATGCATCTGCTTAATAACAAAGTTTCAAAATGAAGCAACAAATAACATATGCATCATGTCCAAGAGTGGTTTCTCCCAAGAATGTATGATTGTTTTAACATCCGAAAATAAGTCACTCTAATCCACCATACTGACAAAAAAAAGGGAGGAACCCATATGTTCACCTCAATATATAGCACCAAAAAGCATCTGAAAGGTTCCAACCACTCATGATGAAAATTCCCATCAGACGAGGCACCGACAGGCACGTCCTCAGTCTGATAAGAGAAGTCTGTAAAACTCTGACTAACGTCATACCTCGAGGTGAAACGTGAACTCTTTCCCTTAATAGGAGGAAAAGACGGGGATGTCCACCCTTATCGCTTCTATTCAACACTGCACTGGAGGTCCCGCCAACAGAATAGGATGCAGGGAAAGAGGGTCTAGAGATTGAAACGGGAGAGGTAAAATTGCCCCTGTTCATAGATGACATACTGTATTTCCATTTAGCAGTAGATTCCTATGATAGTTATATATGGTGATTCCATTTATTACAGGGGTTAAAAAACAGACAAACATGAAATGCCTAAGAACTTCACACTAAAAGCTGCTATAGTGCCAAGAGAAACTAAAGAGGACCTAAAGAAATGGAGAGTTGTGATAGTTAGGAACCGGAAGACTCAATATTGGCACAATAACCCTTCTCCCCAAGGTGATCTGTACAGTCAGTGAAATCTGAGCCATAATCCCAGTAAAAATTGAAAGGTGATTCTAAAATTCATATGGAAATGTGAAAGACCCAAAATAGCCAAAACAATCTTGAAAAAGAATGAGTTAGAAGACTTGCACTGACTGATCTCAAGGCTTAGTAATAAACTGTAGTAATCAAGGCCAGGTGGG
This sequence comes from Tonatia bakeri, assembly GCA_004024845.1. NCBI lineage: Eukaryota > Metazoa > Chordata > Mammalia > Chiroptera > Phyllostomidae > Tonatia > Tonatia bakeri. The sequence goes on from PVIA01000392.1 coordinate 365,421, forward strand.
ATAGGTATAAGGACTCACCTGTTTTTTTAATCCTTTCAAAGAACCAACTTGACCACCCCATTGCTAATAAAACCTGGTGGAACTTTAAAGGTCCTTAATGGAGCCTATTTTATGCTAATGTTATTTGTGCATTTATATCATTATTCTATTAGACTGTGAGTTTCATACCCAAAATTTTATCAAACTTTGTAAGTCCTCGATGCCTGTACTATTTTATATCTGTAGTTTGTTTTAAATAATATCTGTCAAAACAACAACTATTAGTCATCTTAAACCCTCGTGGGCAATAATAAAATGTAAAGCCACAAAGCTTTCTTCTCCAAATAACCTACCCAAGACGGAGGGCTGGCTGGTTTTCGGTGACACCCACTTTGGGGAGGACTCCGGGTGGGGGGCCACAGGTTGCACAGGGCGAGTCTGTCTGGCTGCCAGTTTCATCAGACTCATTTGCCTCTTATGAAATATTTCCTGTACATCCCCCAGCTTCTGCAGGACTCTCTGGGCTCTGGCCTGCAGGAACAAAAGCAAGTCATTAGGTCACTGTGCACTGAGCCTGAGGACATGACACACTCCCTTTCTCGCATCTTCCCCTCTCCCCGCACCCCCAGCCTCCCCTAGCGGGCTCTTCTCTGGGCGTCCGTAGGCAAGCTGTCCCACGTCTGGCCTTGCGCCAGAATTGTGCTTCCAGGAACCTGCATCTCCCACGACTGCAACTGCCTAGCACAGAGCAGTGCTTGGGAAACCTGTGGCAAGTGGAGAAATGTTCACTAAGCCATGTCCATCCATGGTGGAAAAGGATGCCATAGGCCATGGATAAAGGGCATTAGGCCAACTCTCAAACTAGGACAGTTAAAAAATAAGGAATGTGCTCTGAATAAAGGCCCTGATGGAGAAAAGAGTTCAAGTGTTCTGGGGGAAAGAGTTGACTAAATTCTGAAACAGAATCAAGGAAACCACAGGCACCAGTAATTTAAAAAAAAAAAAGGTAGCTATTTAAGTACTCTTCGGGGTGATTCCTCTGCATGTAAGTAGGAAGTAAGCTGAAGAAATACCAGAGGAGAGGTGAAACTCACAGACGGTCCCATAACTGACTATATGCTCTGGAGCAGAGGTTCAGGAAAGTGAGAAACAAGGCCTGAAAGTCTTTGAGTTTCACCAAAGCCTCGTTTCCAGCGTAACACCCCTCTAGCTCTGGTGGGCAGAGGAAAGTGAAGAGCCTTTATCATGCTGACACTGACATCTGTTTTGCAGATTTTTTTAAAATCCTCGCCCAAGGACATTTTCATTGCTTTTAGAGAGAGAAAGGGAGAAAAAGAAACATCAGTGAGAGAGAGAAGCATTGAATGGTTGTGCCCTGACCAGGAATTGAACCTACAACCTTTAGGTTACAGGATGACGCTCCAACCAGCCGAACCACACAGGATGATTTTGACCACCAAAGAAAGGACCCAGAATTAGAAGAGCTGAACCACCATGAGCCATGTAGGGTGCCTTGAGGATGCCTAATGCTGAAAGTACAAGCTCAGCACACACCCAGGAGCAGGGGGGTTGCCCCATTTTGCTACTACAAAAGTAAATTTGTCTTTTTTATGCTGGGCCACCTTCTGAGGGAAGGGGATGATATCTCTGAGGCGGGACTGGAGAGTCAGTTACCGAAAAACTCTTCCCCTCCAGCCTGAGGGCCCTGTCAAGGCTGACTGACTTCCGCACTGAGACCTGGTCTTACCCTGTGGGGGGTCCAAGTGCAGACCTGCACGGTCCGTGGAAAAACCACGAGCCACAGGAAGGCTCTCCAGCACCTGAAATGCGGCTGGTCTGAACTGAGCTGTGCTGGCAGCACTGGATACACACTGGGCTTCGAAGACAGCGTGTAAAAACATAAAGTACCTCAATAGTATTTGATATCCATTGCAGGTTGAAATGATATTTTGGACATGGTTAAATAAAACATTAAACTTGACTTCACTTGTTTCTTTTCACTTTTTAAAATGTGGCCACTAGAAAAGGTCATCAGCTTACATATGCAACTTGCACCATATTTCTATTGGACAGCACTGGCCTGGCCAGGGGGCTAGCAAGCGTTTTCTGTAAAAGTCCAAACAGTGCATTCTCAGGCTTTGCAGGCCACCTGGTCTCCGTGATAACTGCCCACTCTGCCCCTGCACATCACAGCGGGCACAGCCAATAGATAATACAGAATAAATGACCGTGGCTGTGTCCTGATAACACCCTAGGCACAAACTGGACGGCAGGCAGCCTTGGGCCACAGGCTACGCTTTGTTGACCCGTAGTCTCGATTTAGCGCAGGGTCTGTGTTTAAATAGTCTCTTCAGAGAACGTGCCTCTGGCCTCGGGAAGCACGGATGCACAGTGCACTCGAGGTTCTGATAACACGGCCCTGAGTCTGCGTCTCAAAGAAACCAAGTTCCCTCACAGCAGGGTGATGGCCATGACCACCCTGCTCTTCCAGCCCAGGGATATGTTTGAGGAAACTGAGTTAACTGTTGACAAAATAAGAAATCTACTATGAAGGCTGATTGAAAAAGGTGAAGGGATTAAGCAAAACAGAAACAAAAACAAACCTCACAGATAGACAATAGTACTGTAATTACCAGAAGGAAATGGGGGTGGGGTTGTGGGAAAGTAAAGGGAGGCGGAAATGGTGATGGAAAGGGACATGCATTTGGGTGGTGACCACACACAGCAATGTATAGATGATGCGTTATAGGACTGTGCCCCTGAAACCTATATAATTTTATTGACCAATGTCTCCCCAACAAATTCAATTTTAAAAAAAGACAAAGGAAAAACATCTGAACAAGGTCAGCGCCACGTACTAGGCAAAGCCGGGTGGCTCACCTCTCGGATGGGCAGGACTCAAGTCACCTTTGCCTTTTCGTGTCTGTCCCCAGGTCCCAGGACAAGCGCTGCCACTGGCTCACTGAGTTTCACTGAGGCGTTCAGAAGACACCCTAGATTCCTACGCTCGGACCAAGGGGAGGTGAGTGCAAGATTAACAACTGTATTTCCACTTTCCATATCATAATCAGAAGTAGCTTTGTCAAATGTAAATATGCTTGTGTAATTTACCTGCTCAAAAGCCCTGCAGTGGCACCTCACTCCTTGTCCTACAGCACCAGGCTCTTCACACCCGACCCTGACCTGACCGCTGCCTCCCTGTGCGCCCCACGGCCCCTCCATTTCACACGCTCTGGGACCGAGGAGAGCTTGCTGGGGAAATGTGTGTCTTCTCCCACACTGCCCGCACCTCGGCTGCAGGGACCGCGTCGTACTGCATCCTCAGATGAAGCACAGCCTAGGTACCCAATGCATATTTGCAGAGTTGAATGCTTCTATTTGCTACTAAGATGGCTGCATTCTCCATACCGGGTGGAGAAAGTGAATGAGGCAGAAAAACCAAATGAGCTGCACTAAGGGCTGTGCCTCGAGGAGCCTGAGACAGAGACGGCGTGGCCACTCCCGGAGCAACAGCTTATGGCTGATGTCGCTTTGATGACCGTTATGTCTGAAATGTAACAGATTCAAACTTTTAGACATAAAGTGCCAGTTTTGAAGAAAAAAACTTTATTTTTTGAATAGTTTTGGATTTACAGAAAAATTGCCAAGTAGTGCAGAGTGTTCCCACATTCTCCACACCCGGTTTCCATTATTATTAACAGGCTTACATTACTATGGTACATTTCTTACAATTAATGAATCAATATTGACACATTATTATTAAAAATTATGACTATTAAATAAAGTGCATGCTTTTTCTAGGTTTCCTTAGTTTTTGCCTAATGTGCCTCCCCTCATGGTCCCATCAGGACACCACATTACATTTACTCATTACGACTTTGGCTCCTCTTGGCTCTGCCCATCTCTCAGCCTTTCCTGGTTTTTGATGACCTTGATTATTTTGAGGTGTATTGGTCAGGTATTTTGTAGAAAGTCCCGCAGCTAATATTTATCTGATGTTTTTCTCATGAATAGACTGAAGTTATGGGGTCTGTTGAGGGGGTGGCGGGGAGAAGACCATGGAAGAAAAGTGCCATTTTCATCACATCATGTCAAGGGTACATACTATCCGCATGACTTAATCCTGTTGATATTGACCTTGACCACCTGGCTGAGACAGCATGTGTCAGCTTTCTCCACTGTAAAGCCACTCTTTCACTTCTCCTCTCCCACACTGTACCCTGTGGGAGGAAGCCACTATGTGCAGCCCACACTTAAGGACGGCGAAGTTCTGCTCCACCTTCTTGAAGGTTAAGTATCTACACAAACAATTTGGAATTCTTTTGCATGTGAGACTAGGTCCCTTTCCCCAATTTATTTATTTATTCCATTATTTATTTATCTCAGTATGGATTCGTGAAGATCTATTTTATGCATTGGGTTTTAATTCAATACTACGCTATTAACTTTGTTGCTCAAAGTGTTCCAGCATTGGCCATGGGGCACTCTTGCAATTGCTTCCTATGACCCATCATTGGAGTTTGTTTTGGTTTTAGCAGTTCCTTACTTTTTGTCATCGTAATATGCTCTTGAATCATCTTGTATATTTCTTCCCCCAGTCCTAGAATCAGCCATTTCTCCCAGGAGCTTGGGTCTCTTATTAAAGAATGGTATTATTACAGAAACCAAGATCAAGGTGCTAGGCATGCTCATTGATGCTGGGGGGAGGGGGGCTCATTGCTTCTAGGTCCAAGTAAGGAGGTGTATTTGTCTATACCAACCTGTGTATAAGCATACATCTTGGAATATTTCTATATGTATAAAGTACCAGTTTTGACAACAAAGTCATTACCTCTCAGCAGATAAAACTTTCTCTGGCACAATATTGTATTTAATCTTATAATCTAGAATTTTACTTCAAACCAAAAAAGAATAGTTGGGCTTTGGGGATATTTTGATCTGTTTTGTACATAGGATTTTTCAAAAGCATTTTTCTCCTCTAACTCTCTCCTTCCTCCATATTCCTACCTGTTTCAAAGAAGTGGCTAATTGAGCTTTATTCATTTCCTGGTGGGTGGTCAGGAGGTGGGCTGAATTTGGCTGGCACTGCAGCTGCAGCCACAGGTCTCCCTGGTTGACGTGACGCACTTATTTGGAGCAGCCAATGTGGTTGGAGCGCAGTGAGACTCTTCTGCTTTAGGAGTCTGACCCAAGTCTATTGATGCTGGGCGTTCAGTGCAGCACCTGCGCCAGATGGGCCTTCTCTCTGTCCCTTCTGCAGGGAAGCTGAAGGGACCTCATGTTGAGGGAAGGTGGTCTGCCCACCGCACCCCCACCCCACCTCGAGGTCACATCTTCCCACCAAAACTCACTGGAAAGAGTCAGGGAAAGATCGCTGAGGCACAACTCCACACCGAGCTGCCCGCACTTCACCCAGTCCAAGCTCACACCTGCCCGCCCGCTCGTTCAGCAAACATGGGTTGGATTCAAGATACAGGCAGGGCACATGGACACAGAGATGGATGAGGCTCCTGCCCTTCAGGAGCTCCCGGTGTAACAAAACAAGATAGATATTAAAAATAAATAATTGGAATACAGTGTGGTGTTTATGTTAGAAAAAGGGCTTTTAGCCTGAATCCATGCATGGACTTTGGGGGGTCTCCTAAATTAAGTATAAAAAGCTGTATACGCCGAATATTCCCTGTTTGTGCCCCGCTGCGTCTTCTGTACTCTGCTCTGTGTCCCAGGTGCTACCTGTACAGACTCTGTCAACAGGTTCACTTGCCTGTGGGCTTTTAGCTGGCCTTGGCCAATGGAAGCCCCACCAGGAAATGAGAGAAGAGAGAAACGTAGGGCTTGTGTTTCTCCACCACTGGCTGCACTCCTCTGCCCAAGGCCACAGCTTGCACTAGTTGCCTCACTTACAGTCACAGCTGTATCGCATCCTGGGCCCCCTCTGTCTTTCTTTAAAATTAGGAGCGGTAACTGCTCCCTGTTTCCTGCTAGCCCCAGGGTGCTTCACTATCCCTGTTGGGTTCCCTAAATCCTGCCCATGTCTTTGTAAAAGTTTCTGAGTCAAACTCCCTAAAAATAGGTGAATCGGGTTCCCAAAAGGGCCCATGACTCAAAAGAGGTGAGGAGGCCATTGGAGCAGAGGTACATACAAAGTGGTGTGGGTGTCAGAGGACGGTGTGCTATCCGTAACTCCACCGGCCTCACAGAACAATGCTCCTCTCAAAGTGCGAATCCGACCAAGTCGTCTCCCTGCTTAACTTCCGTAGTGGCTCCCCACCCACCGCTCTGAGAGTGGAGGCCAAACCCCTGAACTTGGCCCACAAAGCCGCGCCTCATCTGTCCCTCCCCAGTCTCTGCTGGCTCTGTGCACTCCAGGCACGCTGGCCCTTGGCTTCTGCACTTGTGCCAGGCTCCCTCCAGCCCTGTGGCCCCTGCACATGCTAGTCCTTTGACTAGAAAGGACTCCTATCTTCTGTATTCATTCTCTAGGGCTTGGTTCAGATGACCCCCAGTCCAGGTCAAGTTCCTCTGCCATACTTCATAGGACCCTGAATCCCAACTCCAGAGCCCTTTGCTCGGAACACATTTTTGTGATTTGTGTTTGACATTTATTAATGTCAGCCTCTCCCTCTAAACTGTAACTTCCATGAAGGATACAGCCACGTTTATTTCTGTTTACCGTCGTGTCCTCAGCACAGTGCACAGAGATGCTCGCAAGGATTTGTAGAGAAGCGGATGACTGAGGGTGATATTTGAGTCAGACTATGAAGAGTGGGTTTGCCAGAAAGCACTTTGCCAGGAGTCTAAGAGGCCGCCTGAGGGCTCAAGAGCTGGTTAACTTGCTCAGTATGTCCTACCTGGACTTTCTTGGGCAATAGGCAAAGGTCCCCAATACCACCGTCCCGACCACAGGATGAAAATAACCCATCAACATTACCTCTACGTCAGGGGTGAGTATCAGCTCAAACTGGTGGTAAAACTCCTTGGAGCTGGGCAACGGGTACTCCTTCGCCGTGCCCAGGAATGCCTGAATGTCGTTCAAGGAAACGTCAACACCTTCTCGCGACTGGCACTTGTCTACAGCTTGGGACGCCAAGAGGTAGATTCCTGCTTCACACCACTGGCTGACCTTTTGAAAAGAAACAGAGTGTCCTGTGCAGTTAGCCTGGCCACAACTCAGCCACCTCAACCCTGAGGAGGTCCAGACCCTTTGGGGTCTGCCAGGATTCTGGGACAATGGGAAACTGTCGTGGGCCAGCAGCAAGTGGAGAGCTCGAATCACAGTAAACACAGCTGTGAGGTGGACAAACCCAAAGCGATTTCACATCTGTCCAGTTTTCAGGGAAGCCACTCAATCAGTAAAATAAGTACATAAACATTCTTCTCTTTCTCTGCTGACAGTAATTCCTACTCCTCCAGGAGGAGAAAGTTAAGTATTTCCAAGCTTGGTCTACCTATAGAGAAATGTAACCAATGACTTTTGAGGCTGACTGCCTAGGCCCCTCGTCTTGCTTCCTCGTGGGTTACAAGAGCACAGGGTGATCCATAAGGCGGCAGGCCTGGCCCCTACATGCTGTACCGGGGGAGAGACGGTCCTTTCTGCAAAAACACCACTTTCCTCTGCCCATACTTGTTCTTATTGTCATTTGTCTTTCCCAGGGAAGCATCTGAGAATGGAAATTTCTGTAACTCAGAATAGCAATACTCAAACTTTCCAGAATGCACGAATGAAATCAGATAGGTGACGAATTCTCATAATTCAATGTTTAAAAGATGAAAACAGAAAGACAAGGGCCCTTCTGATGCCTGAATATTGATATGAAAAGAAGCTTCTACAGTGAGTGTACCTGTGTTTCCATTCCATGGGACCCAAAGAGCTATGTAAAGTAACTGTGCAGGGGAAACACTGCAAAGCAGTTATGGCTAAGTGGGAAATTACAGGCAACTTAAATCTTTTATTTTTTCCCTAAATTATCCACATTGAATGTGTACTACTTTCAGAATAACAAAAGACAATAAAGATATCTAAAAATTAAGGGAGCGGGATACATAGGTGCACATGAGTAACTTTCTTCCTCCTCATTCCTACACTTGACATGAAATTATGCTTTACTATATGCCATGAAAACTTTGTCTTGAAACCTCATGCCTAGATCTGCAGAAAACATTACGCTGGGGTCTTCTGCAGAGTCACAGCGGCTACTTGCTCTGCTAGACACAGTCTCTCTCTCACATCACACGACCCTCAGCATTAGGCTCTTATCTCTGGAGCAGATACGGAGTGAGGACACCAGTAGCTGATCCTGCCGAAAGCTTAGCACACAGAGCAGACTGCACACCAGGTTCTTTTGAGCCACTTGCTTCTGGAACAGCTGTATTTCATTGACATTAGCATCCCTTTGGCAGTGGGATGATGTACAGTCTGGGTGGGGTGCCCAGACTGTACATCATCCCATTTCTATCAGAAAGAAAGAGATGTGGGAATGGACCATGTTGACTCATGGCCCTGAGCCACGTGCTGCCTGGGAACAGCTGACAGGGAAGGCTACAGAAGTCACTGCCCCTGCTGACCGGGCACTTGTCCAAGAGATCACTGCCAAAAGCACCAGGAGCTGCACTGCCTCCCTGTGAGCCTTTGGCACACACACCACTGCTGTCTAGACTAAGGAGCCTGGGGTTTGGAACTTGGCAGTCCTGACTTCAAACCCACAATCCCCTACGGTCTTGGGCAATCACTTATCCCAGCGTTTCTCAGTGTGTCCCTGTACAACCTGCACCAGAATCACCCAAGCACTTGCTGAAAACACTGATTCCTCAGCATCCTCCTAGACTTGCTGAATCTCAGTCTCCAGAGTGGTACGCCAGGGAATCTGCACCACAGCAAGCTCACCAGGCGATTCTCCGCTAAACGCTACAACCCAGTGACTTAACCCTGTTGAGTGTCAGTCTCTGCCTCTTAAATGAGGGCATTGATACCTTCCTCATAACTCGTCTTGAGGATTAAATAGACGACATAATTATACTCCCAGTAGGTATAGTCGGTGCCCAGTAAATGGCAGGAGTATATAGTGTTCATTATACCTTGAGCTTCTCCAAAAGGATTTACGTTCTGATGGCTTGAGAGGAGGAGGAGCACTTTGCAAATACAGTGCTTGGCCTCTATGTGCCTGCAGGGGAATCAATAAACGTCCCATGGGGCCAGGCCAAACCACGCTCTTTAAGTCTGGGTCCACACAGAGGGAGATGGACTTAACTCATTCTAATAGGATGTGGTGGGGTGGCGGACGCACTCCAGACCTTCGGTACCTCTACGACCTAGAACCTGCAGCTTTTAATGCCTTTGGAGCACCGTTTCACCTAAAGTTCTTTACCCCCTCGGCCATCTCGTGGGGCGGGGAGGTCGAGTGTGATCAAGGCTGCTTTACAGAGAACGTCGCCGGCACCGTGGTCTCAACTTGGTTTCGCTCACCTTGTCCAGCTGTCTGTGCAACTCCAAAGACTTTCCTAAAAGGTCGTCTTTTTTCTTGTTCTCATTGATGCAGTTGGCACAGAGGCGCCTGAGCTCCGCGCACTTGGGCCTGATGGAGTCTGCTGCGTAGTGGTGGCTTTGGATGTGCTGGTCCCCGATGATGGCGAGCAGCCGGGCTTTTTCCAGGGGCTCCTGCAAAGTGAACACGCACAGCCAAGCATCACGAGCCAGGTCTCGGCCAAGCTGCTGTTCACCTGACACTGTGAATACCACGCCCTAGAGGGAGGCTAGGGAGATGCGAGTCAGGCTTTAGGCTGAGGGTCTGTGGCTGGGGGACCTGGGCAAGCTCTTCCTTTCCCAGGGAGCCTGTCCTCATCCAGGGTCATCTCCCTAGAGAAGAGCAAGTCATTCATTTGAGTACTTGTTGAGTTCTGGGGTAGGTGCTGAGGATACAGTGTTAACAAGCCAGAAATTTTCATCCTAATGGAGAACTCACATATTGAGTAAATTATACAAATAATTAAATTATTACAATGTGATAAGTTCTAGGACAGAAGTGTTATACTGCACAGAACAGGAAACTCTGAATTCCACTGTCAACTAAATGGAAAAGCAAAAAGGAAATTCATATGGCCCTGAGGAAAGTGGGGAATGAGCTGAAGTTAAGAAAAGGTCAAGACCTGGTTTGGACAACTCTATAGGGGACTCATGAGACTTAAGATACATGTTTCTTAACATAGTCCTCCTAGAAGATCTTCAAATCCAGGGGTGGTCCTGGGCACCCTGACAGGGAGCATCGACCTGAAGTCAGGGACAAGCCAGGCAGTCAGTCCTTGGCTGCGAGGTTCAGGTGGAGGGAGGAGGCCGCTGTGGCGGGGACAGAGGAGGAAGCAGGAAAGGACTGGGAGACACAATCAGAGAAGAGAGAGGGGGGATCGGACTGGCGAGAGCCCGGCTGCCACTGTGGGAACACTTCGGCTTTACTCATCGTGAGGCGGGAAGCACTGGAGGTTTGGAGGAGAGAGCCTCATTCATGAAAGGACTGCTGCAGCTGTGCTGTCAAGAATGACAGAAGAGGCAAAGCAGGGTGGTCAGTTAGGGAGCTACTGCAGCCATCCAGGTAAAAGATGTGGCTTAAACAAAGCCGGCAACCAAACCAGCTCCCGCCTCAGTGCCTTCCCCAGGGTGGTCCTCCCAGTCAGTCAGGCCTGAGCTCTCAGCTCACCTCCCGGCAGGCCCTTCTCTGACTGCTGCACCTACGCCCCGCAACCCGCCCAGGCCCTCTCCCCTACTTAGTTTTCATTTTCTAACACTTTCCTCTATCTGAAAATGTCTTTGTGTTACTTCAGTGTACAATTTCTCCCTCCTTTACCCACTTCCACCAGTATGTAAGCTCCATGAGAGCATTTAGTAGGCATCCCATAAATATTTGATCAATAGAATGAATGAATGAATGAATGAGCAAGCACTAGTGAATGAATGAATGCACTAGATGATGCAGTCACCTGCTTGGCCGGAACCGTGTGAAACAATATTGACCTGTGAGTCAACACAGGTGACTGCCACAGTCTCCAGGAGCACAGAGGTCATGTGCCTCCTTGCTGACCACGGTGAGTGTCCAGTACACCACACTGCCCTACTTTAACTTTTTACAGTGATATAACAGGGAATGTATTGAGGACCCCAAAACCCCTAACACAGCTGGGGGGAGGGGAAGCTGAGCAGGCTTATTGAGAGTTACTTTGCATATCTAAAGAACTTGGCCAGTGTTTCAGTAATGCTAATAGCTGTGCCTGCTGGCTCAGAGCCAGGGAGATGGGCCTGACTCTAACCCCTGAGGTGACGCAGGGAATCATCCCAGGCTACAGCGTTTGCATAAAGGTCCGCTCCCTGTCACACGGCCATGCCTGCCCAGACTAATAATGGCAGCCGAGAAAGGCAGAAGATACCTGAGGGCTGGCAGAGGTAGCTGATTGTGGAAGGAGTTGGAAGTGGGGTTACCGAGAAGCAGCAGGGTGAGGATTTAAACTCAAGCACAGGGCAGCCATGCTCTCATAGCTGAACAGGGGTCTCTGCCACGCAGCTTAGAAAGGAGCAGAAAAGCAAGATGTAGCAGCCAGTCGGTTTAGAATTAAGAGCAGGAGCCTAGCTCAGCACGGATGACGGGAGAAGCTGGGTGTTAAAATGGGGGTCTGCCTGGCTAAGCTACCGACCTCTGTCTTTTCCTGAGAGAGGGCACTTCTGACACCCTGGCTTGGCAACGGGAGGCAGGACTGTGTGTGCATATGGGTGTTTACTTTTAAGGGACTTTGGGACTTAAAACCAGAATTCCACCATTATCCTGAACCTGTGTAATTTTTGAATAGTTCCTTTCCTTTTCGTAAGACTGTGGCACTGCGAGTCACTTTTTTGGCGGTGGGCAATGATTTGAGCTATCAACAATCTCCAAATTACTCTCCTCACCTGACACTTGACACTCACTCACCAAGCCCTGCAAAAGCCCACATCCTTCTTAACCCCTTTTGAATTCTGAGCACTGCTTCACCACCTCCTTGTCACAGGCCTTGTCCCGGGCCTTCCTGCATTCTGACCGGGACAGCTGGCCTCTTTGCTTTCCTTCAGGCTGTCCTTCAAATGGTGCTCCACACAGCTAGTAATTCCAACCCGTTTATCGTGTCTACATCACTCCCAACTTCAAGTCCTTTCTTGCTCCCTATACTCTTCTGGAGAAAGTTTACACTCCTGAGCAATGCATAGAAAGCCTTTTACCATCACCTGTGCCTCCTCTTCCTCCAATCCCCTCACCCCCATACTGTGCTGTAACCAGACTAATGATTCATTTGAAGTTCCCCAGCTATTCCAGCTGCTTCAGACCTCCATGACTTCTCTACCTGCTCTCCCTACCTAGAAAGCCCCACCCTTCCCTCATCAGCCCTACTCCCAACCTCCCCACCTCCCACCTCCGGCTGCACCCACACTCCTCTGGAGCTCAATCCAAATCACTCTTCAGGGTTCATCTTCTCCAGGAAACTGTCTCCAACGCTCCCATTTTATTCCAATGCCCCTCCCCTGTGCTCCCATAACACTCTGTGCCTTTCTTGATCAGAGCAGACACTTCACTGCTGTGATCTCATCTATTGCCCTCACTATGCCGGGGACCCTTGCAGGCATACACCCGCTGTTACTCAACTTAGTACATAGCACACATTAGGTACTTAGGAGCAAATGATTGTTGTGTAAAAGAAAAGGAAAAGATGATTTACAAATCAGGCAGTGGCTATTTAAAACAACTCAGGGCTAGATACCCAGTGCACTTGTGAACAGCAAAGGCCTGATGCACTGCTCACCATTCCTGAAAGGAGGTTAGAATGTTAATTCCTCAGGCCATGATTTTGGATTGTGGTGCTCACTGCTGTGTCCTCAGAACTTAGAACAGCACTTGGCATGGTAGGATATCAATAAATATTTGCAGAATGAATGAAGAATGAACGAGACACTCCTACTAGCACTGCTCAGCACTGCACGCTGGACCTAGGAGATGTGCTGCGGCACTGAGACTTGACCCCTCCCCTGTGACGTTAGCGATGGCAGCTAACACTCAGTGAGTGAGACCTGACTGCCCGCCGGACACTGTTCTCAATGCTTACGTCGACTGTTTCCTCTGCTCTTCACAGCAAGCCCGCTAGGCGCTGTTTTACAGAGGAGGGGCGGAGGCACGCGGCCCAGGGTGGCCCAGGCAGGGAAGAGGGGAGCTGGGCTTCCAACCCGGGCAGCCCCGCTCCGCACCAGCTCTGGCCGCCACACACCGAAAAATGGCCACGCTTGTTCTGCCTGAGCTGAGAGACCGCCGAGCTTGAGCAAACCTGTCTGACGTTAGTCAAAGGAGGAGCATGAAAACTTGTCCAGGATGTACCTATTGACTTTCTTTTATTAAGTCCAGATGTCTAATTTATTAAGAACAGCACCAGTTTTCTGGGAATAGGGAACTTCATCACAGGCTGTTTCACAAGAGCCCTGTGGTGCCCACAGCTTGCGCTTCACTTGGCCTGTGGCGTCTCACCCCTCACAACTGTTCTTAAAACATTTGAGATTTTTAGAGGAAAGATGGGAGTAATAGGTCCAAATGGACCTTGGGGAAAGACCATACATATAAATTAGGAGCCATCACTGGATGGCTGGAAGATCACTCAACTCATTTTGTTTTCACAGGGACTCTGTGAGGTAGGAAGTGTTATTATCCACTGCTCGGCAGAGGAAATATGTTCAGAAAGGCGAAGAAACTTGACCGAGGCCCTAGGGCCGCACAGTGGTAGTCGTTAGAGCTGAGTTGCTCGAGTCTGGTTCCGTCAGACTCCGAAGCCTGTGTTCTCACCTTCCAGCCCCCTTGCCCCCCGCCACAGGCTATGATAATTGAGGCACAACCACAACTCTCAAATCTTTCAAAGAACTTTACTGTGAAACCTCCACACCACAGCTTATTTTGAAGTCTATACAGCTCCTGCTCATGATAAATAGGCAGCAAAACCTAAGTAAGAAAGGAATAATGAGAAAGAAATGCTGAAACCTGCTGCTCTGATCACAGGTCTTTCAGCTGCTGAAAATCCCAAGAGGCTGCATAGTCGGATCGCAATGTGCAGTTCAAAAATATTTACTATAATAATAGCTATTTTCTCCCAAAGACCCTACTGCTATGGGGGCAGGGGGTGAAAGATGAGAGTATTTACCGTGGAAGAAAATCACAAGAGACAGTGACGCTGCTGTACTGGGGAGCCCAGAAGGCACCCACAGAGGATGGTGCAGGATGGGGCACAGGGAAGGGGGCCCAGGGAAACGAGGAAGGCAGCGAGTGATTGGCTCTTGAACCTGAGCAATAGATATACGGGAGTTCATTGTTCTCGTCCATGCACTTTTGTAGGTGTTTGAAAATGTACACACACACACCAAAAAAGTATTACCCTCTAGTCAGATTATGTCCCTGGGAGGGTAACACTCTGAGTTCCCTGCCTGCCGGGACACAGTAACGTAACTGCTGGCCCCTGGCCCTCGAGGGAAGAGGCCAAGGCTGAAATCGGGCTGGCTGCCCCTGCCCTGTGCCAGTCTGCTCCTTGCTCGGTCATCACCGAAGGCCCCTGTCCAACTTCCCTCCCGACCAAAAACTCTACAGCAAATTCTGCTTTTATAAGTCAGAGAGTGGCCAAAACTACTGTTTCTCAGAATAAAAAAAAAAAAAAATGAGCACTCAAACAACTGCTAAACCCTCAAAATAAAACAAGGCTTAAAAAAAAAAAAAAAAACAGGCTTAAGTAGCACGCACCAGGAATGCGGAGGGGAGTTGGCTCAGGGCTTGCCCAGGCGACGATGTCACTGCACAGAATATGCTGGCTACAAAACAGAAATGAGAGTGTGGCCATGCCAAAAGGGAAGCTGACTCCTGAGTACAGAATGAAGGACAAACCCAAGCAAGTTTTGGCAGATTCTAGCCAGGTATCACCTTGTTCCTTTAACACTTTACAGACCAATGGGAAGATTAGCCAAGCCCTTATCATCTGAAGAAAGAATGCCTCTGAGGGAGGTGTGTTACAAAGGGTCCGGTTATGATAAGGTAGCTTTGTTCAGTTCACCCAAAGGCAGAGGAATAGGTCGGCTGCATCCTTCAGAAAATAAGTAAGAAACAGGTAAGCGAGGCACAAGACGGGTAAACCGACCGGCCTGGGCTCGTCGGCAGCGGGTTAGTCCAGCTGCTTCAGGAACTTTGTCTGTGAAGGCTGCGTCAGGGGTTCACAGAGTTTTCCTATGTCCCGTGACTGCGGGCTGTGCCCCCAGCTCCAGTCAGCGATCTTTAAAGTACGTACCAAGTCCAAAGTGTGCGTCAAAAGTCCAAGGAGGTGGGCAGACGAGGGAATGTGGATGCAGTCACGCAGATCTAACCCTGCTATTTAAAGCACAATCCAGAGCGCCCTCCAACTGGATTTTATTCCCGCCCCACTGAGAGTGAAGTCCAGTCCTCACTCTGTTGCTCCCGCTTGTTCCCACCTAACTCACTATGTTTCGGTCGCACGCCTTGAACTCACTAACTTCATTCCCGCCTTGAGACCTGGCACTGGCGCTTCTCGGTCTTAAATACTATTCCCCAAATCTCTGCACAGCTATCCAGATCTCAGATCCAAGGTCACCTCCTTCAGGAGGCCTTTCCCAACTACCCTCGCTGGAGGAGCAGCCCCAGTCACTTTCTATTGTACCCTATTATCTTCTTCATACCACTTGTCATTATCTGGTATTATTATTTGTTTGGTTACTTTTTATGTATTTATCTCTGTCCAGTAGAATGCAAGCTCCATGAAAGCAGGGTCTTGACTGTCTGGCTGGCCATCATAATCACAGAACCACAGGCAAGGAAGACCTGGTAATGCGTGAACGCCTTCCTGATGGGTCAGCAGCTACCCTCGTGGGAGCTATGACCGTGTTTTTCAAACCAAAAGTAAAAGCACTGGGCTCGATGAGACATTTTTCTAACATATAAATGTATATAAGTGAAAGTACATAGTATCTACATTTAATAAGGAGTTCTTTTGAAAAAACTAAAATTACGAAAAAGTGGGACTATCTTGGAGGATCTGAGATGCACCTGGTATGTAAAGTTGTGTTTTTTCACATTTGGTAAATGTTTCTCATGTCTTGTGCCTTCAGCACTGAAGCGTTTTGCTGTCGGTGATCACTGATAACAGGAGGATTGCTCACTGGGGAAGGATGGGATTCCCCAGTGGAAGTCGGGCACTGGTGGGCCAGGTGGTCACACACGTGCAGAAGACCTGCTGCTCAGAACCCGCAACCGAGAGCTCTTAGGACCAGCGTGGCCTCAGTTTACGCTTGTTAGTATTCTTTAGGGGAGTAGGTCTCTAACTATAATATGCATGTCAATCACCCGGGGATCTCATTAAAATGTAGATCCTGATTCTGAGAGGAGGCAAAAATTCCTTATTATAACAAGTTCTCACTCATGTGACCTCTGTGCTGCTGGCCAGAGGATCCCACTTTGAAAAGCAAATATCTAGTACTTCAAAATTACCGCCGGGGCAACATGCCTCTGGATTAGCTCAGAAACTGTTAACCATGTGACACGTGGTCCCCAATAGACAAAAACATAGAGAAGCTAATTAAAGAAAAGCAGAAAGGA
The DNA here is from genome assembly GCA_004024845.1 of Tonatia bakeri. Taxonomy (NCBI): domain Eukaryota; kingdom Metazoa; phylum Chordata; class Mammalia; order Chiroptera; family Phyllostomidae; genus Tonatia; species Tonatia bakeri. The sequence continues at coordinate 382,037 of PVIA01000392.1, forward strand.
ACTTCTCCGGAAAGGGATGACTGGCTTTCCTAAGTCGTATTGAGACAAATTTCTGAGGACTTAAAACAGACTCACTCCTAAGTGCTGACCTGTGTGCAGATCTGGAAAACTGTTTAATTTTGTTAAGAGAATTGTGAAATATCTCTTCCTTTACAAGTCTGATATTTACAACTCTTGGGGCATGAGAAGGGAGAAAGCATTGCCAAATCAGGTAGGAACAGAACCAATGGGGACCCATTTCCCCCTTTTCATTGTCTTGCTTGTTATAAAACTAGCTTCTTTTTTTCTGGTTTCCCCTTCTAAAGTTTCCCCTCCTTACCACCAAACCCCAGCGCACGCCTCCACATCCGGGGCCCTGTGGGTAATGCATTCATTGTCACCTGGCTTCCTGCTGCTCCTCTGCTAGAAGGGGCAGGGCTGCCCAGAACCCTCACCACCCCCCACCCTCGAGCCTCCAACCTCAATGGGGACACTCTGGCAGCCTTAACAGAACCCTGCACTGCAGCATCACTTATCGTAGATGCTCAGGGGCACATCTCCTGCAGGACCGGGGTGAGGTGGGGGTGAGGTGAGGGTGAGGCGACTGACAGGGCAGGACCTAGGATTTCCGAGTCCTTAGCAGCTTTCCGACAACGTGTGGGCGTGGTCTGCCGCTGTCCACAGTGACTACCTTCCAAGTCCACAAAAAAAGGCAAAAAACAAACCTGGCCTTTTTCTCTCAGTTTTTTGTGCTCCTTAAGAAGTTGCTCCACACGCATCACACTGTCTCCGATGTCTGTAAATTCTGCTTGCTCTGCCAATAAGTTGTCCAGGGCAAGCTTAACCTACAAAACACATAGAACAGTCCAGAAATAAGCCCGTGAGCACCCATCTGGAGGTGGAGGTTGGCTGTTCTCTAAGAAAACTCAAAAATCCGAAAAGGATCCAGGACCAGTGTGTATAGTGTATATGCATTGCAGCTCATTGACTTTCAGATTAAGTGGGGGTGGCGGGGTGGCTCAGACACCTGTAGATGGAATATTAAAGCTACCGTCAACAGATTATCAATCAAAAAGGAAGATAAACCATCTGAAATACCATGTATGCCAACAGGAAAATTGGACTGTGGAAGGTGACTACCCCACTGAAAAAGTGAGAAGAGGCTGTCTGAGGGGAAGCAAAGATTGAAGGAGGGAGCTGGGCTAGAGGGAGACGAGAAACCCCAATACTCAGAGTTCAAGGCAGAAGGGAGAAACCAGAGGTCACTGAACCATACAAGGAAGCACTATTAAATAAGAAAATAGCACCTCACAAAAACTCTGCTCAAAGTGCTGTAGCTGTAGGCATTGATCAAGCTTCAGGCGATGCTCAGACCAAAACTGTGTAAAGGCTCTTTCTGTTTCACCCAGTTGAACGAGTAACCTGTCGAGAAAGAACGAGAGCGGCTCTGCGGTTAGCGTTCACTTCCACAGCAGTCCGCACAGGCTCATGCAGGTAACCCCGCGCTGTCGGTCACTGTTCTGACCGTGGTGATGTGCTTAGTATGAAAGTCCATGTCATGTATGACTTTCTCGTAGTTCTGCTGGTTCCCGTATTTCCCATTTTTCAATCGGGCCACTTGAAAAGGTTTGACTTGTTTATTTTTAGAGAGGAGAAGGGAGGGAGAAAGAGGGCGAGAAACATCGATGTGAGAGAGAAGATAGGTTGTTCATGCCTGTACCGTGGAAGAACCCGCAACTCAGGCAGGTGTCCTGACCTAGAATCGACCAGCGGCCTCTCGCTTTGCAGGATGACCCCCAGCCCACTGAGCCACACCGGTCAGGGTTCAGTCGGGACACTTTCAGGGCCAGGCAGACACGTCACTGCGCTTTAAAACACGCCTCTGGTAAGCTTGCCTTTGCGCCTTTTCTTTGACAAAGCACCGCACCCAGACAAACCGTTATTTGGGAATGAAACTCAACCGACACTGTGATCTCCCTTGAAGTCCCTGGGATGACAGCTTTTCATAAGTGGAGAGAATGGCATTCTCATAAAAACATCTCTGTAGCTGGACGCCAGATGGGTACCTTCTTTTTCCCTTTGTTGTCTCAAATATTCTTTCTTGACCCTACCAAGGCTCAGCAGCAGCTGTTCGAATCTGTCCTTGGTTGTTTCAGATCACCCAGTTCTAATCTCCCCTAAAAAAGTATATTCCACCTTCACTCACCTTTCCATGGTAGCTACATTCTCAAGTTCATTGGGATTGAGTTTGCCGGTGGGACTTTTGGTTGCTGGTTCTTGAATACATGCCAGCAATGTGGCCCCTTGCTCTCCAAGCAACTTCAGCTCATCCTAGAGAAAGAAAAATACGTCTCTTTTATGAGAAACTAATGAAAGAAATTCTTGGTAGATTTGGGGTAAGGAGAATGGTAGATCAGTATATCTTTCACTTAGGAAATTAAATGCTAAAAAACTCAAGCTGCAGATTTTTAAAATGAATTAACTTATTCTTAATGGGCAATAAGAGGTTATTATTACCCATGCTACAAAATTTAAAATATACAAAAGGATATATATTGAAAAAATAAATCTTTTGTCCACAGCCTATCCACTTTCTTTCTCCAAAAGCAACCATTGAATTTTGTGTGTTATCTCAAGCTGTTGTAAATTAAAAACAAAATTAGTTAACAAAAACTGGTCCTGATCCAAGAGAGGGGCCGGAAACAAGAAAATGACAGATAGCAAATGTTCAATGCTGGGAACCGCTGTGCAACAATAATGCAACAACTGCTAGCTGACATGAAAAATAAAACTTCATCTGGTCTCGTTAGTCAGCACGCGCCTCTCCTCCCACTTGCTTCCACATCGTTTGACAGTGGTGGGCAGCAGTTTCAGTTTGACATGGAAAGATTCACACTTCCAAGGCAACTGTGTTCTGCTATTTTTACATGGAGACTTAGGGCTTTGCAACTGGGAGTGTGTTAGGTGGTCTCCCTCCAAATCCAGCAGCTCTGTCCTCCACTCACACAATGCAGGTGTTTCTCCATGCCCGGAGCAAGGCAAAAGGGGTAAGGCCTGAGCTAGAATTTTGCTCCCGAGAGTGCTGGGTTTGGTTGCTGGGTACACAGAATGCTGGTTCGGTATGCCCCGAGAGTGAGAAAAGTCCCAAAGTCACAAAACAATCACGCAGAGGCACATGAATGCTGACGCTCTTCCTCCAGGCCCAGCCACCTCCAGCCTTCACACAGCATCCAGCTCATTCCCTGTGGGAGGAGTCTTACACTCTCCGCTCTGGCCACAAAGAAGTCCAGCACTCTCAGCCTCAGGCTTCACTCCTGTCTCCCGCCCCTCTCCAGTACCCACCCCCTTGAAGACTCCCATCGTCCGTACCCAACCTCATGAACGATCTGACTTCATTAATCTAGCCCCTCAGGATTTCTGGATACCCCTGGGGGCTCTGTGCACTTCAAGTAATGCCCCAAGTGGGCCACTCGGCTGGTATTCCAGCCTGAGAACTGGACATATCCCTTCTTTTCCACTCCAGGCATCGGCCCTCATTTCTTCCTATCAATGTTCATTAAATATTTGTAGGTTGGATGAATTAATAATAGTCCTAAAGAAACCAGGTTATAGGTGGATTAACAAATAAGATATGCCCAGGGAGGGGCGGACATGTTAGTAAACACTCTTAGCTTTCTCCCTCCTCTGCTGACCCACTAAAAAGGGTCCTGGCTTTTCTCACTCATTTTCTTAACTGCCTCTGAGTTTCCAGCATTCCAGCAGTATTCTTACATTAGCTATTACTAGAAAAAAATACATATATAATGTGTGTGTGCATGACACAGAGCTGGGAGGAAAGCTGGAGGGGCCAGAGAAGAAGAGGTGCGTTGCTAGGGAAGCTTGGAAGAGAGACACACCCAAAGGGCTGCAGAGTGTGAGGCAGCGGGTGAGAGAGAGAGAGGTGTGCGTCATCGTAAGTGATGTCGGGTGCTACGGGTCCCCTTCACGTGCTTAAAAAACAAGGTAAACTCATGACCCAGTTACAGCTTTGGGAATAGGCCCCAGCTTCAGTAGGGTTACCCAAGTCTGCCATGAACAGAGGGCAAGTTTGAGGAACTGCAGTACTTGAAAAGTGTAAAGGCAAGTTGCTCAGCCCCAAAATGGAATGTGTCCTTGTCCACAGTAGTGACAATTCAAAATACTTAATACCCGCATAGAGCGGGTGCTGACCAATCAGCACAGATGTCATATCCAAGCTGAAGACATCCTGAGACCAACTGAGGCCCAGGGGTTAACAGTTCAGTTGCCAGAATCGTGAGAAGGTCTTGTGTGTCCTAGGAAATGGGTCAGGGAGGTGGAGTGGGGCCCTCGAGGGATATAAACATTTCACTCTTTTAATAATGGATACGGCTGACCTAGTGTGTACTCATCAGTATGATTCCATCACTAGGAACAAGCACTTGGTTCAGAGGAAGACCCACTTAATGGAGTGAGGGGGACTTCTCTAGGCTCAAAAGAATGTAAATTTTGGGGGGGAATTCTCTTCTATGACAAGGGTAAGCATGAATTGTGGCACTCATTTAAAATATTCTTATAAAATCTATTATTACCTGCCAGGCACTGTGCTCAGCTGTGTCAGGGGCTGGGAGCAGAGGCGGGAAGGGAAGTAAAGGAATGAATCAGAGCCTAGAGAACACATGAGTGATTAATGCTTTACACCCTTATTTCATTTTTATTACTCACCCCAATTCTGCCACTAAAGGTCAGCTCACTGTTACGTTTTGTTTATACTGTCACCTAATGAATTTCACAGGGGCCTTTAAAATGCAGTTCTTTATAATTTACAAAAAAACAAAGTCCCTGGAAGACTTGAGATGTCTTCAGTAGCCACCAGGGGAGACCTTCTGTGGCACAGAGCTGGTTCCAAACACTGATTCGTGAAGGCATCGACACTGAAGATACTCACAAGGATACCAGTCTCCTGCGCGAAACCGAGACCTTCGTGCCTGTTCACTCCTAACTTAGGTTCTCTGTAAGTAGAGTTTGAGCAAAGGGGGCTTTTTCTTAAGTTGCTTCATTCTAATTTATTTAGAAGTTTCCAGTTTTACTCCTCAATAGATTTTATGTTATTTCTCATGTGCTTCACTCCTCAAGGGTTACTCAGTGTTGTCTTGATCAGCCAGCCATCTTCATCCAAAGACTTGTTGACAAGGCCTGGATTTTCTGCGAGAGTATTAATTCCAGTCCCTTCTCCTGATCGAGGAGAACAGAGTTCACTGGTAGCTTTTCCGCTTTCCAAGCACCAAACTCATCTCGTTTGTACAATTTTGTCCCAATTTCAGGCAGACTATAGTAAACATTTCCCAAATCTCCCTGTGCAAAATTGCTGATTCCCACTATTCCAGTGCCATTTTCTGTTGTTATCCACTCCTGTTTCTCTGTGAATTTATGCACTGAGGGCAGGATGGGGCCCGTGTGCGGCTCCCATGCTCAGGCCCCAGGGCTGTGGCAGGCAGGGCGGGTCGGGGGCCAGGCAGTGCCCCGGCTGCAGGCCCAGCTGCAGGCCTGGCCGCAGGCTCTGCAGCTCTCTGAGCACCACATTCGCAGGGTTGCCTGGACAGGGGGGTCTTACCAACTCCTAGGACTACATAGTTATTGTGAGGGCCTATGGCATTCTGATTGTCTTCTTGATTATTTGTGCCTTGGTAACATGAATGGAAGTGTTATCGCTGAATACAGAATTGAATGAATACTGAATGGAACAAATACTGAATACTAAGCAGTACTCATATTTGTAAACATTGCTCTATCACATGACTGAATTCAGGACCACTCTCTCCCCATGGATGATGAGATTAGACCTATGGCTCTGTTTGACTTCTTATTTAACAACAAAAAAAAAATGAGAGTTTTACCCTCTTTAAATGAACCCACGGTACAGTGTCTTAGTTGACCAAAGCACCTAAGAGTGTAAGACCAGTGCCCTATGTTTCTGGCCTAAGTGAGCCAGCAAGCAGAGAGGTGACAGCCACCTTTGGGAACTCAGGATGGAGACTGCGTGTCTCTGTGCAATGCTTAAAAAACCAGCTTGGAATAAGACGATGGGAAGAGCTGTTTTGCTAAGAAAGAAAGTCTGCAGATAAACAGATTAAGAAAAGTGCACATCTGCCTTGAGTTTGTAGTTATCTCATTACTGCCTATGAGTCCAAGGATCTTTTCTTTTTTAAAACTGAGATATGATTCATATAACTCAAAATCTACCCTTTAAAGTGTATAACTTCATGGTTTTTTCTGAAACGGTTTCATCACCCTCAAAGTCACTGGAGAAAAAGGAAGAAGAGATCTTAATTCTGCTCCCAGCTTTCTCGAAGAGGCTGATCGTCTGCTGACACAGAGGCTAGACTGTAACGGGCCACCGACCACTCACCCGCAGCTTGTCCCGCTGCCTTGTGTGGGACAGCAGAAGCTCTTCAGTGGATGGCACACCTCTGGGAAGGTCTGTCGTGGCCAGGTGGGCCCCAAACGTCTGAAGCATCTGGGCAGTGGTTTTCAATGCCAAGGCAAAGTTTTCTATGGCCTGGAAAGTCAGAAAATCATAACGATGTGCAAGGAATAACATTCGCCAATATGTGTTATCAATGGAAGGACGGTAGAATCTGCTACCATTTCCCGAGTACCTGCAATGGGCCATGTATTACACTTGGTGCTACACGTTTATCACTCATCTCAGTGAGTGGGGGGTATTTTATCTCCATGTTGCAGAAAAGGGAGCTTCAACAGGTCCAGAGAATTGCCCAAGACCCTGTTACTCGGGCAATAAGAAAAGAAGGCAGGTGGGATTCAAGCAAGGTCAGCTCTTTCAATTTCAGAAGGTTGTTTGTTACATTAAGAACATGGAACACTAAATCTAACTCAGGATTTACACCAGATAAAATGCTGAAAAGTGCAGAACCACTCACCACCCCTCCACTAAAACTTTCCTTCTCTTCTAGCCCCTACCTGCCCTCCATCTTCCCATCACCTGCACCCACACAGCCCGGCTGCCGCCAAGAAACTTGTCAAATGCCGCTGAGAGGATATGACATTGAGGGAAAAGATGAATGCAGTGATTAGGTCACTAGTGACGTTTAACAGAGTCATTTCTGGCACGTGTGGGAAGAGACTGGGGGCCTCTTCCTCTCTCTTCTCCTTTAAAAAATTTACCTGGTTCGGTGTCCCTTCCACTTATGGACAGACCCTACTCTGCCTTTAAACGAATACCAGCTAATGAGTTAGAGACTTCACGGCTAACCTCCACGGCGAGATACCAGCATTCTAGCAGGGTGCTTCAGGGAACACGCAGCCTAACCTAGAAAAAGTGGCTCTGACCATCAGAAGAGTTAGTGGGTCATGAGTGGCTTTTCGAAGTCCTACAAATCATCCTGCCAGCCAGACCGGCACTGCCTCTCCATTTCCCTCTGCTCCTGAGAGAATGCTGCCCCCGGAGGGCAGCACAATGTCACATTCATCTCTTCCCCAGGGTGCAGCACCGTGCCCGTCTCACCCGTGGCCTACACAACTGCTGAGTGGGTGAATGGTCGGAGCAAAGAGGCCAACCTCACTTTCATGTGGGAAAAAGTTATTTCTGTTCCTACATTATCAGAGAAATATTATCATTTCTGAAAACCCAAACACACACCATAAAGAACATGCCAGATCTGAGGGGTCCCTTCTTGACGCCAGAGGCCAAGGCTGGGGCCGGCGTGATCAGGCTTCCGGAGCTCAGCACCCCCCCACTACTGCCTCAGCCCGGGTCTTCTCCACATCAAGCACTTTCCTTTTTAAGCGCTGCTATGGGTGGAAGCTCCCCTATTGGCACAAGCACTGATGGAGCAACAATCTTTAACATGTTTTTTTTTTTAATTTTCAATTACAATTGACACAATATTATATTAGTTTCAGGGGTACAATGCAGTGATTAAACATTTATATAATTCATGAAGTAATCCCCTCAATAAGTCTAGTACCTAGCTGGCACCTAGCTATTTCAATATGATTGACTGTTTTTCTTATGCTGTACTTTACTTCCCGGTGGCTATTTTTGTAACTGCCAATTTGTACTTCTAAATCCCTTTCCCCTTTTTCACCGCCCCCCCCAACCTGGCAACCCTCAATCTGTTCTTGTGTCTACGAGTTTGTTTTGAATCAGCAACGATCTTGAACCTCACGGTAATGTAGGCCTGAAAAATCACACAAGCAGTAACTTTTATAAAAGTCTTTTCAGTACATCAAAGTGTTATTACTTTTATATAATCTGACATCCATATAAGATATTCTTTGAACTGCATTCACTAATAGCCTATGATGAATAACAAACATTTCAACTTATCAGGGAATTACAAGAAAATATGAGATTATTCCGTATTTTGCTTTACATGCCCTATTTTTTATAACACATCTCAATTAGGTATTATTCTTATCACTGCCCTGCTCTATAGATGAGGAAACTGAAGCATATGGGGGTTAAGTAATTTTCCCAAAGTCATACAAAAAATAAGTGGCAGAACTGGAATTGAACCTGGGTAATCAGGCTTGGGGCTGGCATTCTTAAACACAATGTTACCTCCTGGCAGTCAAAACGAGATTTAGTAAAACTAGGTTTAAAACTAGATCCACAAAAGATGTGGCTGTGAGAGCTGAAAGCCTGAGCTAGCCCACAGAGGCCGGTCACCTCTAACGGTGTGGTCCCGGGTGAGCCGTGTGACACCTTTGAGTCTCGGTGCCCTTGTCCGAAAAAGAGGGGTAAGGGTTTTCGCAGTGTTTGAGGACCAAAAGGAACAGCAAATGCGAAAGGACTTTGGACACAGTAGGGCACCTTACGACTTTAATAATAATAACAGAAATGACCCAGGGGGCCGGGTATGAGGCCTGCGAATATCATCCTGGAGTGAGGAGAGCCAGAGGTTTCCAGGGGAGGCCCTAAGAGCAAAGCAACTCAATTCCAAGGGTCAGGCTAGTGAATAATCACCTTGGAAGTGGTACAGAGGACCTTATGCTGAGAGGGGGACAAAAAAGAGCTTGGCCTTAGTCTTGGCTCTGCCACTACTTGACTGGAGGACCTTGGATGAGTCACCTCTGTACTCTGAAAGTCAGTTTCCTTACCTGTAAAATAAGGTGATTGGAATCAATGACCTTTAAGGTTTTTTTCAGTCCTAACTTTTTATGAGTCTCAATGATGTGACATCCAGAAAGCACACTGTTACCAAAAAGAGATCTACATATTCATAAGATACGGTAATATATACTGTGAATATATATTTCTAATTACAATCTATATGCGTACATATAAAATATATACATTAAACATGCAAAAGGATGTAAATAACATCTCGATGTTTCAGTACTAGTTGTGTTATTTAAAGCTCACTACACTATGTGTAACACACACACAAACACAAACCAGGGGTGCAAACTAGGCCTGGGGGGAGGGGTGTGTGTGCACGTGTCTGCTCAGGTCATATCTTTAAACACTCCGACTTCCCAGCCTCAGTTTTCTTTGCCTCTCTAAATTCTTTTTTGTCTGTGACGTTGAGGTGCACTCATTTCTTTTTCTTCATCTGTTGCAAGTTTGTGTTATGTCAGAAAAATCTAAGGCCACTTGAAAAACATGAACAGTATCATAAAAAAAGGGACATATAGAGAAATCGAAGCAGAAGGGGGAACTGGCTCACTCAAAAACGCTGGTGGGACAGTAAAATTCTCTTCCTTTTTAAAGTAATGTATGAAAAATCTAGCAAGTGAAGAAAGCAGCCTAGAAGCCTCCAGGTGCCGAGTTTTGTGCGGTTTAAAGAAGCCGCTTCCTGGGACCACCCTCGTCACGCTCGTGTGAGGTTCCACACTGGCTCCCCTCCGTATCTCACATTCACGCTTATTTAGAAACTGCATGTTTGTGAAGAACTTTACACTCCTTATTTGTCGGTTTGTTTGCTTTGTTTCTTGTACACAGTCTCTCGGAGTCACCACTGTTATGATCAAACCGATGGGAAGCCCAAAGGGAAGCTCGCCCAGTTCCCAGGCCTTCCTCCAGGTTTGGGGCAGGGGCCTGCCTTCTGTGAAATTACATGGCATATGAAGAAGTGAGGGAGGGATTAGAATCTGTCACTTTGAAATTGCGTTGTGAGAAATCTATTTCAGTTCTTAAACTTCCTTTTTTAAGAAAAGCACAAAACATTACACTCTACAATGAGGTGAATTTCATACCTAATTAAACGTCATTCAGGTGTTGGGTGACATGTCTCCAAAGTGACCAGATACAGAGATGTGTGCTGATGCCACAAGTTGTCATAAGGGTGGTGAACAGAGCTTTTCATTTTGCTTAGAAAATCTAACTTTTTCAGGGCTCTGGGGGCTAGAAGAGCAGGGAAAGGGGAATGACAACTTTATACAGAAACACATTATTTGGTGAGTTTCAGCTTCACTTTTTCCTCAGTATTACTGACCCTTCCAGTTTAGCAGAAAAACCACCAATTTGACTACGTGGGGAAAAGTGAAACACTATATATATATATATATATATATATATATATATATCAGGTGCTTTCACAGCTTTCAATCTGTCTATACATTGGAACCATCTGGGGCATTCTGTGAAACACTCGTGCCTGAGCCCCATCCCAACTCATGTAAATCAGTTTCTCTGAGGTAGAGCAGGGTATCGGTATTTTGAAAATTCCCCAGGTGCACTCTAAGTCAAGCCCCCGAAACTCCCATGCCAGAAAAGGAGCTGAGAAGAAGGCAGTCAGTCAGCGGGAGAAACTCCAGCCTCTTCCCTTCACCCTAGTTCCCCGCCCCCCTCGTGGCTTGGAAAATCCAGCCTTCCCAGGCTTGGGTAGTCATAGGCGATGACCTCCCAATGGTTGATCTCAAACTCCCCTGTCCCTGGGTAAACAAGGGGAGACACTGAAGAGGGCACACAAGCCGGCACTCACAGTTCGATGGTTTATCCACTGACTGTGGCGATATTCCAAAGTCCCCCCTAAGTCCTCTGTCAGTTGGCTTTTGTCAATGTAGCCTTGAAGGTCAGAGATGGAACTTAACAGGACAATCTAGAGAAGGAGAAAAATAATACATTCTTCACAGATAATTAAAGAGTAGCTCACCTAGATTCTACTGTCATTTAAATAGTACAACTTTGCCTTCTTGGACATGTATCCAAAACAGTTATCGTATCCAGCAGATAAATTCCTTTCCATTTCCCCCCTTTGAGAGAACAATGCCAACGTGTTGAATGGTCTGTGACAAAACAGCGACTTGAATCAGGGAGCTCAGATCTAAGCTACCTAGAAGTCAGGTCTTGCTTGAGGAGAATTTTTGTCAAAAATTCCCAGCTTAAGGTATATTCTTCAGCCACCAAAATCAAGTTCTGTACTGACGCCTAAAAATCTGTGATGAAAAGCCCGATAAAGGATGAGCTGATGAATAACAAAATAAAATTAGGATATAAGGACCTACTAAGGAGTGAGTATTAGAAAGAGTCATGCCCTGGCTGGGTAGCTCAGTTCGTTAGAGCATCTTCCCAATACAACCAGGTTGGGGGTTCAATCCCTAGTCAGGGTACATATAAGAATAAATGCATGAATGCAAAATAAGTGGAACAGCAAATCAGTATTTCTTTTCCTCTCTCTCTCTCTGTCTCTCTCCCCCTCTCCCCTGACAAAATCCCTAAATTTTAAAAATTTTAATAAAGATTCACTGTGTTAATGCACTCCCATGAGGAATGCTGGTATGCCCCCATCTGATCTTTATGGAGGAGACGTGAAGATAACAGAGGGTGGGTTTTCATAAATTACCAATCCTGCTGCTGAACACACCCATGCTGACGAGTGACCGCCTGCACCTCTGCAGGAAGACCACACGGTCCTGATCACCCCAGGCAGGGTCCCGGCTCTCCGTCCCTCACGGTAGCACACCCCTGCTCATTCCTGCCTCTGAGATGCATCCCCTGCAGCCTTTATCTAGTGAACTTCTATTTCTTCCCTTCTTGTGGATTATTTTGAAAACTGATTTTTTTTTCAGAGAACATAAGAATACAGGCTTTCTTCTATTGACATATGTATTGGTCCAGTGATAAGTCCACTTTGGAATGAAAAGAAGATAAGTTAGGGCCCGAAGTCTGTAAGTTAAAAACAAGGTGACTTATTCATTCAATAAATATGTAGTGAGCATGTAATAAGTGTCGGGCTCCAAGGGATAAAACAGTGAACATGACAGGCCCTGCCTTCGAGGGACTTAGGTCCCTGGGATTTGATCTCCACAGACCACTCTGCAACCACAGCAGGGCCCGGGACCTCCTCCTTCATTTCTGAAGGAGTTTGGGAATTTTAAAAATTATTTTTATGATATAGAAAAAGAAAAAACAACCTAAATCTGTCTGTACCTTCCTTTCCAAAAATCTTTAAGTCATTTTGGGAGTTTCAAAAAGATTTTTAGTCCTTCCACAATTAGAAATTACAGGACACATAAGAAATTATCGAATGAAAAATGATTTTTCTTCTCAGAACATCATGGTAACACGTGGAATTTAAAAAAATACCATCATGCAACATAGTGTTGGGCAGAAGGGAGCTCGCCCCACAGCTGTGGTATCAGAACCCTGTCTCCCAGGTGGCACGTCTTCCGCTCCACCTCCTGCTCGGGAGCGGCAGGCATGCACTCCGCACTTGCCATTCCAACTCTGCTTTCTCGTGGAAACCCCAGAAAGGACTTAGCCAGGCTTTCTCTTTATCCTGCTGCTGCCTTCTGACCAAACCTGGTGTTCCCCTGTGGGCCCGTGCGACCCCCTCCCTGGGACCTCTGAGTGCAATGAACTTCATCCTCCAGCTCATTCCCGTTTCCGCCTGGGGAACACCAGTTTAACGGCACCGCATTTAACATGGACATTCCTAGAACAGCTGTTATACATTAATAATGTCATATGTTTTCCTTTTCAGTATACATTTGTGTTCTTATCTTCGTTTGCTTGAAGCTGTCCTTTTGAGGAGATATGTGATCTTTTAATTATGAAAGAAGCATTTCCTATATTCTGTCACACACTCCATTTTAACAAACCAATTTGCACGTCCACAGCCTGGTTAGGGATTTCTTCGAGACCGCCTTGGCCACTTCACATAACAATTTTATGAGGCTGCTATGGGTACTGCTATTCTAGAATAGATACCAGCAGCTGGCATGGCACTCAGAAACCCTCTGCTATTTCAAAGCACCCCAATCTTTGCTGTAAAGGTACAGCGAGGCTAAATGACTTAACCACAATTACATCCTGGTCCGCCTGAATCTCATAAGAGTCATGCAAAATAAACTCCTCTCCCCTCACCCAACCTGTGAAAATATAACTAGAAATGAGCAGGCAGATGTTATAATAAGGGAGGACAGGGAGCCACAAAGTAAAGTGCTAATATCATATCCATGTTTTCAAAACAAAGTGAGGAGGACAACCAACAGCTTGAACACTTCAAAACCCAAATATATTTTGAAGTGTGACTACATGAAGCCTGGGGACCTAGGACTCTGAATTCTGTAGCACATCTGAGCTGTGAGGGGAAGACAATCTTCTCTGTAAGGTGAAATAGTAGCTTACGGGATGAACTTTTCCATTAACAGATACCCTGCTAAATGCGCCAATAGTCTGGGTGATTGAGAGTTTTCTGAAAGGCTGATTGTAGTTTAAAATTATAAGTATGATGGGCAGGGAATCGCCACATCACCACAAACAGAAGTAGTTAAAGACACAGTGTCCAGACAAAGTAGGTGTTCACTCTGTCTGTAGTGTGGATGCACCACATGAAAAGTGGGACATGAATCACATATGTTTCTGTCTACATATTAACACTTGGAGAGGTGTGTTTTATACACAGCCAGGGAAACAGACACATCCGGCATTTGGGCAAATGCTCCGTTCAAACCCAAGACCATTTCCAGTGGCAGAAGCAACTGACCACTCTTCATCTCCAAAGGGGAAAAGAAAGCTTATGTGTATTATGACAAATTCATCAACCTCTTTTAAGTCATAATTTCTTCCCCAATCTTAACTGTTACTCAGTTTAGAAAGATAGAATAAGAAACTCGTGGCTTGCGTTTCCCTTAAACACTTGGATATTTTAAAATAAGTATTTAAAATAGAATCAGAAATTCATTTTGAGACCAAACTATAGGAAGAAAGTATTTGAATAAATTTGATTATTAATATAAAATGGAACCCAAAAGAGGAAAAATAAGAGTGAAAAGCAAAGAGTGAAAATGAGAAAAAGCCTTTGTCTGAGACGGTCAGTTATCACTGAGATGGGTCAAATCCTTTTTCAGAGCAATTTCAATTAAAGCGGGATTTTTGCTCTTTTGAACAAATCATGTGTGTAGGTGGTAATAAATCCAAACAGAAAAGGAGTCTGTCTAAGTAAGCCTTCCTCTGCCCTACCCTCGGTCTGCACTGCTACATCCAGGAGGTAACTATTTCCACTAGTCCTTGTAAATCTCCCATGCCCTCCTCGTGTGATGTGTGGGCGTACCATCCCATATACGTGCCTCCTGCTTATTCAAATGCAAACATGCTTTACATACTAGTCTCCCTTAGCTTTTAATCCCCACTTAAAAATACATCTCAGGGGGACTACAATTTAAGGTATCAGTGTGAACTTTATGATTCATATGTTCATACACATATGTGTGTGCTTACACACCTGTGCTTATCTGTGTATCTGTGCACATATGTATACACTCTACTGAAAGGGCCTAGAAGTAAAAAGACCTGAGTAGTAATAGGACACCCAGCATCTAGATCTTGGTCTAATTTGCCAGCACAAAAACCCAGAGCTCCTCCAAGACAGGGCTAACTAGAGGGCTGGATGAGGTAGGGCTTTTGCATTACATATGCAGTGAGGCTAGAACATCATGTTAGGACAGAAAGTAAGAAAATACTAAAAAACAATGACAAGGGCATGTCACGAGAACATAGGAGACAGCGTAAAGTGGCTCCTACTGGCCAAATCTGGGACGATTTGAGAACCAAAACAATTAAGAATAGTAATGAATTATAAACCACTGAAAAATAAGAATCCGTAATGATAACAGACAAATAAATAACTAGGGGAGAAGGGGAAGTTATACCTTACAGTAGAAAACCAAATTCTGATTAATAAATGTCAAGAGAGTGTTCGAACTGAAAAATCACTATTTTGCAACCAGTAATAATGGTTGTTTCAGGCAAGAATCATCAATGGTTATTAAATACAGAGAGGAATTTTTTTTGAGGAATAGGATATCTGTATGGTCTTAAAAGTTTTTCTCCAGAGATTACTTATTCCCTGCAAGGAAAAACATAATACGTTTGAGCATTTGGACCCCGCCTCAACTAGGGGGTCAAAATGAACACCGCCAACGAGGAGCGGGCAAACACCAGGCGCCTGCGCAGGCTACACCCTGAAGAGGACAGGCCGGCGATGGAGAAGTATTCCAGGGGGAATGCACAGACCGAGGCGGCTCCGGGGAAACCATTACACAGCCCAGATGAGGTGTGTTTTATTTTGTTTAAGAGTCTGTATTCTTAAAAACGCTGAAGTCATCAACGACAAAGAAAGGCGGTGGAAACAGTTCCAATTAAAGGTGGCTAGGGACACGTGACAACTAAATGCACTGTCTGGTCCTAGACTGGACCCTGCCCAGGTGCACACTCACCCCTCACCTGCGTGCATGCACCCACAGTCCCACGATGAGCGTCCATATAGGTGCGAGGGCTTCCACAGGGTGTGCACATTTCTATATGTGTGTATACTTATTAAAGTATTTACGTATGCAGTAAGTGTTGTCAAAGTATTTCATTGTTTGGGCAGACCATAATTTATTTAACCCGTCCCCTGTAGTTGAGCACGAAGTTGTTTCCAATCATTTACTATGTATACATGCGTGTATGTGTATACTTTATATGTGTATTTACCTCTATTGTGCAACATATATGTAATATATTATTTATATTACATAAAGATAAATATAAGTATTTATATGTGTAGTATATATGTATCCATATATCATATAATACATTAATGTAAAAGTATGTAAAAGTACAGGTATTGATTATATTAACATAATGTGTAATATATAGATGTACACACCTATATATGTATACACATAATATAATAATATATGGATGTGTACATCTATATACATAATAATGTATATAGAGAAACAAATAATAAATAATAAAGCAAATGGGGATAAAGTGTTAACAATAGGTAAGTGAACCTGGGTAAAGAGCACGAGCTATTCTTTGTACTATTCTTATTCTTTGACGTATTTTGATGAGTTTGAATTATTTCCACCTAAACCAAAAATATATATTAGAAACTTTTCTATAACACCACAGATTTATCTTATATATTTTTCTTTCTTTTTTCATTTTTAATGGAGATACCACTTGCATTTTAAAAATGCAGATTTTAACGATAGAGTTGAATGAGTTTTGATAAATGTATACACACACGCAACACCATCCAATCAAGATATAGAGCATTTTCCCAGGAAGTCCCTTTGCACCTCCTTCAAATCAATCTGCACTACTTGTCACCCCCAGCAGCAGCCACTGTTTGGTTTGCCTCTTCTTGAACTTTGCATTAAAAGACTCACAGAGCGTGTACTTGTTAACATCTAACGTCTTTCTCTCCAGAGAATATTTTTGAGATGCATCCATTGCTGTTGTATATATCATTGCTTCAACCCTTTTTATTGCTTAATGTTATTCCATTATAAGAATATGCCACAATTTCTTTTTTTAATTTATTTTTGTTAAAAGTATAGTTGACATGTATTAGTTTCAGATGTACAAGGTAGTGATTAGACATTAATATACCTTACAATGTGTTCCCACAAGTCCAGTAACCATCCGTTACTGTGCAAAGCTACTATGATGTTACCGACAGTTTCCCTGCACTATACATTACAGCCCCGTGACTTCTTTATTTAGTAACTGAAAGTTTCCACTTCTTATTCCCCTTCCTTTATCACCGACAGCTCCACCCTCACCCCTCTGGCAACCATCAGTTTATTTTCTGTATCTGTGAGCCTGTTTCTGTTTTGCTTTGTTTATTCATTTGTTTGTTTTTAGATTCCACATGTAAGTGAAATCTCACAATATTTATCTTTCTATGTCACAATTTCTTTACCCATTCACCTGCTGAGGGACATTCTTCTGCATGCTTTTTGTGGGCATGTGTTTTAATTTCTCTTGGGGACGGTCAGAGGTTAGGCATATGTTTAACTTTGTAAGGAACTGGCCAACCATTTCCACTGTGGTTTCACCACACCTTACCCCATTCAGTAGCTGCAAAGTACTTAAAACGATTGGGTACGCCACAATTTATTCAACCAGCTCCTCTTGCTGGGCACTAAGCTATCTCCAATCATGTACTATTACAAACAGTTCAGTAACGACTACCATTGTGTGTGTGCCTTTGTGCACATGTGTGAGAGTGTCTGCAGCATAACCCCTATAGGTAGGTCAAAGAAAGTGTACCTTTTAATTTGTGATAAATACTGCCAATTAATCCCTCATATTGTTCATTACAACTTCATTCCTGCCAGCAAAGTATGAAAGTACAGTTTTCCTCACATCTCTGCCAACGTTATAGGTAGATATTTTAATGTTGTCTTTTTCATTTGATTTCTTTTTATGAGTATCACAATGTCGGGGGTTTTTTCTACACTTGCCTGTACTTCTGTCACCCTGTATTTTAGATCTTTTTCTTTCGCCTGTGCCACTACAGTTTCTCTCCATCCTTCGATCTCTTTCTGCAGTCTGGAATACTGTTCCAGATTTATACGACTCCAGTACCACCTACCCAAGGCACTCCCCCACTCACACCCCTTCACTGGCTCCCCACTTCCGACTGCGTAAAACCCACACCCTTCGTCCTCATGTGTAAGACTGACTCCATGTATTTTACCTTTTCTTCCAAAAGCTTATCCTATATGTATTCCAACAAGGGGCTTCGCCATGAGCCAGCCTCACAGGAAGTGTCTGCTTCCTGCCTCCATGTCCTCACACGTGCTGTTCCCTCTGCCCAGATGTCCTTCTCTCCCTCTCTACCTGCGGAGTCCCACCTTCCTAAACACCCGGCCCCAACGCCATCTACCCCACTCGCCCTAACCAAACAAAGATGAGATGAAAGTCATGCTCACCGGTACTTTCATTTTAAACTCATCCCGATAGTATTTAATGCCAATGTCAGTGAGTGTCCTCTGGATGAAGCGAGACGGACGAAGGATGAGTATGAGCTGCAAGTTTCCTGGAAATGCTACCTGGAAGGATCACGAAAAGCGTCAGAGCAAGTACCACATCCATTGGTCTCCTCTGGCCTGAGATCACAAACAACAAAGTTAAAGTGGACACCATGGATGCCGAAGACTTAGAACGTATTTCACAGGACTTCAGAGCTGAAAGAGATCTCAGGTCGGATCATCCCAACCTCTCCTTAAAAAACAAACTAAACCAAATAAACACACAAAAGTGTTTCTGATTATAAACACAATTCATACTCTTTATAGAAAAACTAGGAAATAAAATTATACAGTAGAAAGAGAAAACCAATTATGATCTCAAAGCTTTTTTTAATATTTTAATGTAATTACTTATAGGCTATTTTCTCTGCTTAAACATTTTTATCATGGTTAAATTCATATTGCAGAAATATTTTGTGACCTACCTTTTCATTGAATATTAATACCATGAGCTTTTATTCTTGTTATTTATTAAAAATTCTTTGGAAATATTATGTTTCATGGGTGCACAATTTATTTAACTATTTCTTATTGCTAATGATTTAGGCATTTTATAAATAACAACAATAATGACAAGTAACTTTTGCTGTCATAAATAACAGTGAAATGAACATCTTTATTCACATTTCGGAACACTTTCTTAGGATAGCTTCCTGGAAGAGCTACTGAGTCAAAGACCTAGTATTTTAGGGTTCTTGATGCATGTATTGCTAAGTTGCTTTCAGGAAACATTGTGTTCATCTTGAGGTGAAGTCCTGAGAACTGAGATAATGCAGATTCACACGACAACGTTGTGGCAAAGTTGGGAGTCCAAGTCTCCCTTTGCTCATGGTTTTCTATTCTTCCAGTGGTTCCCAAAAGCATCCTCCTGAGGTGCTTGTTAGAAAAAAAATCTGCTCTTTGACTTGGAATGTTCTGATTCATCAGGACTTTGATGAAGTCCAGATATCTGTATTTTCAACAAGTACATAAAGAGATTGTGACTGGTAACCAGGGATCCCCCACTACAGTACATTCTATGCATCGTGATCAGTGTAATTCTTGGACAAACTAGGCTCAAGTATTAGATGACTCAGGAGTTCTCTGTGGACCCTGGGAAATCAGGAATCTCGAGATCAGACCCCTGGAATAGTCACAGGCATTGTCCAGTGTCCGAATCCTCAGGGCATCAACTGTCTTTGGACTTATCCTCCCAAAATCCTAAACTGATCCCTAAACTTAGTTTTAGTAACTAAAACTAAACCAAAGGGACAAAACAATCCAGGCATAAAGGAAGGGAGACTTCCCTTGCAACTGTTACATCAAGGGAGGACAGAGGAGCTGGCACGCTCTCTGCGAGCCCCGCCACAGCATTGAAGGGGAGAGAGAGAGAGAGGAGAGAGGGGGAGAGGGAAGGGGAGGGGAGGGGAGAGGGAGGGAGAGAGAAACTGCGCATGCGCACATCTGCAAGTTGCACAGGTAAGGTTTCAAATGTCCCTCTCCCGCCCCCGCCTCTACACTCGCATTGTCTCCCTAGCACATCCTGTCCTCTTCAGCCAGTCCCAGCTGTCCCCTGGAGTCCATGCGTCGGGAATGCTAGTGTGGTTTGCCCTGAGGTGCCTCTGTCTGCTCGTGTGACTGAGCTTTCTGGTCTGAAGTCCCTACAGAGAAAGGACACATCTACTTGCTAAAAGGCAACAAACAGGGGTCAAAATCAGGCTAATAAGATAAAAAAGATATTCATCCTAGGTTGTACAATTTAATGCTAAAAGGAAGCACACTGTCAATCGAACTACTTAAATATCGTTTTGTCTGGTTTAGCCAGTGTCTTTCTAATATTTAAAAATAATAATATGAATGCTGAAATGAAGACTGTCTTAAAGTGGGTGACCCCCAAAGCAAACTCTAAGGCAAGGATTCAAGTACAAAAAGTTTATTGAGGAGGTGATCCTAGGAAGCGCAGTGAGGAGGTTGGTGGGGGTGAGACGCTGATGGCTAGAGAGCCAATGTTTCAGGGAGGGGAGGCTGCTGTGGGCAAGGAGGCTGGACCCCTCCAGGATGCTGCATGGACAATACCTCAGAATCGTCCCACTGAACCTGGGGCATCTACTGACCAAACTCCATGACTCCACAGCTGTAGGTCACTCCTGGGGTATTAACTTCCCAGCACTCTCCACCTACCCCTCTTCAGTGACCACAGAAATGAGTAAAGGAGAGAGACTTGGGAAGCCTTTGACGTGCTCAGGAATTCTCTGCGGTGACCGTTAGGTGCCAGAAGGGATATGGGTGGACACCACAAAGACCTTCCCCGAAATTTGGCATAAAATAATCACCTTTTCCCAGTGACTTTGACATGAAATAATTGAATAGACCATTTAAATTACTTTTATAAAAAACAGCACAAAAATAAATATTTACAGCTATTCGTGTCAAGGACGCTTTCACGGAGCTCCACTTGTCCCTTCGTCTGTCAATAACAATGACAAATCCGATGCCGGCAGCCTCCACACTGCAAAAAAAAGGGGGTCTGTATCAGAGACCAGGAGAGACATATGGGTTCTGGGCAGCTCCCTCAGAGAAGGCGCTCGGGGTTTGGGTGGGAGAACGCTGCACGGCACAGGACCTGAGCTCCCCAACAGTGGGACCAGCCTCCTCTCCACCTCTCGCCAGGCAGCACAGGGATAGCTGGTGCTCTAAACCCTCTCAAGGCCTCTGTTTCAGGCTGGCACATGTATGACACACCCAAGAGCACACGTGCTCCTGCGTGAAGGAGCACACGTCAGGCAAGCACCACGTGTCCCAGTGTCGGCAGAGGACCTCAAGGCTGAGCTCTGCCATCTTTCCACGCCCAAAGCCGGCATTCCTAGAGCCATCGATACCCTTTCTGAGAGGTGTTCAGAATGAACACACGTCAGTGGGGGAAACCATTCCTCCCCGTGCCTGGCCAGAATAAGCCAGCAAACCGTATGCAGGAGAAGATATCTTCATGAAGACCAAAAGGAAGCTGTCTGGTCTCCTCTTAAATCCCCACAATATTCTCACAAAATCCTCTTAAACTAAAGTCCTAAAAGAATAAACTCTCTCTCTCTCCCTCTCTCTCTCTCTCTCTCTCTCTCTCTCTCTCTCTTTGAGAGGAAGTACAAAGGAAAGAACAAGGGCTCCGGAGTCTGGTACAAATCCCAGTGCTACCACTTACTGCACTGAGATGCTGGGGGGATCGCCTAACCCCTCTAAAGCCAGTTTCCTTGTTTGTAAAACGAGGACAATGCCACCAACAGCGAAGTGGTTAAAAACACATTTTCTGAAGCCAGACTGCCAAGGTTTGAAGACTTGGCTACTCCCTCTTACAGACTGTGTATTGTGGGGACATTACTTAGTCTTTAGTTTCTCAAACTCTTTATTTGTAAAGTAGGGACAATAATAGTACCTATCTACATGGTTGATGTGAGGATTAAATGAACACATAAACTATCAAATGAGATATATAAAATGTTCAGGACAATGCCTGGCACTTGGTAATACTGTATAAGTACTATTATTATTATTATTATTTCTTTAAAAAAGATTTCATTTATTTATTTTTAGAGAGAGGAGAAGGGAGGGAGAGAAACATCAATGTGTGGTTGCTTCTTGCCTGCCCCCTACTGGGGACCTGGCCTGCAACCCAGGCATGTGCCCTGACTGGGAATCAAACCAGCGACCCTTTGGTTTGCAGGCTGGTGTTCAATCCACTGAGCCACACCAGCCAGGGCTATTTCTTATGTGCTTGTTACAGAGATTATAAAACATAAAGTATATGAAAAGTATCTGGCCTATAATAAATCTTCAGTAACTCCCTAATATTGGGGAAAGGTGAGCTTTACTTTAAAAAGTACCTGTATGTGAATAAGGCAGAAGATCTAGCAAAATCTGCATGAAAACATGAGTAGCTGATCTGAAGTAAGCACCACTGGTCCAACCATTATCACAGCCCCACACTGACCCAGGGTCCCTCACGGGAACGTTTTCCGGGAAATGGTGCGAGCAGCAGTGGTCTCACTGGGCAGAAGAGGCAAGGACTGGAGACTATAAATGGAAAAGGGGCCAGATGTCGAGGAAGGTGGCTGCCAAGAAGGAAAGCCTCACAGGGGGAACCCCAGTAGTCTTCATGTTCACTCACTTTAATGCTTGGTCGATTCCTGGGCCCCCAAGTTCAGATAAGACCCCAGCAGACTGGCAGAGAATAGCAACAGCACAGGCGAGAACTGATGAGAGATGATGAAACTGGCATCGCTGTGGGGAGAGACGACTGGGGTGTAGGCCCCGCCAGAGGAGGCCGTTCTCGATGAGCACCCTGGGCATGCAGGCGGAACTCCACAAAGGCCACACTCTAGAACACACCCAACACCATAAGAACTGAGGTCGCCCCAAGAAGACCCAAAACCAGGCCTCAGAAAGAGCAAGGTGATCCACCAGTAATTTAACTGCCTGTCAAATCAAAATTCAGTATTGTTTGTGAGCAGATAAGCCTCCACAGCATAGCACCCTCTAAATCCGGCATCAAGTAAAAAATTAATAGAACTACAGAGAAACAGGAAAAAGTAACCAAAAAACAAGAGATAAAATAGTCAACAGACACAGTCTCAAAGATGCCCTTGTAGGTGGCAGGAAAAAACTGAAAAATAACTATGATCAATATGCTAAAGAGGAAAAGTAAACAAAATGGATTAAAAGATGCATTATTTCAACAGAGAATAATTAACATGCATAATAAAGAATCAAATGGACCTTTTGTAGTTACATCAATATCCGAAATTAAGAGCTCAGATTTGCTTAAGAGCAGACTGGACACAGAAGAAAGAGGTAAATGTGTTCTGAACCAAAATACCAGAAAAGTTTCCTGGCGAATGTGGTATTTTCTAAACTCATATGGCATATAAACAGGTAAACATTCACTGAATTACAGAGCGGAGATCTGTATACTATACGTAAATTGTAACTCAGTTTAAAAACCGAAAGAATCAAACAGATTCAAGTTGTGAAAAAAGAACTTGCTATAAGAACTGAGTCAAATGCAGGGTGACCAGCCACCCCAGTTTGTCCAGGACGAGGAGTTCCCTGGGGAACTTTCTGCTGAACGCAGGGCAGTCCCAGGAAAACCAACACCACTGGTCACCGTAACTCGAATGTCTAAGTCTAAACACTAATGTGAAGGTCACTGGCACGCTTCTTACTGAAGGGGCTTACTATGGGGCTTCTTACTGAAGGAACTCAAACTACTCTCCAGGATCACTTAGGTTTCTGGACAGTTACTCTGTGATCGTCCGTAGTCTGAGAAACTCCCTTGGAAGAGCAGTGCTCAGGGTTGTTCCTGGTACAGCAGTTAAAATGGATGACCTACGGTTCCTTGTTTCTTCTTTTTCACTATTATTCTAATTTCAGAAGAAAAGAATTCATAATGCTTTCCAGTTTTAAGGTGTTCTTGGCATCTTCATTTGCAAAACAGTTGGCTGGCGGAAGCTTGTCTCAAACACTGGGTTCAGCTTTATCCTGCTCGGACACGGTAATTCTGTATAGCAACGTCAAGTCCCCAGGGACGACTGGTGTGCTCCTGCAAATCCAGCTGGTAAGCTTTATTTTATAGTGTATGGAAGAGACGATGAGTTAATCTCAAATCAAGAGTGGACACACGGGGGACAATTAGTTTAATCTCTGGAGTATCTCAGAACCATCACTGTACCTTCCCTTGTTCTCCAAACCTGGCACTTCGCCTTTCCTTATCCTTTGCTCTGCATCCCTGCATCCCTTGACAGCAGGGACACATTCTGAGGAAGGTGCCGTTAGGCGACGTCGTCGTTGTGCAAACATCATAAAGTGCACTTACACAAACCTGGGGGGGAAGCCCACCACACACCTTGGCTACAAGGTATAACCTACTGCTCCTAGGATACAAACCCATACCGCGTGTTACTGTGTTGAATACCACAGGCAACGGTGACACAATGTAAGTATTTATGTTTCTAAACATAGAACAAGTACAGTAAGATGAGGTATAAAAGATAAAAAGTAGTACCACTGTGTTGGGCACTAACCATGAGTAGAGCCTGCAGGGCTGGAAGTCGTTGTGAGTGAGTCAGTGAGTGCGTGGTGAGTGAGCGTGAAAGTCTGGGGCACCACTGCGCATGGCCATGGGCTCTGTAAACACTGAACACTCAGGCTGCACTACACTTAGACACAATGATTTTTCTTTCTTCAGTAGTAAATTAGCCCCAGCTCACCATAACTTTTTTACTTAACAAACTTGCAAATTTTATCTTTTTGATTCTTTTGTGAGAATACTTAACTAAAAACACAAATAAATTGACAGCTATACAAAATATTTTCTTTATATCTTTATTATATCAGCTTTAATTTTTTTTACTGCTTACTTTTTTTGTTAAAATTTAAGATACAAACACACACACGAGTCTAGAACTACAAAGGGTGAGGCCTAGACTAATCGCTGTCTTCTGTGTCACGTCTTGTCCCACTGGAAGGTCTCCAGGGCAAAACCACAGCTGGAGCGGTCCTCTCCTGGGATAGCAGTGCCTTCTTCTGGAGCATCTCCTGAAGGACCTGCCCGAGGCCCTTCCCAAAGAGATGCCACTTTTTACATAAATAAATACATGTTGGTTTGCTTCGTTTGCTTCTTTTTACCATCACAGATATGCTCTTAAGCAGATAATGCACCATGAACATTCCTCTCTATTAATGAAAACCTTTTGGTGTTGGGGTCCTTGTTTGCAAATTTTTAAAGAGCTTGTTGAGGTCTGCAAAAGCTTCTGCTAAGCCCTTCAGTGTGAATTTTCTAGGGGTTCATTTTGCTCCTGCAGTGTCCTTTTCCCTTGCCTGTTCTTCACCTACGTGCACCTATTCCAGTTCCAAACACTCATCATTAGTCAGTTCCTGAGCAACCGTGGTTAGGAGCTCCTCCAGCCATCCTCATCCACACTCAGCTTGAAGTTGCTGATTGCCGTCTCACTCACAGCCTTGTTGATTTTTGCAGCCTTCTCATGCTTGGCAAAACTTTTGCAGTTACAGACAACCCCCTGAGGGTCTTCTTCCATTTGCTATTCATGCACCCCTTGGTGACATCACCCTAAACGTAAGCAAGGTTCTAGATTCAGTCATAGATGTTGTAATCTTCCAGAATCGTGTCCGTGTCTTCCTCACCTGCAGCGGCAGCCTGAGCAAAGGTCTTCCTCAGGTAGTCGGCCTTAAAAGCTGCTATAACTCCTTTGATCCAACTCCTTGGTTGGGTTAAAAATGTGGCGTTCTGAGGGAGAAACACCACTTTGATACTGTGATGAAGATCGCCAATAGAAGGAAGATATCTGGGAGCATTTTACAATAAGTAAAGTCTTAAAAGGTGTGTTATTCTCTACCTATTCTGCTAACACAGCAATTCGGGAGGGCATCTTGGAAGGGGAGCTGGGTCACCATGACTTCTCATTTTGCCTGTCAGTCAGGGTTGGCATGCAACACAATGTTACATTAGTTTTGGGTGTACCACGTACCGAGTGACTAGACATTCATACAGCTTCTGAAGTGACCACCCCCATAAGTCCAGTGCCCATCCGACACCATACATGGTTATTATGACATTAGTGACTTTATTCCCTGTGCTATAATCTACGTCCCCATGACTTTTTTATAACTGGCCATTTGTGCATCTTAATCTCTTCCCCGTTTTAATCCTTTCCCCCATCTGCCCTCCCATCTGGCAACCATCAGCTTGTTCTCTGTATCTGTGAGTCTCTTTCTGCTTTGTTTGTCTGTCTGTCTGTTTGTTTGTTTTTAGATTCTACATGTCAGTGAAATCGTATGGCTTTTGAAAGCATCTGGTGATGCTTTCTCTGTCTGACCTTTGTCTTTCTCTTTGGTCTTGATGTGTCTAGCTAAAGGTTTATCAATTTTGTTTATCTTTTCAAAGAATCAGATTTTGGTTTCATTGATCTTTTCTATTGTTGGTTTTTTTTTTTACTCTATTTCATTTATTTCTGCTCTGATCTTTATTATTTCCTCTCCTCTGCTAACTTTGGGCTTTGTTTATCTCCTTTTTCTGGTTCCTTTAGATGTACAGTTAGATTGTTTATTTGAAATGTTTCTTATTTCTTGAAGTAGGCCTGTATTACTGTAAATTTCCCCTTTAGAATTGCTTCAGCTCTCTCCCATAGATTTGGGTGTGTTGTGTTTTAATTTTCTTTTGTATCATGGTATCTTTTGCTTCTATCTGTGATCTCATTGTGAACCCATTCTTTGTGTAGGAAGATGTAGTTTAGCCTTCATGTGTTTGTGTGTTTTCCAGTTTTCTTCCTGTAACTGATTTTTAGTTTTATACCATTATCATTGGAGAAGATGTTTGATATGCTTTCGGTCTCCTGAAATTCACTGAGACTTGTTTTGTGGCCTAACATGTGATCTAGCCTAGTGCACTTAAGAAAAATGTGTATTCTGCTATTTTTGGGTGATTTGTCCTAAAAATATGACTGAAGTCCATCTGGTCTAATGTGCCATTTAAGGACACTGTTTTCTCATTGATTTTCTATCTGGGTGATTTATCCCTTGATATCAATGGGACGTTATCCACGACTTCTTGTCACTCTTGCAGTGCACTGGCTGTGCGCGCGTATCGATATGTTTGAAGGCTCGGGGTTCTCACTGAGCCAGGTCACAGAAGGTTTCACTTTGTTGCCTGCGGCACTGCCCCCAAGCAAGACTGTTATCCTGTCCTTAAAACGCCTTGAAACCTGGCATTGACTTTGGACTCCTGATGGATGAAAGTCTTTTTAGGCATCTGTTTGCACAACTGAAAGTTTTTGTGCACATTGAAAATTTGCTCTGGCAAGTAATTATCTTCCACAATCAGTTTATCTAGAGTTTCCAAAAATGCTTGAGCTGCCTTCACATCAGCACTCACAGACTCACCACTCACTTTCACATTATGTAACGAATAACAATTCTTGAATCATTGGAAGCATCCAGCACTAGCAGTAAACTCAACACTGTAGTCGGGTTTAGCTTTTTATTTCAATGTCACGAAGGAACTTTCCACTTTGGTTTCGATCGTCATGCTGCTGAGAGGGATGGGCCCTGTGTCTGGTCATTAGGAGTTCCTCCCTGTTTGATGGAGTCACTTTTCTGATTTATGTTAGTCTCATTACCTTCAGGGAAGCAGATCCTGTAAGAGCTTCCATCACTTTGTTCTTGTTCTTCAGGATCATAGCTGTGGTGGGATAGGGCGTGCTCGACTGACGGGCAGCAACCGTCACTGATTTTCCGTCTTCGCTGTTCTCAATCATTTTATTTCCACGTCAGTCAATGAAGGTGGCCTCTTGTGCACATTAGCAGGAGATTTTGTACGCTTAGGGGCCTTCACGAACAAGACATGAGGTTAAATCAAGCATATGAGGAAACAGGAAACAGTGCAGAAGATGTCTCAGCTCGAGCAGAGAAAGAATTCACTTTTCACACTTTTTTGGTCTGTTCTGGCACTCGAGAGACTGAGTGATACCCACCCACGCTGGAGAAAGCAATCTTCTTTACTCAGCTCATCTGTTTAAATGTTAATCTCTTCCAGAAACGCCCTCACAGACACACCCAGAAATAACATTTTACCATCTATCCAGGCCTCCCTTAGCCCAGTCAAGATAAATTGATCATAAAATTATCATACATCTCCCACTGGTTCTATTTCTCTGAAGAACCTTGACTAATACACAGGGAGTATCAAGGGAAGAGGGAATTAAGATAAAGCCACTGCCAAAAAAAAAAAAAGTCCACTGTAAGTGCAAAGACACTAGAAAATAGCGCTGGCACTAGTCAGGGCACTAACTAGGAAAGGACTCAAAGAGACCATCTCGAAAAGGCACAGTTTCGGGAAGAGAAAGGGGGATGAGAAGAGAAGTGGTGACTAGATGATAAAGGCAAAAGAGGAAAGACGTAAGTTCTCCAAAACAAAACAAAATCAAGGATAGAGACTTCTTCCTTAAATTCCAAAAAAAAAAAACCCTTTAGGTTGTTAATAAAAGAAATTGCATTTAGCTATACTAACAAAAGATGGTATCACTGAACTCAGAATCTCGGAAACCACCTCCAACCACCACTCCCGTCCGCTGAGTGCAGAAATGTAAGCAGTATTAATCTGTAAGGTGTTACTGTAAAGAGGGCAAAAAATAAAATAAAAAATAAAAAATTTTTAGTCAGAGAATGAGAACAGAAGCCATAAAGTAGAAAAAATTATTTGCAAAAAATATATCCAATTTTTACAAAAACTGTTAATCAGAGTGTACAGAGAACTCGTCAAACTCAACACTAAGAAAACAACAAACAACCCAATTTAAAAATGGGCAGAAAATCAAAACAAACACCTCCCCAAAGAGGATCTACAGATGACAAACAAGCATATTAAAAGATGTTTAACGACACATAATTAAGGAATTGCAAATTAAAACAACGGGACACCACAACATAGCCGTTAAAATGGCCAAAAGTCAAAACACAGCACCAAACACTGACCAGGACGTGGAGCAACGGCAGCTGCCGTGCACCGCAGGCGGGAGTGACCGCCACCTTGGAGGACCACTGCGTGGTTTCTTACAGAACTAGACATGCTTGTCCCATGTGATTCAGTGCGTGTGCTCCTTGGCATTTTCTTACAGAACTAGACATGCTTGTCCCATGTGATTCAGCACGCGTGCTCCTTGGCATTTACTTAAATAATTGAAAATTCATGTCCACACAGAAACTCACACACAGACGTTTACAGCAGCTTTATTCATAACTACCAAACCTTGGAAGCAAGCAAAATGTCCTGCAATAGGTGAATGGATACACTTTAATACATCCAGACAATGGAATATTACTCAGCACTAAACCAAAATGAGCTATCAAACCATGAAAAGACAAGGAGGAAACTGAAATGCGTGTTACTAAAAGAAGGAAGTGAGGAAGAGAGACTGTTTCACGATGTGACAGATGTCAGCCCCACGTGCTAGATCTGGGCCAGACTGGAGATTGCTTCCTGTGAGTCTGGAACAGAGACCGTGTCCCATACATACCCACGGAGACTGATTGACCGCTTCTGTGCGCCCCACGCCATGCCGGCTCTTAGAACTGGCTGTACCCTGCCACAGACAAGCATGTACGGCATTTCCCCTTATCCGGGGTGGGTCTCGTACCAGTACCCCGTCTATCCTGCCTTGGTCTGTAACATTCCTGAGCACCTGCCAAAGAGCAGGACGATAGCCACTGGGTCTTGTCACTATTCAAGATGCACCTCGTGAATAAGTTTCCTTTAATAAACACTGTTAATTCCCAGCCTGAAGTAGCCTGTCTTTTTCTTCAGTCTTTCCCTGCCCTCCACTTGTGGAGTAGAGTCTTCCGTCTCAGGACCTTCCCTGGGTCTGCGTGTACAAATAGGAAGTCAGTCTCAAAGGGCTACATGCTGTATGATTCCAACTGTATGACATCCTGCAAAGAGCAAAGCTGTGAAGAAGTAAAGGATTAGTGGTTGCCAAGTGCTGGGTACGGCGGGGATGAACAGGCAGGTCACAGAGAATGTTTAGGGCAGTGAAACTGCTCTGTACAAGACTGTCATGGTGAGTGCACGTGATCACACATTTGTCTAAACTAAACCCCCAGTATGCACAACACCGAGAGCGAACCCTGATACAAACTATGGACTTTGGGTGACAGTCGTGTGTCAGTGTGGGTTCGTCAATTGTAACAAATGTACCCCTTGCGTATGGGATGTTGAGGGCGGGGAAGATTTGTCTTGGGGTGGGGCAGGGAGTAGATGGGAAATTTCTGAACTTTCCACTCAATGTTGCTGTGAACTGAAAACTACTGTTAAAAACTCTATTTTATGAAGATATTTTAAATAATGTAAATTCCTCCAAAAATTAGTCATGAAGGAAAAAATCCCTGCTACAACATAGCTCTCCAAAGAATTAAAAACAAGCATTTGGGGATATGGGAGAAGGCTTTAAGTAAGAAACTCAAAGACCAAGAACAGAAATGGACTTTTTAATATGTAAAGAAAAGAGGAAATAAAATGAGTTTATTAAAATCAGAAAAATAAAAGAAAAATAATTATAAGAAATGCAGTCCAAATTAAAGATACACAGGGAGAACATGTTTGAACAAAAGTTTAATAAGGGACAATGAATAACATAAAGGAAACAAATAAGTAAATTAAAATGGGGGGGGAACAAAGCAGTAAAAAATGTTCAGAAGGAAAGTGGCTGGAATTGTAGCCAGCCAAAAAAGAACCAACATACTTATCCCTGAAGTCCCTAATGACTAAAACCAAAACAAAGGGACAGAAATAATATTTACAAGTATAGTCCAAGAAGAGTCTCCAAGCACACACAGAAAAGACCTGAGTCTACAGATGCCTGAGGAGGCCTACAGTCCCATTGGAAAGCTGATCTGAAAGATCAGCT
This sequence comes from Tonatia bakeri, assembly GCA_004024845.1. Classification (NCBI taxonomy): domain Eukaryota; kingdom Metazoa; phylum Chordata; class Mammalia; order Chiroptera; family Phyllostomidae; genus Tonatia; species Tonatia bakeri. The sequence goes on from PVIA01000392.1 coordinate 412,738, forward strand.
CTTAACACCTATCTTGTAAGACTGTTAGGTTTTAAGAATAAAGTAAAAATTCTAAGTACCTTCAAGCAAAAAGATAAAATAATTTACTAGGACAAAAGAAACAGGCATCATATTTCTCAAAAGGAACATAAAAATCATGGCAAGAACTGAACAGCATTCTGTAATAATTCATGACCAAAAAGTGTGAACCCAAAATTTTATACCCCAACAAGTGGGCTTTCAAGTATTAAGACAACATAAAAACAGTTGTGAACATGTAAAAATTCAGGAAGTTCTATACCTATGAGCTCTTTTTGAATAATCTAGTAAAGATCCAATCAAAAAATAACTTAGAGAAACTCAGCAAAGAGATTAATTTAATAGATTTAATGGTAGGTCTAATACTAAATATGATGGAAGGATAACATATAGAAATAATGCAAGTTAAAAGATGGAAGAAGAAAAGAAAGAAGAGAAAATAATAAAGTCATTGACTTTTGTAGAGGCAGTAGGTGGGAATCAAAAGATAGTGTTGAAAACTGACAAACCAGAGAGTAAAAGATTGTATTTAAAAACAGGGACTAATGACATTAAAAAAGGTATAAATACAGGACAAAATCACAAATCTTTCTAAAAAACAAAAGAAGTCAAAAGTACAAAAGAGAAAAGAAAACCCATCGTGTAGAGAAATATGGTAAATATAATACATCTAACTGTTACAACAAAATAATGACAAAATCATGACCAAATATATCAATCATATCAATAAATATGAAGGAGCTTAACTCACCTAATATAAGAAAAATATTTTCAGTTTGACTCGCAAAGTAAGGACCAACTATCTACTGTATACAAGAGAAAAAATCTAGAACAAGGTGATTCAGAAAGACTCAAAGGAATTGCAAAAGTGTACTAGGCAAATGGAAAAAATAGCAAGGGGGTTCAGGCTCGATACCAGCACAGTAGAATTCGAGTCATAAAGCATTAAACATAAGAAGGAACACTTTTTAATGCTAGAAGTCACAACTCACAATGAAGATATGATAGTTTTAAATATCTATGCTCCAAATAATACAATAACCAATAACCGTTTTTTTCAGGCAGAAACGAAAGAAGACAGAAATACACTGTACACAGGAGACTTTAATGCACCACCTGCAGTATAAGACAGAGCAGACAACATAAGGTTATACGTGTTGAAATCCACATCCTCATAACAGAGGATCCACTGTTCTCTTGAGCACACATGGAGCACCCACAAAAATGCATCCTGCTACAAGGCCACAAAGAAGACACCTGAAAATCAAAAGCCTTCTATTAAACAACCCTTCAGTAAAGAGAAATATAAAATGAAATTACAGAATTTCTAAAATATAGTGATAATAAAAATACTACATATCAGAATTAATAAAATACACTTAAAGCAGGGATCAGAGAAAACTCATAACCTGAAACATTTCTATCAATAAAATAAAAAATGAAAATAAATATAATTTTTAACCCAAAAAGGGACAAAAGTTAGGAAAACTGAAAGCACAAGAAGAAGATACTAAAGATGAAGGCAGACTTGAATAGGGCAGGGAAGAGGAAGGCGGCAGATCCGAGTGATGCGTGAACTGGGTGCCCCGTCCGGAGTGTCTTGTCGTGCTTCCTTCTGCTGCATAGGTTCTTCCGTTCTGTGTCAGGAGCCCTCTGCTAACTGCCCGTCGACATTTTGCAATCTGAGACGGGCTCTGGTGTCTGGTAACCACTGTAACATTTAGGAAGATGCCAATTTTGATAAATAGGAACCTGAAATAGAAACTGGACAATCAGGTCAAATTCCCCTTTCATGCTGAAACTGAAGGGCGGGTTAGGGAGAGAGTATGAGCCAACAGGAAGAAGAAGAAAGGGGAATAACTGGTCAAGCAGGCACTCTTTCTCAAGGGAAAAACAGCATCTGAGGAAAAGAAAATACTCCCGAGTGTACCAGCAATTCTGCAAGGAACCTAGAGCGGAAAAAGGAAATCGGGCCCAGACAGTGGCCCCTTGTTTCTGTCTAATCTTGCACATCTGCGAGATGAGGGTTTCTGCCCCTCTGTGCTTCTCTCTACCCTGGTTCAGACAACACTCGACGTACTTGGACGAAGTCTGCAGGCACAAGATGCAAGTTGCCTGTTTCGTGGACTGCTCACGACTGCACAGACTGCAGTTAGGGATTCAGTGAAACGGCACAGTGAGATCAAATCAATGTAATGGGGCAGGGGCACGTCCACCTGCCACCCGGCTCACCGTCGGCCTCGCTGCTCCCACAGACGGAGAAGGTGCTGAACCAATGGGTGACTGTTTGGGATGCAACGTAGCCAAAGAGGGAGACCACTCCCTCTTATGGTGTTTATAAGGGGTTCACCTCCCTACAACCCAGGAGGCCAATGCCGGAGTGAAAAATGGGGTCTCCTCTCTCTGTCAGTGTCCCCCGCTGCTCACCCTATAAAAATACCTTTAGATTACAATGAATCATATCGGAACCAGATATTCTACCAACATTACTTCTTGAGAACCTACTAAGTGATGGGCACTGTGCTAGAGCTACAATTTTAGAAAAAGAGAGAAGACAAAGGGAAGCCCAGTCTAACAGAAGAGGCAGAAATCATTTCCATCTACTATGGTGTTTACAAGGGGTAAGCTTTGGGTTCTGTGGAAATAAAGAGTCTGGGAGAGCAGAACTGTGGTCAGGGAAGGTTTCCCGGAAGAAAAGACAGCAGGCAGAGGACTCATGGATGTGTAAGGAGTTAGCCGGGCCTAGAAGGCTTGGAAAGGTGCTCTTGCAGAGAGAACAGCACGACCCAGGCTCAGTATCCTTCCCCCAGACCAACAGAGGCCCAAATCCTCCTATGGCTGCACGATGCACAGCCTTCATGGGGACAGGAGGAGGGGCGGGGGGGAGAGCGGTGAGGTAGAAATCAGTACTGAAGCGTGCAGAAGTGCACGACACATATACCCATAGCCTCTCAGAAAATAAGGGTCAAAAAACAAAACCAAAAAGTCTTTTTTTTACTGTTGTTCGGTTACAGTTGTCCCGCCTTTTCCCCATTGCTCACCCCTGCCCCGTCCCCACCCAACTGCCACAGTCAACCCCCCAACCCCCCACACTGTCCATGAGGATGAATCCTCTATTCATGTTCCTTGAGTGCCCTTCCCCTCCTCTCCCCGTTACCCCGCTCCTCCCTCCCCTCTGGTCACTGTCAGTTTGTTCCTTATTTCCATGGAGTGGCTTTGGATGAAGCAAACTAAGTGACTCCCTAATCTCCACAGGTGGGATTAGACTCCAGGTGGCCTTTCAGTCACAAAGCTGGCATTTACCTCTAAATCATCATAGGTGGCAGGTGAGAATGGAGCACAACAGCAGCACACACACATACAGCTGTTGTGTAAATTCCTAACCACACTGCACTTAAGTAAGAGATGATATCATAAGCAGCACAAACCCATGGAGGCTGGGGCTGGTCTGCCCCGCCGGAGAAGGACCAGCACTATCTAAGTAGTGAGTCTGGACCCTAGTCCTAGTTCTGCCTCTGTCTGTAAAGTGCTGGTTACCACCATGAACTCCGTCCCACACTCCATCCCTTGGAGACCTGGGTATCAACTCCACTGGCGTAAAGATGTGAGACACAGCTGCGGAGGGTGGAAGTAGCCCCAGAACATCACTGCCATTGTCTCCACTTTAACATGGTTTCTATTCCTGGCCTTTCAGTTTCCTTGCTGTGTGCCTCAGTTTCTCCATCTCACAATGACAATGACAATGATAAAGTCTGCCCCTAAGTTCCTTATTTAAAGGAAATAAATGAGGTAACTCCTAACATGACTAGAGTTCCTTGGGCAATGGCCACATCTCCCTGGCAACAGGCCCCAGGAAGCCCGAATCAACATAACCTAGAGCAATGAACCCGGAAGAACAAAGACAGCTTCAGCTGTTGCATCAATATGTCATTCACTCAGTAACGTGTAGTAAGTGCCTCCTATGTGCACAGTATGAACAGAACTGATGCTTGTTCGTCATTGCTTTCTAGTCGCATTCCACATCCCTGATCTGTGACTGGTGAAACTGGCTGAGTTACATAATGCCAGTGTGAGCTGTGCTCATGAAAGATTCCATTTCCCCCCACCCCGACCTGCCATGTGGGAAACGTGGGACAAAGCCAAGGACTGAGAAGGCAGTCAAATGCTGTGTCCAGCTCACCTGGGGATGCTGGTCAGGTAGGTCACGACATTCAGAAAGTCCTCATCCGGGATGTGTCTGAACCCCACAAACTCTGGGAAAGTGATGATGGGGGCACCGTCTTTCCCTCGGCCTCCTGCAACAAAGATGGGTGGTCAGGAGGTTAGCGCACTGTTTTGAGGTCACACCTGTTCAGGTAAAGGACTCGGACTAATATCAAGTCAGGAGATGTGTACTGGCCTCCCCCTTTTCCAGCTATTTCATTTCAGAGTAGAATGTGGGAAGGTGGACACTGAACTGGTTTGAACAAATCTCTTCTTCATGCTTGCTCAGTGGTGTTGTAAGAATGTGATTTTTGAATCCTATGAAGACAGTCACTGTATAAAAGGTAATATTTTAAAAATTATTTTAGCATAGGTGGAACAGTAAAGAATGCCAACATGAGTATATAATATTTCTCTTCCTTTTTGTAGTCACTAAATTAAAAAGCTAAAATGGTGGTAAATAGAGTTAGCTCTGAATCAGTCTGATTCCAGGGTTTGAGACAACGGTAGTTATCTAAGAATAAAATTTTAAGAATTGTTTTTTCTTTCATTTACATATATTTATTTTTTCAAACAGTTACTAAGTTGTTAGAACTTGTAGACTTATTGTTTTAAGTATTTGGTTTTGCTTTTGGCCAAGAAGGGATGTAAAAAAAATTACCAAGGCTTGGAGAACTGGCACTAAATCTAGATGGGCCCCTGTCCCAGCCAAGGGGGGACCTGCTGAATCGCGTGAGCGCCCTCCAGGTTCCTGCAGGAAGGGCCTGCATGAGGAGGTATCCGGCTCCCAAGTGAGGCCAGGGAGTACGAATGACGACACGCATTTCACATGTCTAGCAGAAGAGGCGTCGGTGCAGGGTGTGGTTGGTGAGCGCTGTGTGAGTCACGTGGGCAGGGGAATCCAGGAAGCGAGCAGAACCAGAGAGGCTAAGAGAGGAAAGGTGAGCGGTCTCTACGGGGCACCACCATTACAGCCACCCACGCTGCTGCTCCGAGTCCACCCCTGCTGAACATCTTCTGCTGACTCGCTCAACTCCCCATGTAACTTAATTTCAAGGGAGAGAAGGTGCTCTCGCACAAACCTGACTATTTGTATCACGCGAAGAGAAAGTCAGACTTGTGGTTTTTCTGCGTAAGTCTCTTGAGAGTATTGTTAGCGCGAGGCTTGATCTCTCATTCAGGAATGAAACCCTCCGGGTTTGTCTGGATGACCAGTCACACTTCTCCAGAAGTCCCTCCTTATTAGTCCTCTGTGTTTATTTTTAAGTTTAAACAAAGACACCGAGCTCTGACAAGAGATCGAGCTACCTGTTTGCGTTGACTGAAAACGAATTAGATCGGGATACTATTAGCAGCTTTCACCTCACATCCTGCCTCTTTTCAGTTTCACAACCTCAAGAAGTTTCAGAGAAACCTAAATTAACAGAATTTGCATCTCTAGCAAGGCTAAATTTAGTTGCATTATAACTGTATTAATTGTATAAGCAATATTTGCCAAGAGAATGGCTAAAACATTTCAGGGAAACTAAACACCCTAAAATATTCCTTAAGATATGATTACACCACATAATGATTTCACTCTTGATCGTTAATTATAAATTAATGCTCTTCACACCTAAATGGAGAAAGGTAGGTGGAGTGTTCTAGCATCTTGGTTAACACCAACACCGAACACCGACCACCAGAGAGCAGAGAGCCCCCACCCCCTTCTCCCCAGGTGAACCGAGGACACCTCCTGTCGTTATTATTAGTCTCAGGAGGCCGAAGCACTGAAGAAGCCAAGCCGAGAGCCTCCGTGCAGCGGACAAGCCACAACAAGGCGTGCAGCGCCACCTTGTGAGCAGATGCGGGAGTGCGAAGGGAAGAAAGCGCCGAAGAAGTTCCATGCAAGGAAGATCAAGAAAACCAAACCACTGGTGGCTGAGTGAAATGGCTACTTAAATAAAACAAACTTCACTCCTCCCAGTATAACGTCCACCCGTTCATTAAACGGCGTGAAGACTAGGTCGCACAGAGGAGAATTTGGGATGCTGGGAAATCGCACCGGAAGATGGCGAAGATCAGCAGCGGAAGAGACGAGGCAGTGCCCGCTGTTTGCCTTCGCGGCTCCACGTCCCCTTCCTCTTCTCCCGCGGAGCTGGTTCCACCGGGAAAACAGCAGCCCCGCGCCCCGGGAGGCACTCCGGGGGTCTCAGGGCCTGGGATAAATGATCCGCCCTGCATGACAAAGACTGGTCCCGCGCCCTACGTGCTTTGTTAATGTCTTACCAGAAACTCAATATAGTTGAAAAATCCACTTACAGCGATCTGATCCTAGACTCTAACCCTGTTTCACATATAATCACAAAGGTTTTTGTATTTTTCTAATTTTACTGAGATATGATTGACTTATAACACTGCAATTTGATACATGTATATATTACAGAATGATCACCACAATAAGTTTAGTTAACATCCATTATCCCACATAGTTACAACTTTTTTTTCTTGTGGTGAGACCTTTAAGGTCTCCCTTCTTAGCAATACCCAAATACTCAGTATTGTTAACTATAGTCACCATTTTCTACATCACATCGCCAGAAATTACTTACAAGAGGAAGTTTGTATCTTTTAACAATCTTCACCCATTTCCCTCACCGCCCACCCCCACCTCTGGCAACCACCCATCTGTTCTCTGTTTCTCTGAGTTCTTTTTTCTTTTTATTTTAGATTTCTCATAAATACACACACACACACACACACACACACACACACAAGAGATGGTAAGGCATTTGTCTTTCTTTGCCTGACTTATTAGCATAATGCTCCCAAGGTCCACCCATGTTGTCACAAATCATAAAATATTCTTAAACAGTTTTAATATATACTAATTTTCCAGGAATGCAACTGCCCTATAAACTGAGGGAAGATGATACTTTATTTTGTTCAGAACTTGATCAACAATTGTTCACTATTCTGGAAAATCTCTGCAGTCACACCATGCAGAGAATCTGATCACCCAGACCAGCCCCAGCATCCGCCTGTCACATTCGTGGCGACTCACACACAGGGGCAGGTACCTGGCGGCCGCATGATTTCTCACTAGCACAGCTAGAAGTGTGTATTTAAGTACATGCTATTTTACTATGCTTACTTTCAATTCTCCTTTGCATGGCAGTTCTCCTTTATATTTCTTTAAAAAAAATTTAAAGTATGTGTAAGTAGGGGGGTGGCTATTCACACTCTGTGGACCCCCAGCTCACTGCACTTCCAGCTTCCCCTGCTGCTAACGTATCTGTGTACCTGAGCCAGGTTCAAGTCAGTAGAATAAGGTGTGTGCTGTTGCTGAGCAGAGGCTTTGAGATGCTCCCTTGCCCTGCCTGCTTTCTGGATGCAGATAAAAAGAAAGTCACTAAATGGATAGTAGTAATAACAGCCACGAAGTAAATGGAGCCTGCACTGTGTGTGAACCTTCGCACGAAGAAAAGTCATCTGCTGACCAGAAACATACGCGCTAGACTGTTCCAAGAGTCAGAACTAAATTTCTATTGCATTTGTGTGAGCCACTAGACACTCTGAAGTCTATCTGTTACAGATTAAGGTCCCTATAAATTTCATTTAAGGATGGTGAGGGGCAAAACAAATCACCCAGTATAAAAAGCAGGCATTTGGTCCAACACGTTGACAACCACTTCTGTGGCCTGTACTGCCCAACACAACAGCCTCTAGACGCATGTGGCTGCGGAGCACCTGAAACGTGACCAGTCCGAAGTGAGATGTGCTGAAAGTGTGAAATGCAAACTAGGTTTCCAGAACCTACTGCAAAAAATGTTCAGTAGCTCATTAATAATTTTGAATATTAACCACATGTTAAATAATAATTTATGTATATTGGGTAAAATAGAATATATTACTAAAATTAATTTCTTGTGTTCTTTTTTGCTTTTCAATATGGTTACTACAAAATTAAAAGTGCATGTGGGGGTCACATTATATTTCTACGGAACAGCACTGCTCTAGACCTTCTGCATTGGTTCTCGTTTCCCAGGTGCCCAGTTCCTAGCTCCACCTCTGATTCAGGATGTGAGTTTGGACTCTGCTCACGTCCTTGGTGAGAACTTCCCACTTGCCCTACACTCTGCCTCCACCAGCCCTGGGCTCCTTTGGTGTGCATATGAGGGAAATGCTGGGGACTCCACAACTCTAAGAGTATTTTTATGTCTTCACTATTAATTATTTCTAAGAGGATTAAAGGTGTTATAGGGTGGGCAGTGGGAAATCCAGACAGTGATTCCAGACAGTGAATAACCACTAAAAGACAAATAAAGAAAAAGATCCTGGCCAGGGTGGCTTAGTTGCGTGCAGCATTGACCCGTAGACCAAAGGGTTGTGGGTTTGATTCCTGGTCAGGGCACATGCCTGGGTTGTGGGCTCATTCCCACCTGGGGCACGTGCAGGAGGATGATCAATCGATGTTTCTCTCTCACATCAATCTCTCTCTCTCACTCTCTCCCCGCCCCCTTCCTTCCCTCCCTCTAAAAGCAATGAAAAAAATGTCCTTGGGTGAGGATTTTTAAAAAGAGGACAGTTCCTCCTAATTAAAAATCTCTCATTATGGCAAACACCGATAAATGGCTAATTTACTCCCAACCTCTTCTTCCCGACCACCATCTACACAGTGGCTAAAAAGTTAGATGTTTGCTTTCATGGACTCCCTCTCTGCTAGGAATGGCTCCATGATATAGTCTGCCAGGAGCTTCTGGGAACTTTTTGCTCTTCTGTCAGGAGCAGAAGCCAGCATTGCTCCTTTCCCTTCTTTTTGCTGTGGACACAGACTTGATGTCTGGAGCTGCAGCACCCATTTTAGAATCCAGACTTCAAAAACAAAAGAAACATCAACAGAATCACAAAGATGCCAGCCTTAATGCTATTAAGCCACTGATCCAGTACTGAATTTCTACCTCCAGATCTCTTGTTATATGGTTTAAGGAACAAACAAGTCCTATACACTAAGTTCTCCTGTAGCCAGATAGCCTTCTAGGCGCTTGCCTTAAAACAACCTACTTTACAGGTGAGACACCTGAGGTTCAGAGTTGTGTTAGTGTGTGAACCCAGGATTGTCTGAATACAAAGCCTAGTGTTTCTGCCACATTCACCTGCTTATGTTCTCCTGTCTCCTAGCTAAACCCTGAACTTACAAATATCTCATACTTGCTGGGAACATCAGGTCGTCTTCCAAGGTCAGAGCCTCCAGTGGCCCCAGCCCTGGTCACTATCCAATTCCTGCTGGTGGCTTCACCATCCAGAGGCTTCAAACGATCTGGCCACAAATCTGGGCCAGGCCTCATGCAAGGAGCCCCGCTCTCCCATCAGCCAGAGGAGCATACTCCCAGAGCGCAGCAGGCAGAGCAACTGGGGCCTCGGTGAGAAAAAGGCTCCATTCTGTCCTCTCAGTGTTCCTGGCTGACAAGGCTCCAGAGCTCAGTGGGGTCTGGAGAAAAGCCCGCGGCTGGAACCTCTTCGTCGTCCTTGCCCACATCAGGAAAGGGCAAACCGCTACAACCCTGCACAGAGGCCACAGCCAGCCTGCCACGGCGATGGGAAAAGAACTAATCACAGAAATTTCTGTCGCACACCCGCTATTACAAAGTCACCCACAGCGGCCTCGTTGCTGACATCTGCTGCCTCGGCCAGGTAAAGATGGACAGTTAAAGGCGAAAGCAGACCAAATTCCAAAAGAGCGTTGACTCGGAACACCATGGCTGCTGATGGTCTAACATACGTGCAGTGCTGCAAAGGCCACCACCGCTGATCCATTACCACCTTATGTGTCTCCTATTCTGCCTCTAAGAAATGAGGAAAAGGGGGCTTTTTCCTGCATCTCGGCCACTAACACGCCATCCAGACTGAGGAAGACCTGGAAACTTTGGGGCCAGGTGAGCTTGGCCGTGGCCGCATGGGCAAGCACAGGAAGCACACGGGAGGCCAAGGTGACGCTGGTGGCTCGAGATGTCACAAGATCAGCTTCGATAGATACCACCCATATCTGAGGCATGACGGCTTAAAGAAGAACCAGAGCTTCTGCTCCACTCTCGACCTTGATAAAGTGTGGACCTGGGTCAGTGAGCAGACACAGGTAAATGCTGCCAAAAACAAGACTGGCACCGCTCCCGTCATTGATGTGGTGCGATCAGGCGGCTCAAAGCCCTGGGGAAGGGAACGCTCCCAAAGCAGTCTGTCATGTGAAGGCCACGTTCTTCAGCAGAAGATCTAAGGAGAAGATTAGGAGTGTTGGTGGGGGCCGTGTGCTGGTAGCTTGATGCACACAGAAGGGAATTCATTAAATCATCTCCAATGTAAAAAAGAAAAAAAAGAAAGAAAGAAGAAAAGGAAGAAACACCTCAATGATACTCAAAAGAGATCGCTCTCTATCATTAAATGTGTAACCAATCAATCGCTAGACCATGCCCTTGTAGTCAGGTATGCACTCTACGCTCACTGTGTAATGATACGCTCACACACTGGGGCATTAGAGTTTGCTGTAAGGTTGCAGGAATCCCCCCTGCCCTAGCCCATCACCCATTCCAGCGGTTTTTCCACAGGGCCTTCTGTGGGGTAAGGCTGCAGCAGCAGTTGCCAGAAACCTAGAGGCAGTTCCCATCCTGCCTCTTTTTCCGCACAACCCTAGGTTCACCGCAGGAAGCTACGAGACTGCTCCTTCAGCAGGATGGTGGGGCGCTCCCTCCAGGGCCAAGACCGGGGTGCCTGGAGGTGGGGTGCAGGAAACAGGGAATCCACTGGCCTTACGGGACAGACCAGGAGGACTTGGGTAATTTTGAACTGAGCACCTATTATGTTTCGGTCTCTGCTCTAAGCACTGGCAATGCAGGCGGGAATAAGAAAAATGAGGACCCTGCACCTATGTTGCTCTAAGTGGCTTATATGATCAGTGGCCAATGTGGAGGAAAGACCAGGGAATTCCCCAGATGTTCTGGACTGTATAAGACATCCCCACCTGGGACACAACTCTGGGATGGGAGAGGTATCCAAATGACAACAGCTGATGTCAGTAGTTATTTTTCTTCCTCAAAACCTTTTCAGCTCTGTTCTTTGACCAACTCAAAGAAATGTAGTCTCTTGTATTCATCTTGTAGTCTCTTGAGAAACATCAAATTGCCCTCAACAGCAAATGGAATGACATCTCTGAGATCCCACCCTCCTTCAGCAGCATGGTCCTCAGTGCACCCCAGTCCAGGTGAGCCTTAAGGCACAGGTCCCCAACCTCCTTCCTCCCCGTCCCCCCTGAGGCCCACATCCTGTCCCCCCTCCACTTGCCACCACAGTCTGAGGAAAAATTGTCTTCCATGAAACCGGTCCCTGGTGCCAAAAATGTTGGGCACCGCTGCCTTAATGGATGTTGAAATTTGAGTATAATGTTCACCAAGATTCAAGAGGCTGGGCCCTCGGAGCACAGCCCCCAACAAAATCCACAAATACAAATGAATTAGCCCCTTACCTGAAAGAATGGCAAATTGTCTGTGAAGTGGTTCAATGATATCCACTGCCAACAAGGGCCTGATCTCCTGCTGCATAATTTCATCTACAAAAACAAAACACAAATGAGGTTAAATCCTTGCAGATTGTGAAGAGAAATTAAAAGAGAGGGAAGCTCTACTACTAGGGAAATGTAGGACTTATCAAGATATGGTTATGAACACTTCTCTTGAGAACTCGATTCCCGAGAGGCATACGTGGATCTGGGCATTAAGCGGGTTGAGGATTATACATGTGAGCACAGGAACAGATTTCTAGAGCTTCTCCCCAGGTTTTAGGAGGGATCGGTGCAAGGATTGGGCCTTGAAGCTGAAGCTTCAGGAGCCTCCCAGTAAACCTGCTAGGATGGTCTCATTACCAAAGGAGATCCTTAAGTCTCTGCTTACTCCTTTGGGTCTGCAGAAGGGTATTTTAAACACAAACAACTTCAGTTACCAGAGTTCATCTCAAGTTGGGTCATAAAATCAATCTAGATTTATGAAGGTTTTTTGATTTTTGCTTCCCTCCCTCCATCCCTCTCTCCCTCTTTCCCTCCCGTTCTTCCTCCCTTCCTTCTTCACCTCCTGGAATACTTCATGGGGCCTCTTCCCACTGCTAAGCATGTGTAAGGAGGCACTTCTTCATTTTGCTATTTAAAGATGCTCCTTAATGAATAAAAGGTTACAGGTTTCCAAGGCAAATAATCAAATCTTTCAAGCACAGATCTACAAATGCCCTCTTGACCTATGATTTGCATTGGATTAGCGAGAGGGGAAGACTCAATGGTCCCTGAGTCTGGGCTGGGAAGAGGAAGCCATTCTCATGCTCTCTCTGCCTGAGATATTACTATCCTCATTTAACCATTCCCCAGGGAATCTCAAAGAATGAACTGGCTATTATTTCTACAACAGTTAAACATCTGGTTAGATTAAGGCACAAACCTGCAGCCTGTACACTAACACTAAACAGTAATCGCCTGTCAATTCAGCAGGGAGCCAGGATGATGTTACCATACTCTAAGGTTGACAGATCACAGGTTATGTTTGGGAAGCCCCTGCTAGAGTCTTGGTTCCTACTTCTCAGCTTCGGCGTGGAGGTTAGAGGAGACGAGGCACATGGAGAGGCACACAGTAGGTGCTAGGTAAATGCTGGCTATGTCCATTGCTCTGGAGGGCTCTTTCCCGTATTTGCTTTCCGAAAGTCAAGTAAGGGATTGGGAAAGTGCCAGCTAAAAACCCAAGACACTTCCTCATTAAATTCTACCTTTTTTTGTCTGGAGGAAAGGGGTACACTCAGGCCAGAGCTCCTTCACCCCAATGCTCTTTCCTCTCTGAATTCACTAGAAATCCAAGGAACCCCTGTATTACTATTACTTTTGTGGGTGCAATGATGGCACTGTTGTCATATTTTACAAAAAGGTGGGGCCTTCTCTGTTAGATACACAAAGTTAATTATTTAACAGTAAAATTATATGAAGTCTGAGACCTGCTTAAAAATACACCAGCACTCTTCCCTGCCAAACATGTGCAGGGCGGAGGGGAGAGGCCAGACTGACAAAGCGTGGATAATTGTTGAAGCTGGCCGATGGGTCCATGGGGGTTATTATACAATTCTTTCTCACGTTTCAAATACAATTAAAGTATTGCAACAACATAAATAATTTAAGCGCAAACAGGGGTTATAACTAGCTAGAGTTTTTCAGAAAATGGTCTCCCATGGTATACTCAAAAACAGAGCTGGATTATTATTTTTTCATACATGACAGAACATATTTCAGAGACAATGACCCAGCCCTGAGCAGTGTAGCTCAGTTGGTTGGGCATCATCCCGCAAAGCAAAGTGTTGCCAGTTTGATTCCTGGTTGGGGCATATGCCTGGATTGCAGGCTTGGTCCCATTCGAGGCTACTGACCGATGTTTCCCTAACACATAGATATTTCTCTCCCTCTTTTCTTCCTCCCTTCCTCTCTAAGAATAAATAAGTAAAATCTTAAAAAAAAAAAGACAATGACCCCAGAGAAAAACCAAGATCATAGATACAATTCATTATTATAATACCTCAATATTTGAAGTGTGCTTTAAATTAAACATTTTAAAGAGGTAAGATGTGAAAGAGAAAACAGAACTGAGTAAGCCAACCATCCTTTGCCTCATCTCATTTTTTATTTATTTTTATTTTTATTAAAATACAGTTAATATACAATATTATACTAGTTTTAGGTAAACAAGATAGTTATTCAACATTAATATACCTAACAAAATGATCACCATGCTAAGTCTAGTAACTATCTGTCACAGTTTATTGCAAATCATTGACTACACCCCCTGTGCTGTGTGTGCCCATGTCATTTTTGTCCCCTCCCCTTAGGCAACTATCAGCTTGTTCTCTGTATCTAGGATTCTGTTTCTGTTTGATTTGGTTTATTCATTTATTGGGGGTATTTTTTAGATTCCACATTTAGGTACATTCATACATCTTTGATTTTTTTCTGTCTGGCTTACTTCACTTTGCATAATACTCTCTAGGTCGATCCATGTTGTCGCAAATGGCAAGGTTTCATTCTTTTTTATTGCTGAATAAAATTGTATATATGCAACAGTTCTTTATCCGTTGGCCATCTGCATGTCCTCTTGAAAGAAATGTCTGTTCAGGTTCTCTGCCCACTTTTTATTGGATTGATTTTTTTTGGTATAAAGTTATATGAGTGTTTTATGTATTTGGATATTAACCCCTTTTTGGATGTATCATTCACAAGTATCTTCCCCAATTCAGTAGGTTCTCTATTCATCTTGTTGATATTTTCATTTGCTGTGCAAAAACATTTTACTTTGGTATAATCCCATTTGTTTATTTTTTCTTTTGTTCCCCTTGCTTGAGGAGATATATCAAAAAAGATATTGCTAACATCAATGTCAAAAAGTTTGCTGCCTTTGTTTTCTTCTAGGAGTTTTATGGTTTCAAGTCTAACATTTAAGTCTTCAATCTTTTCAATTTATGTTTGTATGTGTGAGAAAATGGACCCATTTCAATTATTTGCATGTATCTGTCCAGTTGTGCCAACACTACTTATTGAAGAGACTGTCTTTACCTCGTTGTATATCCTTGCTTCCTTTGTCCATACTTGACCATATATGTGGGGGTTTATTTCTGGGCTCTCAATTCAATTCCATTAATCTATATATGTCTCTATGCCTGTACCATACTATTTTGATTATTGTAGCTTCTAGTAGAGTTTGAAATCTGGGAACATGCTATCTCCCACTTTTGTTTTTTCTCAAGATTTCTTTGGCTACTCAGGGTCTTTTGTGGCTCCATATAAATTTTAGGATTAAGTTGTTCTGGGAAAATGCCACTGGTATTCTAACAGGGATTGCACTGAATCTGCATATTAGTTTAGGTAGTAAGGACATTTTAACAATATTAATCCTTCTGATCCATAAGCAAGGTATATCTTTCTATTTATTTGTATCTTGTTCAATTTCTTTCTTCAGTGTTATAGTTTTCAAAGGACAGCTCTTTTACATCTTTGGTTAAATTTATTCCTAGGTATTTTATACTTTTTGATACAATCGTGAATGGGGTTGTCTTCTTGATTTCTTCTTCTGATCGTTTGTTATTGGTGTATAAAACATAACAAACTTCTGTATATTGATTATATATCCTGTAACTTCACTGAATTCATTTATTAGTTCTAGTGGTTTTTTGGTGGCATCTTGAGGGTTTTCTATAATTGGCATCATGTCATCTGCAAATAATGAGAGTTTTACCTCTTCCTTTCCAGTCTGGATGTCTTCTATTTCTTTGTCGTACCTGGTAGCTGTGGCTAGGACTCCCAGTGTTCTATTGGGTTGAAGTGCTGATAGTCGGCATCTTTGTCTTGTTCCTGATCTTGGAGACAAGGCTTCAGCTTTTCACCACTGAGTCTGATATCAGCTGAGGGTGCATCACATATGGCCTTTATTATGTTGAGGTATGTTCCTTCTATACCCACTTTGTTGAGCATTTTCATCATAAGATGATGTTGAATTTTGTCAAATGTTTTTCTGCATCTATTGAGGTGATCCTATGGTTTTTATCCTTTATTTTGTTAATGTGATGTATTGCATTAATTGATATATGAACGTTGAGCCATTTTGCATTCCTGGGATGAATCACACTTCTTTATGGTCTGTAATCTTTTTAATGTATTGTTGAATCCAGTTTGCTAATATTTTGTTGAAAATTTTTGCATCTATGTTCATTCATCGAGGATATTGGCCTATAATTTTGTTTTTTTGTGTGTGTGTGGTGGTGTCTTTACCTGGTTTTAATATCAGGATAATGCTGCCTTCATAAAATGACTATCTTAAAGTCAAAATCTATTAGGTCAAACCCTCATTAGTCAAGGCCCAACTATACAATTACTAAGACTATGTCCACATATCAAGATTTAAGATGTAATATCAAGGACATAAAAACCATACGTGTGGTGGGATTGCAACCAGGTTAAAAAAAAAAAAAGAAGAGCCCTGGCTGCTGTGGCTCAGTGGGCTGGACATCATCCCACAAACTGAAAGGTTGTTGGTTTGATTCCTGGTCAGGGCACATGCTTGGTTTGCAGGCCAGGTCCCGGGTTGGGGGCATGCGAGAGGCAACCGAATGATGTTTCTCTGGCACATGGATGTTTCTCTCTCTCTCTTTTTCTCCCTCCCTTCCCCTCTGTCTAAAAGTAAATAAATAAAATGTTTTTAAAAAAGAAAGAAGAGAACATATGGAATGTTTGTGCATATGTGTGCAGACATATGAAAAAGAATACATGAAATAGTTGTGTTAGAGTGATGGAATCATACTGTGGTGGCCCCCTTTAGTTCACACAGAGAAAAAGCATGCTCCAATAGCCTTTATTTTTTATGCTGAAAGTATAATTTCCATGCTGTACAATGCACACATCTTAAAGTGTACAGTTTGGTGAATTTTAACAAATATGTACCATGATCTACCCAACAAACAGATCAAGATATGGAACGTTTCCATCACCAGGAAAGCTTCCTTGTGACCCTGCCCCAGGCCCCATGCTGCAGAGAGCTCCACACGTCACAACCCTCCATCCCATAACTGTGTGAATTACAGACCACAGGAGTGCCTCTGCCACTCGTGACCCAGACCTCAGTGCTGGCAGGCACACCATAGCTCTAAGCATCTACTCTCCTAACATCACTGGGGCCCCAGGGGAACACCTCTCCATGTGTCTTCGTTTATA
Source organism: Tonatia bakeri (assembly GCA_004024845.1). Classification (NCBI taxonomy): domain Eukaryota; kingdom Metazoa; phylum Chordata; class Mammalia; order Chiroptera; family Phyllostomidae; genus Tonatia; species Tonatia bakeri. The sequence continues at coordinate 429,710 of PVIA01000392.1, forward strand.
TCCTCGAAGAAGGTGAGTGCATCTGAACGCTGTGACGGTTTGCGAAGTGGCCGCTGCAGTTGTCAGGGGCAGGCACCACTTCTGAGAGTGGGGAGGGTGTGAGCAGTGGGAGTGCTTAGGTAAAGAAAAGACAAATCAATTAATGTATCAAATCCTTCCCCACATGGGCATGAATGCTGTAGATTCTCATACAATGAAAGGTCTTGTCCAGTACTACCAAGCATCATTGCTCTTTTTTCCTTTCAATTCATTAGACAAACATTTCAATTTTGAATTCAAACCCAACTACATTTTACTTAAATCACACTGACTTCTCAACAAAGCTCAAATTATGTGAAAATCTTAATTATAGCAATATAGTGCTTTTGCTGAGATGAAGGCAAAAATATATTATAGATTAATTAGTGACTTGTGGATTATGAATCTATTGCTCATCCAAATTTCTCTAGCTAATCAACACAACACTCACATACACGCAGCAATTCAATCTAGGTATCTTTGTTATTTTCTGATTTTTAGTGGTATATAAACCATAGCTTTGTACATGTTATAATTGAGTTCTTCTGAGGGTACGTTTGTCAAGGTAGGAAGACAATACATTTGACTGAACTGTGGCATGCAGGCCTGCATTTGTACTCTTGCCCAGGCTCTGCAGATGCCTGTTCAAAACTGCTTTGAGAACTAATAAAATATTACTAGGCATAAGCAGTTCTGTTTTTGCATACTTATCCAAGTCCCTGCTCTCCTTTTTTTCCCATTGTAAAGCTGATGCATTTTTTTAAAGCTTCTTAATTTCTGTCGACATTCAACATGGTACCTTTGAGTGAGACAAGCACTGCTGAGGTGGGAGTTTCTATGCAGAGTTTGCTTAGCAACCAAAGCTGGGGCCACATTCTCCTACAGCCCTGCAGCACTACAGGACAGGTAAAACGAGTTCTGCCACCTGGGGTATTCTGAAAAAAAAGCAAACGCCCTGAGGGAAATTTAAAATTTTTGTGAAAATACCAAGTTTTCACAAAATATCATGCCCTCATATTTTAGCACCAAATTTCCAAGTGCCCCACCAGCATTGTTATCAACACCCCCCCAAAGCAGTGCTCCTCAAGCTGCAATGCATAGTCAAAGCACCTGGGTTTTCAAATGCAGATTCTGCATCAGTAGGCTTGGGTGGGGCGTTTCTAACAAGCTCTCCTGGTGCCGCTGAGGCAACAGAGAGCAAGCACACTTTGAACCCAGGGCCTTAGACTCTTCTTGGTCCTTTCTTGCTGCTTAGGAAAATGCAGCTCAAGAGGAGAAAAGGGAGGGTAGGTGGTGGTTAATTTGGGTTGTCTAGTAGTCAGCTTCTATCATCATTCAGTAAGAATAATCATCCATATGTATCCAAAGTATTCTTGACACTGAGGCCTAGATGGCATAACTTTTGGCCCAACATCTCCTTCTGTGCTGTTTTTGGAGTCTGCGCCCTGGGAAACGGCCAACCCTGGCTTGAGCATCTGCTCGCCTCTCCCTCCAGCGCATCTCAAGCCCTACCTCAGTTTGGGCCCTTTAATGCTCATACTCTCTCATGCTTAGCTCACTCCCAGCTCTGTGTTCAATCAAGTCCATCAACTGGAAGCAGTGTCTTGGGCAAGACAATACAATACGGTATAACATGAGGAGGTGAGAAGACTTGAGATGGTTAAGAGTGAAACAGCACCAGATGTTACTGGTGAAGTTAGACCACAGTCCTTGAGTTGGGCTAAGACAGAATTCAGAGCCAAGAACTCAAATACAAGCAAAAGTTTATTTAGAAAGTCATGGAAGTAGAAGAAGTGAGCCAGCAGGGCTGCGTGGACTCAGGAAATAAGTTATAGAGGCAAAGGTAGGGCCCTTGGACCTTAGGAGAAAGAGAGCAAAGGTGCACACCATGAGGGAAGAAAGGGGAAAGGAAGGCGCGAGAGAGAGAGCTCGCGTGCACACACTGGGTCCCTCGTCTTAAGGGTCTTTTAAAAGCAGGTATTTTAGGGGAGGTCTCAGGGGAGCATATCAATATAATATTCATCAGCTTTCCAGGTGTATCTTTTCAGGGTCATTAGTCATTGCAGGTGGTCCCGATGTCAGCCATGGTGTCACCTCATCTGGTTTTATGGCCTTTCTGGGCCTGGAACTGAAACAATTGAGGCTTAGACTCATCTCTAGTTTGACCGACAGTCTGACTCCGGTCAGCACACCGGAGGCTTTGTTCCTAAGATTACTGGATGCGGGTCAGAACCTCATTGTCCCGAGGCCTTAATGCTTAAGGGAGTGGTTGTGCAGGGCTTATATGGGAGTCAGATAAGGCTGTTCTCCAGCCCACTTATTCATCCTTTAAGGGGTCTAAACCACATGACCATTATATGCTAAGTGGAAATGCCATCCTGGGGGTCAGGGCCCACGCTGTAATGCTTGTTTTTTCAGTTTAGCCCGTTGCTGAGCACCCAGCGCTTTGCGCCCTGGTGACCTTCTGTACCTGGCCTATCATTCCTACCCGGCTCATGTGTGTCTAATTGCCTATTATATCACTATGACTAATGATCATTGAACAAGACATTCTTCCAAGAGTTTCATTTCTTTCTAAAGCACCTTAGAGAAAAAATATCTTAACATAAATCAATCAAAATGGTAGTATTTTAGACATTTTAGCAATAAGATGGATAACCAGTGTTATTTTTTAATGATTTTATTTATGTATTTTTAGAGAGAGGGGAAGGGAGGGGGAGATAGAGTTAGAGAAACATCCGTGTGCCAGAGAAACATCAATCGGTTGCATCTTGCATGCCCCCCATGGGGGTCTGGCCTGTAGCCAGACACGTGCCCTGACCAGGAATCAAACCGGCAACCTTTTGGTTTGCAGGACAACACGCAACCCACTGAGCAATACCACCCAGGGCTAAACAATTTTATTTTCATTTAAGAAAAAGCCCTGGAGGCCCTGACCTGACATTCCTTCCCTCCTCTCTCACTAGTTCATTCACTCGGTTTGTATGAAAGCAGAATGAAAATCACTGCACTTCAACCCAGCTCTGCCGCTGACCAGGCTCTCCACCTTCAGGGTCTCCCTGTGTGAGGTGGAGATGGATAATAATTAATAGTATCTCTTTAGAGGGCTACTGTAAGGATGAATGTACCATTTATTGAGTGCTTACTACCTACTGGGTGCTACACCATAAGCTTTACATATATTATCTAATTTAATTTAATTTAAAATAACACGTGGAAGCAGTTTGAATATAATAGATTCAACACAGATAGAAGTCAGTTACATTTATCATTCACTTCTTTAAGTCATGATCCCGAGGATACCACAGATTTTTCTCAAACACACATGTTATTGCCATGCACTGGTGGTTTGCTTTGAAATTCTGCTCATAAACTCCCCACTGATGTCATATTACCTTTCTCTTTCATTTTGAAGGAACTTTGGTAAAACTTGTTGAGTTTGGAAAGACTCAGGAGCACAACAGAGATTAGAACTAGGCCAAAATATAAATTGGTATGTAGGATATGATAAAAGTGGCATTTCAAGTGTGTCCAGGGGAGGTTATGTAACAAATAAAGTGGGGTCAGTCTGCTGGCCACAGCAGGACACCAAGTGCCGTGATCAAGCATATCACCTCTGGTGCCACACTGCCTGGGTTCAAATCCTGGCTTCCCTGTGCCTGAATTTCATAATCTGAAAATAGAGGAAATTATAATATAGCTACCTAGCATGACTGATGTAAAAATTGAGTTAATATAGGTAGAGAACTTTTTAAAAAAATTCCTGGTATATGGTGAGTGCTACATAAGTGCTATTTCATTATTGTCAAAATATTTAAGTTGTATCCATATTTCACTTCTTGCATCAAAAGAACTCCAGCCAGATTAAACAATGAAAACACACAAATTCTAAAAGAAAATATGGAAAAACATTTTTATAATACTAGAAATGGACCAGCCTTTAAAAGCAAGATAGAAATCCCAATATGAGAAGACAGATAAAAATTAACTAATTTAAAAACCACTTGGCAAGACAAACACATCTTGAACAAACTCAAAGACAACTGGAAAATTTACAGCACATGTCATTGATAAAGTATTTATTTCCCTAAAATATAAAGAGCCCTTACAAATTAATAAGATATAGGTATAGTGGGCTGAATGGTGCCCCCCCTCTGAAAAAAAAAGAAAAGATATGGTGAGTCCTAATCCTGATACCTGTAAAGATTACCTTATTTGGACAAAAGTTCTCTGCAGACGTGATCAAGTTTAGGCTCTTAAAAAGAAGAGCCTATTCTGAATTATCCACTTGGACCCTGAACGCGATCCTATGTATCCTTCTAAGAGAGAGGGAGACAGATGGAGGCAGAGAGTGGAATGGTGCAGCCAACAAATGCCCAGAGCCACCAGAGGCTGAGGCTGGAAGGAACAAGAAACTGAATTCACCCTGGAGCTCGTAGAGGGTGGCGCCTTGATCTTGGACTTCTGGACTCTACAACAGTGAGAAAATGCATTTCTGTTGTTCTAAGCCATCAACTTTGTGGCCATTTGTTATCAGCCACAGGAAACAAATGCAATGGGTACAGACAAAAAGCAGACAATTCATAGAAGAAATAACACTCAACAAACATATACACGTAAGATGTTTAACCTCACCAATAAATGTAAAAAACAGGATGAGATCTTTCCTGCCTGATGGATTGGCAGTTAATGTAAAGACAAATGACATGTAGTTGGTAAGCATGTAAGCAGATTTTCCATAGGTAAAAGTATAAATAGGCACTTTTTTAAAAAGTTGATTAATTTGGAAATATCTGCCAAAATGTTTAATATGCAGTTTTTATTCAGCCAAGAAATTTCATGTCTATAAATTTAATATATAGAAATATTAACACAAGTTCAAGAAAACTGGCCACTATGATGTTTTTTACAATATTTCTCTTCCAGTGCAAATATCCATTAATAGGAGATGGGTTAAATAAATTATGATACACCTATACAATAAAATACTAGGGAGCCATTAAATATAATCAGATAGATCTATAAGTACTAATAGGTAAGGAAGTTCAAACTATGCTCAGTTTTTTTTTTTGAAGAAGCAAGACACACAACAGAATGTTACCATTTATGTTCAATTTACATATACAAGGCCTGTCTGGAAAAAGTCCAGCTATTGTTAATATAACGAGAATGGTTTGTGTGACATCGATGTAACCTGGCAGCCTAGGAGAGTGGACTGGAATGCACATGTGTGAACAATGACGACTTCACTGTACTGGTCAGTGGGGGTGGTAGACACCATTGAGTGAGCATGTGCACTGTGTGGTCATTGCATTCAAAATAACTGAGCATGTAGAACAACAAACCTACAGCAAATTTTTTGTTAAACTTGAGCATTTCTCTGCAGAAACTATTTGGATGACTCAGAAGGTTTTCGGGAACAATGGAATGAGTGCAATGTAAGTAAAAGTGTGGCACAAATGCTTCAAAGATGGCCAAGATTCTGTTGAAAGTGACGCACGTTCAGGAAGGCCTGCAACAAGCAGCACACCTGGGGCCACTGAATGTGTACACACTGCAATCAGCAAAGATTGGTGACCAGCAGTGCCAGAACTAGAAGCGATCTGGGGATTCCAAAAACTACTGTGTCCAAGATTTTGACACAGGATCTTGGCAAGAATCATGTCGTGGCAAAAACTGTTCCACAGCTTCTGCTATCAGAGCAGAAGGAAAATCATGCTGCAGTTGCTAACAACTTGATTCCAACAAAGGATTTTGCAGGGTGTTTTGAACAGAAGAGACGCTGGGAGAACTGTGTGAGGTCCCAAGGAGCCTGCTTTGAAGGAGACTGGGACGTCATTGTCCTAAGTACAATGTGTCTTGTATCTTGTATGTTTTTTAATAAATGCCTCTATTTTTCATATCGCGTGGCTGGATACTTCCTGGGCAGGCCATGGAGTATGTACATATGCAGGGACTCATTTGAATGTTTGCAATGAGCAGTTCAGGCAGAGATGTCTAGCTGCCCACCCAAAACTTACAGTTCCTCTTCTATACAATGGAATTGTCACGGGAAGGTGACTGCCTGGTATGGATTCAATCTCCACTCACATACACACATGCCTCCTATCCCCACTTATGCAGATGAAAACGATGTGTTACTTTTGGGCTGGGGTATTTATGGGATTGCTGTGTCTTCAGCACTGTCTCTTTTCCCTCCTGCAAGCTGCAAGGTGAAAATTCTGAGGCTAGCGGGTGGCAGACCCATAAGATAGAAGCAGGCAGGGTCCTTGAAACACTGAGGGAAACGGCCCTCTCTGATGGTAGGACAGTGTGTTAGAGCACATTAATCCACTGGAATTTAGGGTTGTTGCCGCTGTTGGTGTTACCCTAATTTACAGGCATGCATTCTTTTTATAACAGTGTTTTATATACATTTTATTCTTTTTAAAAACATAAAAAGGGGCATAGTCAGTGGGAAAACAGACTTCCAACTGCTGGCTCCCCCGACTCCCAACAATTAAATAAAATACGGGTCCTGGTTAACACACATCTCCATCAGAGTGTCATCTCTTGAGTGTTGTTCCCCTTAATCCCAAGAAATCAGTGTTATGTCAAGATGTCAACAAACAGCACCCCATAAATATAAGACTGCAGCAATGTCAGAAAGGCCATTTACACACTCATAAAACTTGCATTAAGATACTCAGACTCTACCCTGAGCAGAGTGACTCAGTTGGTTGAGCACCATCCTGCAGAGCAAAAGGTCAACAGTTCAATTCCTGGTCAGAGCACACGCCTAGGTTAAGGGTGTGGTACCCAGGCAGGACATATGCAAGAGGGAACCAATTGATGATTCTCTCTCACATTGATGATTCTCTCTCTCTCTTTCTCCCTCTCTTCCCCACTCTCTAAAAATAAATCAAATTTTTTAAATGTTGTAAATATGGGAGAAATAACAGTTCTGTCATGGGCATGTAATAGTCAGTACATATATTTGTATGTATATAGACACATACACTTTTAAAATCAGTTCAGATTTACACACTCCATCTTACAACCTGATTTTCTTTTTCAGAATATCTGGACATCTCTTTTTATTATACATTTTTCAATAAATGACCCTCTACAATGTTATTAATAGTCTCTTTTTTTAAAAAAATAATGCTTTTTAAAAAAATCCTTTTTAAATTCTTCAGAAAACTGAAGGCAGAATTGCAAAGTAAAATTTTTTAATGTAAAATTTGCTAGTTAAACCATTATTCCACTGAGAATGAGGCTGAATGATGAAACACACATAAAAGAAAGGCATTATTGCTCTCATAGTACCTTTCTTCGCCATGCATTCCAGCCTGATGCAGCTTTCTAGGAAACAGTGGTAAGCTCTCATCTCTGCTTCTGTTATCCGCACGGAGGTGTAAGGTGCGTATCTGGGGTCTTGCTGCCCGCACTTCTTACACCAGGTAGCCATTGGATTGACCCCAGGAGATGCTGCCAGCATCTCTCTCCCTCCGTTCCTCTTTCCGCACTGCACTCACGTGGGTGTGTTTAATCCTTTTTCCTGGCTAATCTCTCTGAAGTTCACTCAAGGTCACTGCACTGCTGAGAGCAGATCCTTTGGATTGGTGAGTGCTCACAGAATTACAGGCCCAACAGACTACCAGATTTCCTCATTTGGAAATAAAAAGAAACTGGGGCAAGAGGATCTCAGGTAGACAGGGAAATCCTAGAGTCCATAAGAATCAAATTTTTTTTCTTGTTTAGAGGAATCATATCATGAGGCACATATCAGGCTTCTGGATATTTAAAATAAAATAACAGGGATAAATCTTTTATAGAGTGCTCTTAAGAAAATTTATTTCAGGCTGCAATTCTCCCCTTTCCCTTCTAACCTCTCCAGGCTTCGAAGGAATGCAATCCAGATGCAGAGAATCGACAAGGCAACCAACAGAAGTCACTAGGCAACATCAGCGTGTTGCACTCCCTGGGCAGCACGGTTTATTGCAGCAATGGTAAAGCGCAAACCCTAAAGTGGAGTGCAGAGTACCTCCTGAACTCCTGCTAAAGAGCAGGTGCAGTGCCCGCTCATGACTGTAGCGATGGAAGTTCTTTGATTTGACCACAACCCCACTGGCCACCACTCAGGAAGAGTGAGCTCACCTTTCAGAACGGGGCTGTGCCGAGTGTGGTACACTCAGAGAGAGGCCACTTTTTCTTAATGCATTTTATTTTGGTTCTTCCTGCTTTAATGGTTTTGCTTATTAATGTTGTGCTCTAATATTTAAAGAGCACAAGGTGAAATGTCTGAGAAGTAATAAATAAATTTGTATACAAGATTCTAATTCTTATTTGTATGAGTCAAGCTAAAATTTCAGAGTAAGGCTTTCAGCTGGCCAAGAAGAAACTGGAAGACCTTTTTTACTTAAAAAAAAAAAGAAAGAAAGAAAAATTTAGAAAGAGGGTAAAATTTACATATGTTGAAATACTCAAATCTGAACTGAAATTCAGTTTAATGAATTTTGCCAAATGTACATATGTCAAACCTAACCCTAACCCTACCTCATACCCCTTTCAAGATATAAGGCATTTCCATCTGTAGAAAAGAAAGTACCTTCACACATTCCTTCCCTTCAGCCCTTGCTCCTAACCCCCAATTGACTAACCACTGCTGAATTTTATTTTCAATAGAGACTAGTTTTATCTGTTCAAAAAGTTCATAGAATATAATTTTGCAGTATGTATTATTTGTGTCTAGCTTCTTTCTCTCAGGATAATGCTTTGCAGATTCATCCATCTGGTATCAGTAGTTCATTCATTCTTATCGCTGAATTGGAGCCCATCATAGGGCTGGTACAGTTTGTCCATTCTCCTGGTCACAGACAATTCAGGCTGTAATGAAACACTCGACTGTGAACACTCAAGTAAAGTCTTTGTGTGGACATGCATTTGCATGCTCTTGGATAAATACCTAGGAGTGGTATCGCTAAGTCGAGGAGAGGTGTATATTTGACTGAAAGAAACTGCCAAACCTTTTCCCAAGTTCGCTATACCAGAAGGCCTTTTAAGATTACAGAGTTCTCTGCTTAATAGATAAATTAGAGCAGTTTTCAAACAACAGTGTGTTAGGTATTGCCAAATTTCCCTCCAGAATGGTTGTACCAATTTGCATTCCCACCAGCAATATAGGAAGTGCCTGATTCTTTCTACACATTAACTTCTTTACCCTTCCTTTCAGATGTGAATAGCCACAAATGCTTGGCTGACATCACAGCACCTCTGAATGTAAGAGCTAATTTTGCTGACTGCGTGAACCCACAACGGCAGTGTACAGGCAGCTGCACACGCCCATAGATGACCGTAATTTCATCTTTTTGTATCTTACAGAGCTCTGGGGGGAAGCAGACTATAAAACCTTGGAAACTGTATTATGCTGGATTGTCTCTATTATATGAACAAACTGTACAGCTCTCACAAATCCTATGTTCCATGCACTGACCTTTATCATTTGACCAAGATCAAATATCCAATAAAGGACTGCATTTTCTTTATGTTTAACAATGAATTCTGAAATAATAGGTATTAGAACAAAAGAGCTAATTATTTCAGAACAGAATGAAGAAACAAGAATTCAAAAAAAAAAAAAAAAAAACAAGGAGAGGCTTAGGAACCTCTGCGACATATTTAAATGTTCCAACATCCAAATCATAGGGGTTCCAGAAGGAGAAAAGGAACAGCAGGAAATTGAAAAACTTCCTTGAAAAAATAATGAAAGAAAACATCCAGAGTCTGGCAAAGGAAATAGTCATACAAATCCAGGAAACTCAGAGAGTCCCAAAAAAGTTGGACCCAAGGAGTAACACACCAAGGCACATCATAATTAAGTTACCCAAGATTAAAGATAAAGAGAGAATCTTAAAAGCAGCAAGAGAAAAGGAGACAGTTACCTACAAAGGAGTTCCCATAAGACTGTCAGCTGATTTCTCAAAAGAGACCTTGCAGGTAAGAAGGGGCTGGAAAGAAGTATTCCAAGTCATGAAAGGGAAGAACCTACATCCAAGATTGCTCTATCCAGCAAAGCTTTCATTTAGAATGGAAGGGCAGATAAAGAGCTTCCCAGATAAGGTCAAGTTAAAGGAGTTCATCATCACCAAGCCCTTATTGTAGGAAATGTTAAAGGGACTTATCTAAGAAAAAGAAGAAGATCAAAATTATGAACAGTAAAATGACAACAACTCTCAACCATCAATAACTGAATCTAAAAAATAAAAACAAAAACAAAAGAAAACAAAGCAAACAACCAGAACAGAAATGGAATCATAGAAATGGAGATCACATGGAGGGGGTCAGCAGGAAGTAGGGAGGGGGAGAGGGGAGAATGGGAAAAGGTACAGGGAATAAGAAGCATAATGGGTAGGTACAAAATAGACAGGGGGAGGTTAAGAATAGTATAGGAAATGTAGAAGCCAAAGAACTTATATGTACGACCCATGAACATGAACTAAAGGGGGATGGAAATGCTGGAGGGAATGGGGAAACCAGATGGAGGGAGATAAAGGGGAGAAAAAAAATGGGACAACTCTAATAGCATAATCAATAAAATATACAAAAATTTACTTTAGTCACTAGTAATGTTTTAAATTTAGTTAAAGTGAATACTTTATCATGCTTACTTATCAAACCAGCAAAAATTCAAGTAATATCACCAGAGGGAAAATATGGACTCAGTGCCATGCATTAACATGCATTACTTCAAAACATGTTTCTCTCCCTCTCTTTCCCTCCCTTCCCCTCTCTCTAAAAACAAATAAACCTCTTTTTAAAAATTAGGTCCACTGTAAAATTGAGTTGTTCATTTTTATTTAGTGTTCAGAGTTCTTTATATATTCTGAATACATGTTTTTTTGTCAGATACTGGGGAAACCCCCCAAAAAACAGGGAATTTTCTTCTAGAGGGCAGGCCCCTTGTAGTACAGGCTCCGCCCACTAGGTGAGTGTTCTAGGTGCCCATCCGTATGGGTGCACCAGCTGGTGTTGTGATGAGAGGCTGTGTTCGGCTTCAGTGAATTTTTTTTTAAAACTCTTTCAGTTAGGTTTGCCCATTTCACAAAGGGTGATTTAGGAGCACACCTGCCCACAGCAGCGCTGAGTGTTCAGCAGTTTTTGACCAAAAAAACAGAATGGCCCTCATGCCCCACCCTCCCTACTCACCCATCTCTCCCCAGACAACCTTTTTTTTGTTTCCCCAGATGACAAAAGTCCTCAAAGGAAAATGTTTTGCTGATGTGGAAGAGCTGAAACAAAAAATGGAAGACGCACTAAAAGGCATCAAAATCAACAAGTTCAAAAACTGTTATGAGCAGTAGAAAAGAGTCTTGATAGGTGTATTGCATCCAATGGAGAGTTTTGAAGGTGACTGGAGTTTTAAAACGTAAGAATAAAAACACATTTTTCTATAAACAAATTCAGGGGGCGGGGTTTGGGTCTTCTCTCGGAGGTTATTCCAAATTTTTTTTCCCAGTTGGTGGGTTATCTTTTTATTCTTTTAACATTGTCTTCTGTGAAGCAAAAATTTTGCTAAAGTCTAATTAACAAGTTTTTCTTTCATGAGTCACTCTTTTGGTGTTGATGTAAGAACCTTTTGCCCAAACAAGGTCACAAAGAATTTTCTTCCATATTTTCTAAAAGATTTCTAATTCAGTTTTACATTTAGGTCTATTATCCACGTCGAGTTAATTTTCATACATGGGTGCTGCATAGGTCAAGGTGCATCTTTTTTGTACACAGATGTCTAATTTTTCAAGCACTTTTGTTAAAATTCATTTACACTTTTCTCCATTGAACTGCCTTTACAACTTTGTCAAAAACCAATGAACCATAGCTGTGCGGGACCATTTCTGGATTCTGGATTCTGTCCCGCTGGCCCGTGTGTCTGTCCTTTCCTCGGTACTGCACGGTCTTGACTATTGCGCTTTACAGTTGAAAGTGGGTAGCATGAGTCCTTCAACTTTGTTCCTTTTTAAAAAAAATTAGCTGATAATTCATTTTGCTTATTATAGTACCTTTTAGTTATTTCTAAATCTTAGGATCAGCTGGTTGATTACTACAAAAATTCTTGGTAGACTCTTGACTATTTAATTATAGATCAATTTGGGGAGAACTGAGATCTTCATATTGATTCTTGCAAACCTCAAATACAGACCATATATTATTTTTATAAGGAGAGTTGTTAAAGCCCTTATGAAATACCACATAATGCTCATTCTGCTCTCATTTCTTTAGCATTTTTTTATTGTACCATACAGCCGTTGAAAATTACACACACGATCTTTCCCTTTAAAATCTGGGTTAGTTTTCCCAAGGGACTGAGGGAGAAAATGCTTGCAGCACACCTGAAGGGCAAGCCAGACTTGAGTAGTGGAATTTTCCTTATCCCTGTGCCATCTGTCAAGGCTCTAAATCCCATTTTACAGCCTGGGAATTGTTCCTCCTTTGTCAGCAAAGCTTCTTTTGGTTGCTGCAGGGATAAACACGGGGATGGAAACGAAATGAAGGAAAAGTAGAAGGAAGCCACGGGGGAGTTCAAAAAGCCCATCCTTCTAGTCTGGGTCGTGTGCCAGATCTTCCTCACCAGGAGGGAAGAAAACAAGAGGAAAGCGAAGGGAGCCACTGGGGAAGGAAGGAGCCAGTGAAATGGTGAAGAGACGAGCCTGTGAAAAAACCCAGAAGCTGAGGTGGCCAGAGGACACTTTAAAAATAAGGATGCCTCTGCTCCACTTCAAAGTGTCTGTGTTGCTGGACCATAAACATCTCCTCTCCCCTCTTCAGAAATTCCCCTGTTCCCCACCCCGCAATCTTCTGTGTACATGAGTTTTGAGATACTGGGGAAGAGGGTAGAATTTCACAATGCAAAAGCAAGGCAGTACATGGAAGAGCCAGAAAAGCAGAAGCCCAGTGAAATGAGGGAGAAACTGGGAACTGATGGACCGATGGCTGACTCTGCCTAAAATTTTCATATGTTTGGTTAACATCAACCTCCCCCACTAGACGGTCAGCTCTGGGAGGACATTCATTCATTGCTCTCAGCCCCCAGCATACCCCAGGAGCCGGCAGAGTGCTGGGCCTGCGGCAGAGGAAGAAGAGGCCAGGATCTGGCCCTCACAGGCTATGGCCACAGGCAGGGGTCACGACTGCTCCTTTGCGCCCTGTCCCCTGGTCCAGACCTGGATACCAGGTCATGTCAAGACCTGGAGACCCCCAGTAAATGTGGTTAGTCTTAAACTGGTAGTGTAAATAAGGAGAAACAGGCAGAAGGACCTCTTTCCCCTAAGTCATTGAATTAATTATAGCTTCCTGGGGTACAGAAAGACAAAAGAATTAAAATGAATTTAAACTGATTGGGAAACGGGTAAAAACAAACAAAAAAAACCCAGACACACAAACCGAAACCTGGGCTGGACAAGATCTGGAATCAGATAACTGGACAAAGAAATCCAGACGTAACTCTTCTAAGCTGGACAAGACTGACAAGACCAACGGGACTGAATGTATGTGTTTCGTTGCTGAATCTCCCTCAAAGTAAAGTCCTCTAAATGAAGGTGCTCTTCTATACCAAATAAGAGTGCCTGGTGGTGCTGTCGCCTGGCCATTGTAACCGGGCATCACAACTTTATCAGACTTGTTTTCCTAGGGAAGTGCACGTAGGCAGGACTCCTAAAAATTTATTCCTTACCAAGACATATTCCTGACTAAGTGTTGCACATGTATTATCTTTGCATGTTTAAAAACTATAAAGTAAATCCTTGAGTTTTACATGGTAGTTTTTCTTTAGAAGAAAGTGAATTTTAATTAATGAACATTTCAGGTGACTTGGAAAATACTCATACTCAAGGGACTAATGCTTCTAGCTTCCATTAGGTTTTTCAAAAGATTTTCGAAACTCACTAATAAAGAATCTATCATTCACTGGTTTGATGGATGACATAATTATCACCATTCTGTAATGGGAAATTAACCACGCATGACTATTCACAGGCCTTGAGGCTAGCCATGCCTGACTTTTAACTCCGACCCTTCACTAGACATGATACTGGGCAAACTTCTTGACCTGGTTTGGCCACAAACATAAACTGTACCTCTAATTAAATTTAGTTAAATCACATTGTCTATAAAGCACAATGTGTGACACTAAACAGACAGGAAATAAATGGTAGTTATAAAATAACCTCATTTTAAATGTTATTTTCATGTCCTTTAGCCTCTCCAACTTTTTCCCTCAGAAAACAATCTATATGAACAAGTAAAAGGAGTGAGACATCATAGATCTGCCTTCCAGCCTGAGGTCATCCCTCCTTCAAGACAAAGTTCAAAACCTCTCAGTTGTCCAGGGGAGGTTCACTGACCAAGGAAGTCTGAGCAAAGAATGGAATAAATGGGACAAACAGCACAGAAGACCAATAGTTACTAAAAGTGGCCATTCCCCTTATCCCATCCCAATGAGAAAGCTTTCCCCTCACCACCTACCTAAATCCTCTCTTTCCTTCAAGATCCTGCTCAAGTCACACAGCTAGTATGAAGCTTTCTTGAATCACTGAAGCTCACAATCACTTCATCCTCCAAATGCTCATAACACTGTCTGGGGTGGCAACCAATCAGTCCACCTTGTAACCTTTCTGCCCTGTCACCTGACATAAATGTCAGCTGGGCCTCAGATTCTCCTCCTATCCAGTGGCTCACAGGTCCCCTCCTCAAGCCCCTCAGATCCTTGGTTGGCTGCTGCAGGAGGGGTGAGTGGGTTACTCAGCTGGTGTCAGAGCTCAGGCCCTCAGGCTCCCCATCTGCCTGACGCCCTCCCCACGACAGCTCGTGGGCTGTAGGCCTGGCTCATGGCGGGCACTCTAAAAATCTGTTTCCTGACCAGCTGGTATCTTGATGTAGCTGTGGTACCTAAGCACCTAGGTGGTCACACAAGGACAGGACACCTTGGAATATACTCCAAAAGAAACAAAGACGTGATGGGGGAACTCAAGAGTTAAAATTTTTTTAACTTTAAGTTATAGTTAAAAGGCTCTGTAATTAATGCATGTAAAAAACTGTTGTTCCAGGAACTGGAATTTATGACTGGCCCCACCCTGACTCCAGGACACCCACAAGCAATTCTACCTTGGTGCCCCAGATGGTATGTGAGCCACTGTGCTCCAGGGAGAGATGACTGCCACCCAGGACGCAGATAAAGAATCTTCGGCCAGCAGATGAAAGGATGCCAGGAAAATCACACTGCAGCTTTTATCTGATTAACCTTTCCCCTGAATCCCAAACCCCTTACCTACCCTGTTCTTTTTATGAAAAGGCTGGTCTGAGATGAGATGTAAGATGGTCTTTGAGGGTACATGACTCACCACGGTCTTCTCAGATCTCCAGCCATCTGAACAAAGCATCCATAAAGATTCAAACCTTGTCTGTACTTACCGGCTCTGGTAGTGACAGGAAGCATGAACACTGACTTTTCTGATTACAGAAGCACATTGAACACAGGGCAAAGTTTTTATTTTGTCCAGAGTCAGCCCCTAACACTTTCCAAGTATTTCATACACTACTGATTCTAAAGGTCAAAAGCATCAGATCAGCATTTGCCATGTTCCTACGCTTGTTTTGAGGTGACTGCACAGCCTAAATCCCTCTTCTCTGAAAACTACCTCCCATTCCAAAACCAAGCCAGTTTCAGAGCCCACCGCAGATGTTTATACATTCATCTGCTCAACTCTGCAGACCAGCTCTCTATTCATTCATCAGTGGGTTAGGATGCCAGGTTGCTACTACCCTCAGCCACTGTCCCATTCCAGCTCCAGAGACAATCACCCACTGACTCTCAGGCTCAGGGTCTCACTGTACAATTCTCACTCTGGGGAATCGGATTGGCCTCGCTTTGGCACTTCTGATCATGCTGTGTTTCTCCCTCCAACAGGGACCAAGCACTCAGAAGGCACTATTTAGACATTCACCTTCTATCAGTCCCATGGAATATGGATTATTATCCTCATTTTACATATGAGGGGAACCAAGGCTCAAAGGCAAAGTGACGTGCTAAAGGCTCCACCGCTGTTCGCTGGCAAGACCTGGGTGCAGCGTTACTTCATAACTGGTAAGACAGGAATTTTCAGTGATATCCTCCACAGTAGAGAAAATACTGATTCACCTTTAGAATCAATATTATTTACACTGATTTTAAGGAATCCTGATTTCATAAATGACCATTCTCTATAACATGGGTACTCATTATCATGGCAACACTTGGGTTAATATTTGCTTGCTACCCTTCACTGAAAGCTGGCATTTCACATCATAAATACAGTCACACACATTCAGTCTCTAGAGCACCACATCATATCTGAGTAAATCCAACACCTGACTCAGGTTACCAATAAACCAAAATTCCATTTCTCCGTCTGCACCATCCAAATATGAACAATTCAAAGGCGAAAGTCACAGTCTACATCACCAGTGCTCAAAGGAGCAAAGAGTGTCTCCAAGTCTCCAAGGTGGCAACCACGGTGGGCAGGAAAATGCCTTCCATCAACCCCAGAAACTGTGTCGGCCAGCTTACATGGCAGGGGGCATTAAAGTTGCAAATGGAATTAAGGCTGCTAATCAGCTGACCTTAAAATAAAGAGGACCCAATGTAATCACAAGGGTCCTTAAAAGTGGAAGAAGGAAACAAAAGCGAGAGCTGTAGTGAAGGCAACACAACAAAGACCAGACAGATGTTGCTGCCTTTGAAGGTGGAGTTAAGAGCCACAAGCCTTTATTCTTAAAAGAATAAGTCCAGTTTAAATAAGCCTTGCTATGGAAAAGTAGCTTTCATTTCAGAAATCAGTATATGATTGTTACTCCATAGTCTTTGTTGAACAATTTAGCGAATTCTGCCATCTTAACAAATTAAGTCTTCTGATCTGTGAAAATGGGATGCTTTTCTATTTATTTGGGGCTTCTCTAACTTCTTTCAAGAAGGATTTATAGTTGTTAAAGTACATGTGTTACAACTCTTTTATCAAATTTATTCCTGAATGTTTTGTTCTTTTTTATTGTATTGTAAACTGAATTGTTTCTTAATTTCATTTTCAGATTCTTCATTGTTAGTATTTACAAATAATTTGCTTTTGAATACTGACCTGGTATCATGGAACTTTGAACTCATATTAATTCCAGTAGATTTTTTAGTGCATTACTTAGGATTTTCCATACATTAAATGTCATCTGTAAATACAGATAGTTTTACTTCTTTCTTTCCAATATGGAGGCCTTTTATTTCATTTTCTTGCCTAATTGCACTTGTTAGAATCTCTAGTACAATGTTGAATAAAAGTAGTGAGGATAAATATCCTCATCTCTTTCCTGACTTTAATGTGAAAGCTTCCAGTCATTCAGTATTAACTATGACGTTAGACATGGGATTTTTAAAAATACCCTTTATCAAATTGAGGAAACTCCCTTCTATTCCTAGTTTGTTGAGTGTGTGTGTGTGTGTGTGTGTGTGTGTGTATTTTTATCATGAATAGGCATGAAATTTTGTCAAATGCTTTTTCTGCTTCTACTGATATGATTATGTGGTGTTTGTCCTTTATTCTATTATTACGGAGTATCGCATCAATTCATTCTCAGATGTTAAACCAATCTTGCCTTCCTGGAACAAATCCCATTTGAATATGATGTATAATCCTTTTGTATGTTGCTGGATTTGGTGCTAGTATTTTTTTTTAACCCTCATCCAAGGATATGTATTTATTGATTTTTAGAGAGAGAGGAAGAGAGAGAGAAAGAAATATTGATGTGAGGAAGACACGCCAATCAGTTGCCTTCCATACACACCCCAACTGGAGATCAAACCTGCAGCCTACACATGTGCCCTGACCAGGAATCAACCCCACAACCTTTTGGTGTATAGGATGATGCTCCAACCAACTGACCCAACTGGCCAGTACTTGGTGATAGTATTTTGTTGAGGCTTTTTGTATCCAGATGCACAAGAGATATTGACCTGTAGTTTTCTTATGATGTCTTTGTCTGGTTTTGGTATTAGGGTAATACTGGCCTTATAAAATGAGCTGAGAAATATTCCCTCCTCTTTTGTTCTTGGAAAGAGTTTGTGACAAGTTGGTATTAATTCTTCTTTAAAAGTTTGGTAGAATTCACCAGTGAAGCCATCTGGTGCTGAATTTTCCCCTGTGTAAATGCTATGTAAGCATTTAAGGTAGGCTAAGCTAAGCTATGATGTTCAATAGGTTAGGTGTATTAAATGCATTTTCAACTTATGATATTTTCAACTTACAATAGGCTTATTGGACATAATCCCATCAGAAGTCAAAGAGCATCTATAGTAGAGTTCCAACTACGCACTGTTTATTAATGCAATGAAATATTATTTTATTATGGGTAAGAGAGCTTTTCTGGACATTTGAACATTTCTTAAATTTTATTTTGCACTTTGCAATTTACTTGTCCATCAATCTTAGCATTCAAAAAATTTTAATAGACCCTGAAGAATCCATAAGCCTAGGTACAGTGTCTAGAGAGCCTAATATAAAAAAATCACTAAAATGCAGTTAATTCCCTTTTGGGGTGGATGAAGTCCACTCCAGCATGTCTAGTTGTTCCCACTGGGCTCGTTCCCATCTAAGCAGCAAATACCCTAATTAGATCCTTCCTACAGCACCAATAGCTGTGGATCCTAGCCATTTCAGCCATGACTCTCCATTGTAGAATAATGAGTCTTGGCCTTAATTTCTCAGTTTTGTTTTCTTCTGATTGCATATTACCCATGCCAGTATCATCCTAAAAGTAGTGATCTGGGTTACAAGTCAAAATCCTACAGCTTTTGTCACCAAAACAGCCACCAATCCAATTTCCAATTATATAAGGAATGTCTCAAAGGATATTCCCTTCTGACTCACATTTTCACTGGGTATGGCCAAATGTATGAACCTATTTTAGAACAACAATAGTGTAAGATCAAAATCATGACTTCCAATACGAGATGACAAGGCGAGAGTGTGAACTGGACAGGAAATGTGAAACCTGCATGCGGGATTACTGACACCGACCAGCTGGGTGACTAAGGTTTTCCACTGACTGGCAGCCCCGCGCAAGCCACATGTGCCCTGTCTATCAGAATCCCAGAGCCAGCTGAGGTGTATCAGCAGGAAGTCCATGTGTGCTCAGGCAGCACCTCTGCACATGAATAACAGTACAGCAAAAGAAGCAGAGAGGGTTCAAGAACGAAAAGAGTGAGGTGGAGAAAATCAAACAGCTCTTTTCTGATTCTGAAATTCTGTGATTGAACCGACGTGACTGCAGACCAGAGTAAGGAGGAGAAGATAGTCCCACTTGTATCCCACATGGGTAAAAACCCATCTGTTTACATGTGAGCTCCATATTTTGTGAGGGTCACTGACAAACTAACAAATCCAAAAATGAGTGAAGCACAGCATATAAAAAAAATTGAAGGTCTTAATGGATACTTGAAAAATGGGGCTAAGGAGGCAAGACAGTTATCCACAGATACTTCAGAGCTGTCCTTAAAAGTATAAAAAATTGCTTGGTACTACTAAATACTGAAGGGCCAGTCCAAAAAGTCATTCATACATTCAGCAGACATTTATTCTGCACCTCCACAGAGGGAGACCCTGTTTTAGGTAACTAGGCCATGTGGATAAGGAATGAGGGGCCTGGGAGCAGAGATAAGCACACAAATAATCAGCTAGCCACAATACAAGGAAGAGTGTGAGAGGTGCCATGTGAATAGAACAAAACCTACTTGGGAAATCAGAAGCGGGCTCATTATATCCCTCTGGCAGGATAAAAGAAAGTCCCCCAAAAAGGAAGCATTGAATTGGGCTTGTAAGGTGTGTACTCTTTCTGTGGGAAGAAATATATTAAAGGGTCATTCCAGGTGGGGGGAAAGCAGAAGAATGTGTTTAGAGGTGGGAACAGATAGAGTGAAAATTATAGGGGAACAAAGCTGATGGACTCAATAGCCCAAGTTGAACAACCATAGGTATAGAGAGATACCAAGTACTGGGAAGGCTGAAGGGTGCCAAACAGTGAGGGGCTTGTACTCCAGGCTACAGAGAATGACTACGTAAGGGTATCATGAAAGTTTTTGTAATACACAAGTACTGTGTTGCTGTGAGTTTTCGTTGTTGTTGTTGTTTTATTTTGTTTTTATTCCTGGTGTAGGTTAGAGGCAAATACAGGAGAGGCAGGGGGCTTGCACAATGGCTAGTCAGGAAGAATGAAGTCCTGATCAGATAAGAGGCATGCAGCAGTGGGAATGGGCATGAGGAAAGAGACCCATGAGATATTTCTGAAACTGAATGAAGAGGACACAGACCTGAATTGTCAAATGTCTGAGATGGTAGAAAGAGCAGAGACCCCAGCTGGAGGAGAAACTGGCTGAGGGACAGAGGTGGCCAGTGAATGTGGAAGTACATTTTTAAAAAATATATAACTGAGATATAACATCCGAATGGTTTATTTTTCAAAAGTCTAAAAATGTGATAAGACTTATGAGATAAAACTTGGTTGCCTGTTCCTCCTGGGATCAGTTTTATTCCTTAAACATTTTGGAAAGTTATTATTGGGTCTTACCAGAATAATGTAGTACTTTGGAGTAAAAATGGAGCCTAATAGTCCAGCACTTGAAGTCAACATAGAGCTCTCAACAGCTGCCATAACCTTGCCCTTTGTGCTGTGGTAGACAGAGAGGAAGGTGACCCAGACACGGCAGAACGCCATAGCTATATGTTGCTTCCATACTGTTACCCTGGTGAGTGACTAGGATAGGACCAGGACAACATTCCACAGCCTTGCTCCAAGCCCTTTTCAACCCTTTCCCCACTCATGATCACACACCTCAGAAGCTGCTCCCCAAGGAAACTCCTGAAAAGAACAGTCAAATGCAGAGCAAATACACCCTCGCAGAAGTTCTACCGGCCACTCATTGCAACTCCCCATGAAGGCAGGGGCTGTTGTAGGGTTCGAGACCCCCTCAGTGAGATCCCCAAACAGAGCTTCTGAAGAGCTGCCTTCTGGTCCCAAGCCTACTACTTGTTACCCCTGAAACCATAGGTGGGGTATAATAATGTATACCCCATCTACTCCACCTATGGGGTATATACCCCACCTATTTCATAGACTTGTGAGAGCACACGGGAGACAGAATTCTGCAAAGAGCACAGATGCTCTGGGTCAGCAGTAGTTCTTTGGGGGCAGAAACTACACAAAGGCATGTTTGTATCCTATGTGGAGCTGACTATGAAAGGAGGGAGGGAGCAAGGTGGGCAAAAAATACTACAGCCTGACCCCCACAGGCAGCCTAGTGTTAGCCAAGGAATATTGCCTATCAGACCTTCGGGAAGATCTACATCCAGAGAAATAGGACCTTAATACTCACCTGGATCTACCTCCCGGCCCAGTGACCTGCCCAAGACCTTTAGCAACACAGGGCCCAGAAAGATGATCAACAACACATCAGTATATAAGGCGAGTATAAATGGTGTTTTTACCCATCTTATCTCACAAGTAGCCTTGGAGCTGAGCAAAAAGGAATTCTTAAAATTCCTATTTTTCAGCCTGAGGTTCAACAGTTTATCTGGGGAAGGACACAAATCCAACAGGCTGTACGCCTAGCCCACTGCTCTCTCTCCACACCACAGTTTCATGCACACACCAATACTTGGCACAGTCATCTCAGCATTCAATACATTCTTCTTATTTCGTCCTGTCTTCAGCAATATTTCACATTCAGCCTTCCCTGTTAGGATTCTATTGACCTTTTCTCTTAGGTCAAACGAGTTTTGAAAAACCAGTTTTAAAAAACCAGTTTGGTGGCCACATTTGGCCCCAGAAACATTTTTGAAAACAGAATCATCAAAACTGGGCCTTGCCACATTAGCCATCTTCAGAAAGTACACCCCACATGTGCATCACGCAACACGGGCATCGTTATTGCACTGAACGCCCGGGACCAGGACACTCAAAGAGCGATGATTACTCACTAATAGCATCACGATTTAACATGTAAGTGCAAAGAAGGCAGTTCTAACAAATGGGCGTGACACTGAGGTATAAACTTCCAGACTTTAGCAGTGGAAACTGATCTGCACTCATGGAAGGGTCTCAAAATGAAGTGAGCAACAGAGAAAATTACCCCGAAATTCTAGCCAAACGCATCCAAAGGCTCTCCAATGAGTGCGTTGGGAAAAGGGTGGGGGAAGAACCTGCATTTCACTACGCTCTCTGGTGAACGAGCCTCCAGTGGTTCGGCAGTAGTTTCTGCTGGAAACACCGGCATTCGTCCCTCTTGTTCCCGCTCCTTCCCCATTGCCTGGTAAATTACCACACAACTCCCCACCCTCGCCCCTGGTCAGAAGCGGGCAATGGATCCTTAACAACCCATTAGACCTCGGTCCAGAGCCCAACACACTTGGCAACTGTCTCGTAAAAGCACCTGCCCCACGGCCTGCCTGGGCCCTACCAGACGGGGGACCGCAGGGTCACGCGCGCCGCACCCTGGGGATGCCTGTTACTTACTGCTCCAAGTAGCGCCCAGGCGGAGACGCAGGGCACGCGCCCCACGGCCTTCCCGGGGAGGGCGCTGCCCCTGGGCCGCGGGGGAGAACAGGGGCAAAAGCAGCCCCAGGCTATACCCCCACCCTTCATTAACAAACGCAAGAAAAAAAAAGGTTTTATTTACCGATATGAGTGGTCACCGTGGCCAGTCGTCGGGTGAGCTCTTCGGGGGCCATTTCTTCTTTTAACCAAAATAGCATTTCACACACCAAAAAATCAGTATATAAACAAAACAAAGCAACACAAAACTGTTTCTACCGCTGCTCTGGATGGTTTTCAAAGGGCATCTCCTTGGTAGGAGGCTCCGCGTTCCTACACTCCCTCTCTCTCTCTGATAGGAAACGAGTCACTGTCAGCCAAGGCCAACTCTCCAGGGCCACGGGGCCAGACAATGCCAGCCACCCCCTCCGGGGGATTATTTTAAAGATTAAGTCCAGCAGCTTTCCCAACGTGACGTCTGGTTATGAGAGACCGGAGAATGGCAGCTCTGTAGGTGAGAATATCAAGTCGCCCCAGTCTCGCTGTAACTGCGCATCAGGGTTTTCCTGGCCGAGGGAGCGTGGGGTTTCTGTATCTGCGGTCCTGAGTCTTAGGGTCTCCGGCTCAGCCTCGCAGGAGGGTTGGGATGGAGGAAGCTCCCTTCGAGGCAGGGGAAGCGCGGAACCTGTGAGAGCGGAGAGTGGAGGAGCAGAGGCTGCAGGAGGACCCGCTGCTCCGCACCGCCCACTCCCCCGCCCCGCAGCGCTCTCCACACTTCCCGCCTTGGCGCCCACCTATCCCCGCCCCTGGGCGACGCTGGGGACTGTAGGAGAGGTGCGCACACGCCCCAGCACCGCCCGTTTTCACGTGGGGTAGCTGCGACCCCTTCCTAGGGGGCAGCCCACGCTCCCGTTCCGGGGAGACTCAGTGGAGAGAGTTGGCCAGCACTGGGGTTCTGAACATCCGCTGTGCGCCTTCTTGGCTTGCCCTTCCTCCTTTCTATCCGGGCATCTGCGGAGAGGCGCAGGTGAAAAGGGGGCTAACTGGCAAAGGGGGAGCCATCCGGCGAAGATTCGGGAAGGAGGGCTGGGTGATGGCTTGCTGCTGGTTCCCTTCTCCTAACTCACGGCTGAGAGGCTGTTGCGGAGGGGTGGGGGCGGTTGGAGTCACCGCCCTCTTCATCTGGGGTCGTTCCACGCAGTTACCAGAGTCCACTGGACACACCCGCACTTGAGGCCCAGACCCGGCTGGGCACGCATGTGCGCGCATGTGTCTCCATCGTGTGGGCCTTTCCCTTTGTGCAGCTACCACTTGCGCCACTGCTCCGCAGGCCAGCTGCCGGGGGCGCAATGCTCCACCCTGGAAAGGTCCTGGCGCAGCACCTTGGCCGGCCCTCCTCTCCTCATCAGTTTCAGGAGCGTCTTTTCCGAGCATCTAGTGGGTGGTAGACGCTCTCCCGCGGCTTTCTTAGATGACTCCAGATACTACCTCACAGGAAGCAAGGAAGAGAAAGACTAACCCTGCTCAGCAGAGCTCTGCAGGGGAAAGCCTAAGCAAACGCAAATCCGGGCAGGTGGTCCCTCAATACAGCACAACAGGGAACCCTGAATATCCGGTCGCCAGTGTACTGGGACCATCCACATACACACGTTCTGAACTAATGCCAGGAAGCTCAAGTTTCCTCTTCACACGTGAAGGAAAAAAAAAAAAAAGCTAAACCCCAAATACTCTGGATCCAATTTCTAATAGTAGCCACTCGTCCCCAGGTTTTGGGGACACTTTTAAATTCTTTCTGTAACAATTGTGGACTGTGGTTAATGTTATCAACAAGTTTTGGTTCTTATCTCCTGATATAAAAGAATTCAAACCAGGGACACTGATAAAAGCAAAGGCAGATTTATTGGGGCTCTGCAGAGGGCAAGAACACTGAGATAGGGCCTCAGGTTCTGTCCACGGAAGGTGGGGCTTACTATTCCTCGGGAACACAGAAGGTGCTGGGGTTAACCAGTCAGGGAGGAGGTTAGCAGGCTTCTCCTTTTCTGGAACACAGATATCCGGCTAGAGAATTCTGATGTCCAGGTATACTTAGTGAAGCAAAGCATTCTGGGATTCAGTACAGCACTTATTATGGGATGCACAAAGGGACTTTCCCAACCAGCTGATCTGTGGCTTGGCTTTAGATCTGAAAAACAAACTTAAAAGAAGTCAGGGTAGTTCTCAGACCATTGCTTTATAACAACTTATTGATAACTGCCTTAGTTCTGGCAGGGCTTGACCTGAAGGAGTAATTTGGGGGAACATTTTATCCTACTTGTTCCAGTTAAGAGATGATGTTAGTCCACCTGCAACATGAGGTGTGTGCAGAGGTGTCTCCCCTCTAGGAGGTTTAGACACCTTGCACTCTGCCTGCACAAGTAGAACAACCTTTTTGTTTGTTCGTTTTTAATAGCATCTCCTGCAAATTATTCAGAAAGGGGTTAAAGACCCAAAGGAGTAAACAGCTCTGGATTGTGTTTCCATGGTGGTGTCTGACCCTATTCAAGGGTCACAAGTATTTTTGAGGAAACGAAGGAGATGTTTCCTATTGGTAGTAGCCAGAACCCTGGTGCCCAGTCAGAGCCCAGTGTAAGTTTGGGTCACTAGGAACCCGCACATTGCTAAACAGACTGATGATACGGAACATTCTGGACTTTGCAGATCCTCAGCTTCCTGGGTTAAGCGATGCCCTTCAGGGTGAGAATCACGAAAAGAAGGGAGTGGGGAAATGAAGAGAGGAAGAAGTGGGAGAAGCTTATGAATAGGAATGAGGGGAAAAAAAGATGGAAAGGAAAAGGAATCACACTGAGAGTGTTGCTGTTCTTTCCCACATCTGCACCTTCACAGTCTTCGAAGGTTTCCATGGAGACGAATTGGCTGAATTTATGGCAAGATGTAGCAGGCAGTGCCTGTCTGCAGAAATCAATTCTGCCCCCCCCCCACCCGTCGCTAACACAGGCTCTCCTAGAGCCTGGACTGTTTCACCTGGGTCATGGGGGAAGGGGTCATCTCCGATCTCCCAGTTCCATTTCCCAGTTCTGAGATCCTAAAAGTGTAAAAAGAAGTGAGCACATAGTTTTCAATAGTTCCTAATGCATTCCTCCAAGAAAACAGTCATTCTCTCCATTGCTCTTACAAATGTGGACATCCTTCTGGTCTCCTCTCTTTCCCCACCCTAATACCTTCGGTGCTTCCTTTTCTCCTCCTCCTTATGATCTATTTCCTTGCTCTATAATATGGCAAAATTAAGGAACAGGCCAGATTAGCCTGACTCCCTCTCCAATGAATTAATTAGCAGTCACATCTATTGATTATAGATGCCCAGAGTTGTGGTAGACAGTGCCAAGTACAGCAACTACCACCACCGTATAGTAAGTGGCTGCTCTGTGCCTGGTATAATCGTAAGTATTTCACAAACATCATTTAAGCCTCGAAATAACCCTGTAAGGGGTTTAGTCTAATTTTACAGATGCTGCTGGTATAAGGACCAAACTGCATGTTACTAATCTTATGAATCTAGACCGTTCTCTTCTTTCAGGTAAGGATTTGCCTGACCTTATCAAGAGGAACCATCCTACAAACCCTGCCAAGGTGGATTCCATCTCCCTGCTGGTAGACTATCAGTGCTGCCTCTGACAATAAAGAGAAAGACAAAGGACCCACCTTGCTTGCGTCAGATGAGGATGAGGGATGTCTGGGGCACCACTGGGGCTGCCCAGTTTAGTCCAGATCAGTGGGTCCCAAACTAGCGAATAATTTTCCAGATGATTTTAAAAAATACAGATTCCGGGTTCCACCTCCAGAGATTTTGATCCGGTAGTGTGGGAAGGGACCTGAGAATGTGCATTTCTCACAAGTCCCGGGAATACTGATGCCACACTTTGGGACCACACTTTGGGCACCATGAACTTCTTAAACTGAAAGCCACAATGTAATACAAATTTTGCATCATGAAACAGTAGACAGACATATAATTTAACAATTGTATGGAATAATTTTTTTCCTTACTACATGTGAAGCCGTAAAATAACTCAAAATGGACCACAGGCCTAAATGAGAAGTACAGAACTATAAGACAACATAAAAGACACTTCCAGCCAAGATGGCAGCATAGGCAGACATGACTCACCACTTTGCACAACCACATCAAAATTACAACTAAAATATAGAAAAACCATTACTCAGAACCATCAGAAATAGAGATGAATGGAAGTCTGACAACTATGAAATTAAAGAAGCCACATCCATCGAGACTGGTAGGAGGGGAGGAGCTGCAGAATGTGTGGGTCCCTCACTCACATGTGGTGTGTAAAAATTCCAGAAGGGTATTTCAGGAATCAGGCCCCCCAGCCCAGGGTTCCAGTCCAGGAAGATAAGCCCCCACAACTTCTGGCTGCAAAAACCAACAGGGATTGAGTCAGTGGAAGAAACTTCTGGAGACCCAAACAGTTCCTCTTAAAGATCCCACACATGGACTCACCTTCTCAGACTCACCCCCTCTGAGCTCCAGCACCAGGATAGCAGCTTGAAAGGCACCAATGGTATATACAGAGATACTAAAGTACCTGGCACAAGGTGAGCAGAGGCCATTGTCCCTGCTCTAAAATCCCCCCCCCACACACAGAGCTGGCAAGCGGGTGCCATACTTGAGACTCCATCAACCTGGATAACATTGTTTAACCGACCTTGGAGATCCCCAGAGACTCTGCTGACCTAACTAACAGGTCCGCCCAAGCTGCTTTTCCATATGAATGGCTGATCTTGGCTCCTGCTTCATAACTTCCTAAATATTCTCAAACAAGCAACAGCTGGCCTCAGTGAGCCTCAGGCTAGGCACTAGCAGCATCCAGCTTAGATTCACAGCTTGGGTTCACCTGGGAATCTCCACACCCAGCACAAGTAGCAGCCATCTCAGATTGCTTTATAGTTCATGCAGGTGGGCCCCAGGCAAAACACAGGTGGAGGCTGACCTTGGCCTCCACCACCCAGAAAACCCCAGCACACCCAGTGGGCGGCTACAGACCACATGGGAGCACCACAACCCTGCCCCTGCACAACTGATCCTCCACGCAGGGTGGAGGTTGATGTGTAAGTGGTCACAGCCAATCTTTGAAACTGATTGGCCTGAGTAAATTCCTCCCATTGACTGGCCAACAGCAACAAAGGCTCAACTACTAAAGGTGGGTGTACTCAGCCCACACAAAGCATGCACCTCAAGTACCCAGCTTGAGTGGTAGGATAGGCTGTGCCACTGGACCCTACAAGACACCTACTACATTAGGCCACACTACCAAGACACAGAGTCAAAGCAGCTCTACCTAGTACATAGAAACAAACACAGGGAGGCTGCCAAAATGAGGAGACAAAGAAACATGGCCCAAATGAAAGAACAGATCAAAACTCCAGAAAAAGAGCTAAATGAAATGGAGACAAGTGCTCTATCAGATGCAGAGTTCAAAACACTATTTATAAGTGTGCTTAAGGAATTTAGTGACGACCTCAGCAGCATAAAAAAGATCCAGCCAGAAATGAAGGATACACTAATTGGAATAAAGAACAATTTATAGGGAAACAATAGTAGAGTGAATGAAGCTGAGAATCAAATCCATGATTTCTAATGTAAGGAAGCAAAGAAAAACAAATCAGAACAACAAGAAGAAAAAAAGAATCCAAAAAAATGAAGATAGAATAAGCAGCCTCTAGGACAACTTTGAGAGGTTCAACATTTGTGTCATAGAGGTACCAGGAGAAGAAGAGGAAGAACAAGAAATTGGAAATCTATTTGAAAAAAATAATGAACAAAAAATTCCCTAATTTGGTGAAGGAAATAGACCTGCAAATCCAAGAAACACAGAGAGTTCCAATTATGATGGATGCAAAGAGGCCCACTCCAAGACACATCCTAATTAAAATGCCAAAATTTAAAGATAAAGAGAGAATCTCAGAAGCAGCAAAAGAAAAAAAGTTAGTTACCTACAGGGGAGTTACTGTGAGACTGTCAGCTGATTTCTCAAAAGAAACTTTGCAGGCTAGAAGGGATTGGCAAGAAATAGAGTCATGAAAAGCATGGATCTACAGCCAAGATTGCTCTACCCAGCAAAGCTATCATTTAGAATCCAAGGGCAGATAAAGAACTTCCCAGATAAGAAAAAACTAAAGGAGTTCATGATCACCAAACCATTATTATATGAAATGTTAAGGGATTTATTTAAGAAAAGTTAAGGGACTTATTTAAGAAGATCAAAACTATAAATAATAGGATGGCAATAAATAAAAATCTATCAACAATTGAATCTAAAAAACAAACTAAGCAAACAAGAAGAACAGAGACAGAATTGTGGATACAGAGAGCATTTTGATGGTTGCCAGATGGGAGGGGGGTGTGGGGGAATGATGAAGAGCTGAGGGGATTAAGAAGTACAAATAGGTAGTCACAGAATGGCCATGTGGATGTAAAGTACAGTATAGGGAATGGAGTAGCCAAAGAACTTATACTCACGACCCATGGACATGAACAATAGTGAGGGGATTGCCTGAGGGAGTGTGGGTGCTCGGTGGAGGGGAACAAAGAGGGGGAAATCAGGACAACCATAATAGCATAATCAATAAAATATAATTTTTAAAAGAGAAAATATAGATTACCTAGGGTTTGATAAAAACTGTCTAGATACTACACTAAAGGCATGACCCATGAAAGAAAGAATTGGTAAGCTGGATTTCATTAAAAGTAAGGTTTTCTGTTGTGTGTAGACACTAACAAGAGAATAAAAAGAGAAGCTGCAGACTGGGAGAAAATATTTACAAAAAAATATATCTGCTAAAGGGCCATTATCTAAAATATAAAAAGAACTCATAAAACTCAACAGAAAGGGCCCTGCCCCCATAGCTCACTTGGTTAGAGCATTGTCCCGATGTGCCAGGGTTTCAGATTCCATCCCTGGGCAGAGCACACACAGGTGTCAACCAATGAAAGCATTTTAAAAAGTGGAAAAACAAATCAATGTTTCTCTTCCTCTCTCTCTAAAAATCAGTGAATAAATTTTTTTTTAAAAACTCAACAGTAAAAGAACAAACAAGCTGATTTTAAAAATGAATCAAAGACCTTATCATACACATCAGCAAAGAAGATGGCAAATGAACAAATGAGAAGATGTTCCATATCACACATCATCAGGGAACTTGCAAACTAAAATGACAATGACAAACACTGCACACTTCCTCTAGAATGGCCAAAATCCTAAACACTGACAACACCAAATGCTGGTAAGGATGTGGAGCAACAGGAATTCTCATTCATTGCTGGTGGGAATACAAAATGATACAGACACTTTGGAAGAGAATTTGGACAATTTTTCACAAAACTAAACATATTCTTACCATGTGATTCAAAAATTGTGCTCCTTGATATTTATGTCCACACAAAAACCTGCACATTGGTATCTGTAGGAGTTTAATTCATAAATGCCAAAACTTGGAAACAACCAAGATGTCCTCAGTAAGTGAACAAGTAAATAAACAGTGGTACACCCAGACAATGGAATAGTATTCAGTGTTAGAAATAAGCTATCAAGTCATGAAAAAAAACAAGGAAGAAGCTTAAAAGCCTAAATATTAAGTGAAAGAAGACAATCTGAAATGCCTGTTTCCTACTATGTGACATTCCAGAAATGGTAAAACCATGGAGACAGTAAAAAAATTGGTGGTTGCCAGGAGTTATGGAGCAGAGAGGAAAGAATAGGTGGACTGTTCGTGATTATGAAGTGTCGATGTAACTCATTCGCTGTAACAAATGCACCACTCTTGTGGGGGATGTAGATGATGGGGGAGGCTATGCACAACGTGGTGGCAAGCAGTATATGGGAAATCTCTGTATCTTCTGCTCAATTTTGCTGTGAACCTAAAACTGCTATAAAAAATAAAGTCCACCAACTTGCAACCCAAAGTTGAATAAGTTCTGGAGATCTAATGCACTGTATAGTGGTTATCGTCAATACTATATTAGATAATTCAAGATTGCTAACAGGCTAGATATTAAATATCGTTACCACAAAAGAAATAAT
Organism: Tonatia bakeri; assembly: GCA_004024845.1. Classification (NCBI taxonomy): domain Eukaryota; kingdom Metazoa; phylum Chordata; class Mammalia; order Chiroptera; family Phyllostomidae; genus Tonatia; species Tonatia bakeri. Next base: position 460,405 of record PVIA01000392.1, read on the forward strand.
AATGTGATGCAATAGAGATGTTAGCTATGGCTATGATGATAATCTTATGCAATACATAAGTGTATCGAATCAACCCATTGTTTAGATCCGCCTTAAACTTAAATGTTATATGTCAATTATATCTCAATTTTTCAAATAGCATTATAGAAAAAAATAAGTCCTAAAATTCTGTAATTTTAGTTTTAAGATGATTAAGGAGAGATTTTTTTTTAATATTTTCACATTCTAGAAAAGAAAATTTTGTATTCTTCTTACCCCACACTTGTTTAAATCTGATGCAGCTACCCTCTGTCCTTAGAGGCTCTAAAGATTAAAGGTCATGAGGGTTCCTGGCACTGCAGCCCAAGAGAGAAAAAGAACCCTCGGACCACCGGACAGCTGGACCCACCTCCTTTGGTCCCTACGGAGGCTAAAGACAAAGCGAAGCCCTCGGAGTAGGAGCCTTGCCCGAGCGGCGGAGAAGCACGCAGTCCGATTGGCCAATCGCCACAGAACCCCGCTCTGTTCTCTGATTGGTTTGAGCCGAGAGGCGCCCTTCCCAATGCCTCTCTCGGATTGGCCTATTTCTTGCTGCTGACTAGGACGGTGGCCAGAGGAGGACAAGAGATTTCTGTATGGGATGGAGGGACGATATGGGGAGGCATCTGAGCTGCACATCTGCAAGGGGCCAGGCTTCAGGGAAATGGCGGTGGCCTGTGTGATGTCCTGCTGCTGGTGGCGACCGGGTGGAACCGGTGGCAGCGAGTCCCGAGCCTGCCGCCGCGAGGTAACGGTGGGGGGAGGGGCGACTGCGTTCTTGGCGAGGGGCGGGGCGGGTGCGTTAGGCCCCCTGGAGCAGTGAGAGATGCAAAAGTACCCGAGGGTCTACGGGGAGGCGGAGAAGAGGGAGGAAGTTGGACGTCAGGGAATTCTGCTTTCATTCCACCTCCAAGAGGGAGTCCTACAACCAGCCCTTCCCTTTCTTCCCCTTCCTTACCGTTTGCCTCAGTTTCTCCATTCATGAGGTGGAGGAACGGCACTGGGCCTGCCATCCTTCATGCGCCCCTCGCTGCGTGAGCGAGAGTAAGGTTGCTAGACTTGACAATGAAAATACAAGATGCTAGGCTAGCTAAATCTAAATTTCAGATAAACGACTAATATAGTCTTTTAATAGAAATATATCCCCAACATAAAATAAAATTAAAATCTAAAGCATTATTTGTTATTTGTCTGAAATTTAACTGAGCATCCTGCCTTTTATCTGGCAGCCCTAGACAAGAATAACACGTGTACATCTCCTGACCATTTACAGTGTGCATTTACAGGGTGCTTTCACAGCGCTCCGTGTGTGGGGACTGGTGCTGATCCATGTTCTGATTTAACCGAAAGGCACGTGCCCATCCTTACAGAACTGGTGAGTAATCGGGCCAGGACGCCTTAAAAGCCCATTTCACTTCTGCTGTTCTTCACCAGGTGTGCAGTTCAAAGACTCCTGGGGGATTCTTTCTCGTCGCTGGAACTGGAACGAATCTAGTTAACAAAAGCAGATTTATCTTTCAGAAGGGCTGGAAAGTTGCTTTATGTTCAAGTTCCTCACTGTGGCATTTACATTATATTTTGGGGGAAAATAACTGCATTAAACGGTTGAAGAATATTTATTTACTATATGATGTTGAAAGTTTATTTTATATATCACAGTGGCATATCATTTGGTTTTGATGCAGTTGCAGGTTTTATTCACATGCATTGCAGGAGATCCATACATCACTGTGAAGGTAGGATTAAAGCAGTATAGTGTGTAGAAGCTAGGAGCTCAAATTCTGGAGTGAGTTGCACCTGGATTCATAGCCCAGCTCCATCCTTTTGATGGCAAGGGGCAAGTTACATAATGTCTCTGGGTCTCAGTTACCTGTTCTTTAAAGTATGGATAATGATGATTATTCACTTCATGGGACTGTATTAAACCCTCATCAAGTGTCTGGGACACTGAAAGTACCTAGTTAATTTTAGCTGTTATTAGCCATTATAATGTGACTTTTAATGAGTGTGATTCTTAGGCATAAATCATTAAATAATTACTAAATTTTAAGTTGAAAAAAGCCAAGCAATTAAGAATGTTATGGATATCTTGAATTTCAATGAAAAAATCACCATACTGTTTAATAATAATTAAAGCATAATGATTTTATCAAATCAAATATCTATAAGCTGGGCTAATATAAAATATTTACATATATGTACCATTCATTGCTGTGCATGTATAATTTTATGTATTTTTTTAATTCTTTATTTTATTGATTATGCTACTACAGTTGGCCCATTTTCCCCCCTCACTCCCCACCACCCTGCTCATCCCCTCCCACCCTCATTCCCCCCTTTAGTTCATGTCCATGTGTCATAAGTTCTCTAGTATCTACATGTCCCATACTATTCCTACCCTCCCCCTGTCTATTTTCTCCCTACTGTCTATG